>CAOLEZ010000011.1:0-413539 GCA_948474765.1 Patella depressa | reverse complement strand
TGGTGAAAGCCTAACTAGACTTGCTTGCAAGGCTGAAGGCTTTCACCTTACCCAAGGCAGCACAAAATGCCTACCACTCACCCCTTAAACACACACACACACACACACACACACACACACACACACACACACACACACACACACACTTAAACAACTCAGACATTGACACTTTCTGTGCATGCGCATTACGATAGAAGGAAAGTGAAAAATATAGTTGAACAACTATGAACTTGGATCGGTAGAATCCTACAGGCGCCAGAAATCTAAATACGCAATCAAAAACGCAAAGATTCTAAAAAAAAAAATTACAATTTTAGTACATTTTCAAATTTTCAGGAAAAAAAGAGAACTGCGTGGTATTGCAATTCGACCTATATCTCATCCGCAATATTCCCGGCTCTACAAAAATATAACTTTTTCGAAAATCGGTTGGGAATTGAGATTATTAGGACCTATTTTCATTTATGCACGTTAAAGATTTACTTCACTTCAGGTCTGTTCAGAACTTTCGCAATACTTCTAAGTACTTACTGCTTAAAACATAGGAAAAATCATTATTCAGAACTCTATCTGTTTTACTTTCAGAGATCTACACGAGAATAAAAAAAAAACAGTTTTCCAAATGGGACCAAAAAAAAATCGTGTCAGATAATAACCAAAACCAGGAATCATACCTTTCAACATAAACTTTTCAACATTTGTACAGAGGGGTGCCTTCCTTATAAATAGCTTCAGTAAATAGCGTCATTTTCGCTGGTATCAAATGATGACGTCATGTAGACAAAAACCTGGGATAAGAATTTCCGGAGTAACTGTTATTGACTAAAATAAATTATTTTCATCCTAGGAGCAGCATTACCAGATATTGGTTACCAGTAAAACACCTTTAGTTCAAATATTGCCTCTTTCAAAAAAAGCTCTCTATATAATGCTTTATACGTAGGCAAAACGTTCCGATTATGACCAACTCGGACTGTTGCCAATGTCACACCAATGTGTACACGGGACTTTGGAATCACGTCCATATCAACTAATCAAATATGCAACTGGTTCAAAAATTGACTTAATATTCGATGAAATATCTACAATTTTCTGATTTCGTGCACGTTAAAGATTTGACGTCACTACATGTAACATATAAAAATTTAATATTTATTACAGATAGAGTCCATGCTCAAACTGGTTATCTCAACTGAGAACGACATGGTTATCTCAATCCGACCTTTATCAAATCCGCAATATCCCCGGCTGTACAAAAATATATTTTTTTCGAAAATCGGTTGGGAATTGACATAATTAGAACCGATGTTCATTCGTGCACGTTAAAGGTTTACATCACTTCCGGTCTGGTTCACAACTTTCGCAATAGTTCTAAGTACTAAATGTTTAAAATATGGGAAAAATCAATATTCAAAACTCTATCTGTTTTAGTTTCAGAGATCTACACGAGAATAAAAAAAACCCGAGTTTTCCAATTGGGACAAAAAAGTATCGTAAGTGTCAAATAATAACCAAAACCCAGAATCATACATTCAACATTAATTTTTCAGCATTTATATGGAGGAGTGCCATCGTTATAAATAGCTTCAACAGAGAGGTTTATTTTCACTGGTATCAAATGATGACGTCATGGAGACAAAAATCCTGCGATATTAATTTCAGGGGTTAACTATTATTTACTAAAACCAATTATTATCACTCTAGAAGCACCAGTAACAGATATTGGTTACTATTAAAACACACTTTGTTCAAATATTGCCACTTTTTAAAAAATCTCTCTATATATGCTTTATACGTATGCAAAACGTTCCAATTATGACCAATTCGGACTTTTGTCGATGTCACACCAATGTGTACACGGGACTTCGGAATCGCGTTTTCATGTCAGCTACTCAAATATGTAACTGGTTCAAAAATTGATTTTATATTCAATGAAATATCGCCAATTTTCGGATTTCGTGCACGTTAAAGATTTGACGTCACCAACATATAAAATTTTATCTTTAATTAGAGATAGGGCCCAATCTCAAACTACATCATGCCTTCTATCACAGGTGCAATATTCGTACTTCTGTCTGCACGATACTACTGCAAGATACAACTGCAAACTATTGATAATTGTATTTCCTTTTAAACAGCGCGAGCCGTCGATTTGTTTCGAGATGATTACGGTTATGAGGTAATTTTGACAAAGAAGAAACAATATTAATTCAAAGACTAATTATTACACACAGAAATCAATTATTTCTGTTACAGGGTCACTAAACCCATATTTTGAATATAAGTCAACACTCAAAGTTGAAATACTTTTAGCTCAAATATCGTCACTGTGAGAGAAATGGGGAATTTTGAATATGCTCTAAACGTTGGTAAAACGTACAGATTGTATCAACTCTTACTGCATGTTTCGCTTAACAATGAAAGGTGACGTTTTCAATTTTCGATCCTTTTGTTCTCATACTCCTGATATTTCCAACTGTTGCGCAATGGTTTCATACCTAAGACTACCGATAAAACTCTCTGTAGAAGAATTTCAAAAAAAAAATTACGTTGACTTTTCGAGAAAAAGACGTCTAAAAATGCTCCAAATGGTAAAAATGCGACGTTTTGGATTTTCAATCTCGTTTTTCGACTACTCATGACATTTAGAGAAATTGTACAATGGTTTCACACAATACACCACCTATAAGACTCTCGAATGAGAAAGTTTTAAAAAAATCGTAGGCGGCTTTTCCGAGAAACATGCGTTTAAAATTGCTCGAAATCGTAAAAAACCTTACTTTTCAAAGTCCTATAACTTTTTAAGTTTGAAAAAGAAACTTGTCGCTGTGGTACCATCTTGTAGATATTTTATGTGGCTATCAAATGACATTGTACTTTAGCTACTCAGTAAACAGCCAATTGAAACATCGCACTTTGCGCACAGGCACCCATTTTTCAGAATTTTGTCAAAGTTTGGATACATTTATTGACCACTTCCGGTGATTAGAGCATTTTCATCCATAGTCAAAGGACTGGAGACGACTCCCGACTTCATATTCCTGAAGTTTCAGAAAAATCGTAGGCGTCGTTTTAAAAAAATAAGAACTCTACGATTTGACCAAAATTCGTAAAAAAGTGAAAAATCAAAGTTAATATTTCAGAACAAAACTTAGATTGTTGGAATCGGATTGATGTCAGCTATCCAAAAATATAAGTTATATTTCTAAATTCCCAAAAATAACAATTTTAGAAAATTTTGAAAATTTTCCATTTTTCACCCAAAAATTGAAAGCGACAAAGTTTCCAAATTCTACGTATTTGAACTGCTGTCTTCTAGGAAATGTCTCCAGCTAACCAAAAATGTAAATTTTAAAAAAATCGGTTAAGAATTAGCAGAATTATGGTAGATTTTCAATTTGCGTGCACGCTAAAGATTTGACGCATTTCCGCTATGCGCACAAATTTCGTTTTACATTTAAGCACTAACCACCACCCAGTTTCCCTAGTGAAAATCAAATTTCAGACCTCTATCCCTTATAGTTTCTGAGATCTAGCTTCCCCCAATAAAAAAAAAATAATAATAATAATCTTAGTAATAACAATAGTCTTTCACCATTGAAAAATGGTGAAAGCCTAACTAGACTTGCTTGCAAGGCTGAAGGCTTTCACCTTACCCAAGGCAGCACAAAATGCCCACCACCTACCCCTTAAACACACACACACACACACACACACACTTAAACAACTCAGATATTGACACTTTCTCTGCATGCGCATTACGATAGAAGGAAAGTGAAAAATATAGTTGAATAATTTACAACATTATGAACTTGGATCGGTAGAATCCTACAGACGCCAGAAATCTAAATACGCAATCAAAAACTCAAAAATTCTAAAAAAATTTTTTTTTACAATTTCAGTACATTTTCAAATTTTTAGGAAAAAAGGAGAACGGTGTGGTATAGCAATTCGACCTTTATCGCATCCGCAATATCACCGGCTCTACAAAAATATAGCTTTTTAGAAAATCGGTTGGGAATTGACATTATTAGGACCTATTTTCGTTTATGCACGTTAAAGATTTACTTCACTTCAGGTCTGTTCAGAACTTTCGCAATACTTCTAAGTACTTACTGCTTAAAACATAGGAAAAATCATTATTCAGAACTCTATCCGCTTTAGTTTCAGAGATCTACAAGAGAATGGAAAAAACCCAGTTTTTCGAATGGGACAAAAAAAAAGATCGTGTCAGATCATAACCAAAACCAAGAATCATACCTTTCAACATCAACTTTTCAACATTTGTCCAGAGGGGTGCCTTCCTTATAAATAGTTTCGGTAAATAGCGTCATTTTCGCTGGTATCATATGATGGCGTCATGTAGACAAAAAACCTGGGATAATAATTTCAGGAGTAACTGTTATTGACTAAAATGAATTATTTTCACTCTAGAAGCAGCATTACCAGACATTGGTTACCAGTAAAACACCTTTAGTTCAAATATTTCCTCTTTCAAAAAAAGCTCTCTATATAATGCTTTATACGTAGGCAAAACGTTGCGATTATTACCAACTCGGCCTTTGTCAATGTCACACCAATGTGTACACGGGACTTTGGAATCACGTCCATATCAACTACTCAAATATGCAACTGGTTCAAAAATTGATTAAATATTCAATGAAATATCTACAATTTTCTGATTTCGTGCACGTTAAAGATTTGACGTCACTACATGTAACATATAAAAATTTAATATTTATTACAGATAGAGTCCATGCTCAAACTGGTTATCTCAACTGAGAACGACATGGTTATCTCAATTCGACCTTTATCCCATCCGCAATATCCCGGGCTGTACAAAAATATAATTTTTTCGAAAATCGGTTGGGAATTGACATAATTAAGACCGATTTTCATTCGTGGACGTTAAAGATTTACATCACTTCCGGTCTGCTCACAACTTTCGCAATAGATCTAAGTACTAAATGTTTAAAACATAGGAAAAACCAATATTCAGAACTCTATATCTGTTTTAGTTTTAGTTTTTAGTATTAAAAAAAAGCAGTTTTCCGAATGAGACAAAAAAATACCTTAAGTATCAGGTAATAATAACCAAAACCTAAAATCGCACCATTCAACATTAATTTTTCGACATTGTAATTGAGGGGTACCTTATTTATAAATAGCTTCAACAGAGAGCTTCATTTTCACTGGTATCAAATGATGACGTCATGTAGACAAAAATCCTGGGATATTAATTTCAGGAGTAACTGTTAATTACTAAAATGAATTATTTTCATTCTAGAAGCACCAATACCAGATATTGGTGACCATTCAAACACCCTTAGTTCAAATATTGCCTGTTTTTAAAAAAGCTCTCTATATATGCTTTATACGTATGCAAAACGTTCCATTTATAACCAATTCGGACTTTTGTCGATGTCACACCAATGTGTTACACGGAACGGTGGAATCGCGTTCAGGTCAGCTACTCAAATATGTAACTGGTTCAAAAATAAGTTGAATATTCAATGAAATATCGACAATATTCTGATTTCGTGCACTTTAATGATTTGACGTCACTAACATATAAAAATATATCTTTAATTAGAGATAGGGCCCAAGCTCAAACTACATCATGCTTTCTATCATAGGTGCAATATTCGTACTTCTGCACGATACTACTGCAAGATACAACTGCAACCTATTGATAATTGGATTTCCTTATAAACAGCGCGAGCCGTCGATTTGTGTCGAGATGATTACGGTTATGAGGTAATTTTGACAAAGAAGAAACAATATTAATTCAAAGACTAATTATTACACACAGAAATCAATTATTTCTGTTACAGGGTCACTAAACCCATATTTTGAATATAAGTAAACACTCAGAGTTGAAATATTTTTAGCTCAAATATGGTCACTGTGAGAGAAATGGGGAATATGGATTATACTCTAAACGTTGGTAAAACGTACCGATTGTATCAACTCTTACTGCATGTTTCGCTTAACAATGAAAGGTGACGTTTTCAGTTTTCGATCCCTTTGTTCTCATACTCCTGATATTTCTAAATGTTGCGCAATAGTTTCATACCTAAGACTACCGATAAAACTCTCTGTAGAAGAAGTTCCAAAAAAAAAATTACGTTGACTTTTCGAGAAAAAGACGTCTAAAAATGCTCCAAATGGTAAAAATACGACGTTTTGGATTTTCAATCTCGTTTTTCGACTACTCATGACATTTAGAGAAATTGTACAATGGTTTCACACAATACACCACCTATAAGACTCTCGAATGAGAAAGTTTAAAAAAAATCGTAGGCGGCGTTTCCGAGAAATTCGCGTCTTAAGTTGATCGAAATAGCAAAATACCTTACTTTTCAAACTCAGATAACTTTTTTATTTTTTGATAGAAACTTCTCGCTATAGTACCGTCTTGTAGATAATTCACATGGCTATCAAACGATATAATATTTTAACTACTCTGTAATCAACCAAATGATACATCGCATTTTGCGCATCGGTACCCATTTTTCAGAATTTTGTCAAACTTTGGATACTTTTCTTGACCACTTCCGGTGATTAGAGGGTTTTTATTTATAGTTCATGGACTGGTTTGGACCTTCGACTTCATATTCCATAAGTTTCAGAAAAATCGTAGGCGCCGTTTTAAAAAAATAAGAACTCTACGATTTGACCAAAATGCGAAAAAAAGTGAAAAATCAAAGTTAACATTTCAGAATAAAACTAATATTGTTGGAATCGGATTGATGTCAGCTATCCAAAAATATAACTCATAATTCAAAATTCCAAAAAATAAAAATTTGGGAAATTTTTGAAAATTTTCCAATTTTCACCCAAAAAATGAAAGTGACAAAGTTTCTAAATTTGACAATTGTGAACTGCTATCTTCTTAGACATGTCTCAAGCTATCCAAAAATGTAAATATCAGAGAAATCGGTTGACAATTACCAAAATTACGGCCGATTTTCAATTTTCGTGCACGTTAAAGATTTAACGCATTTCCGCTATGCGCACGAATTTCGTTTTACATTTAAGCACTAACTACCACCCAGTTTCCCGAGAGAAAATCAAACTTCAGACCTCTATCTCTTATAGTTGCTGAGAAATAGGCAAAATGGAAAAAAAAAGAATAATAATAATAATCTTAGTAATAACAATAGTCTTTCACCATTTTCAATGGTGAAAGCCTAATAATAATCTTAGTAATAACAATAGTCTTTCACCATTGAAAAATGGTGAAAGCCTAATAATAATCTTAGTAATAACAATAGTCTTTCACCATTTTCAACTTTCGCAATACTTCTAAGTACTTACTGCTTAAAACATAGGAAAAATCATTATTCAGAACTCTATCTGCTTTACTTTCAGAGATCTACACGAGAATAAAAAAAAAAACAGTTTTCCAAATGAGACCAAAAAAAAAATCGTGTCAGATAATAACCAAAACCAGGAATCATACCTTTCAACATAAACTTTTCAACATTTGTCCAGAGGGGTGCCTTCCTTATAAATAGCTTCAGTAAATAGCGTCATTTTCGCTGGTATCAAATGATGACGTCACGTAGACAAAAACCTGGGATAAGAATTTCCGGAGTAACTGTTATTGACTAAAATAAATTTTCATCCTAGGAGCAGCATTACCAGATATTGGTTACCAGTAAAACACCTTTAGTTCAAATATTGCCTCTTTCAAAAAAAGCTCTCTATATAATGCTTTATACGTAGGCAAAACGTTCCGATTATGACCAACTCGGACTGTTGCCAATGTCACACCAATGTGTACACGGGACTTTGGAATCACGTCCATATCAACTAATCAAATATGCAACTGGTTCAAAAATTGACTTAATATTCGATGAAATATCTACAATTTTCTGATTTCGTGCACGTTAAAGATTTGACGTCACTACATGTAACATATAAAAATTTAATATTTATTACAGATAGAGTCCATGCTCAAACTGGTTATCTCAACTGAGAACGACATGGTTATCTCAATTCGACCTTTATCAAATCCGCAATATCCCCGGCTGTACAAAAATATACTTTTTTTCGAAAATCGGTTGGGAATTGACATAATTAGAACCGATTTTCATTCGTGCACGTTAAAGGTTTACATCACTTCCGGTCTGGTTCACAACTTTCGCAATAGTTCTAAGTACTAAATGTTTAAAATATGGGAAAAATCAATATTCAAAATCTCTATCTGTTTTAGTTTCAGAGATCTACACGAGAATAAAAAAAAACGAGTTTTCCAATTGGGACAAAAAAGTATCGTAAGTGTCAAATAATAACCAAAACCCAGAATCATACATTCAACATTAATTTTTCAGCATTTATACGGAGGAGTGCCATCGTTATAAATAGCTTCAACAGAGAGGTTTATTTTCACTGGTATCAAATGATGACGTCACGGAGACAAAAATCCTGCGATATTAATTTCAGGGGTTAACTATTATTTACTAAAACCAATTATTGTCACTCTAGAAGCACCAGTAACAGATATTGGTTACTATTAAAACACACTTTGTTCAAATATTGCCACTTTTTAAAAAATCTCTCTATATATGCTTTATACGTATGCAAAACGTTCCAATTATGACCAATTCGGACTTTTGTCGATGTCACACCAATGTGTACACGGGACTTCGGAATCGCGTTTTCATGTCAGCTACTCAAATATGTAACTGGGTCAAAAATTGATTTTATATTCAATGAAATATCGCCAATTTTCGGATTTCGTGCACGTTAAAGATTTGACGTCACCAACATATAAAATTTTATCTTTAATCAGAGATAGGGCCCAATCTCAAACTACATCATGCCTTCTATCACAGGTGCAATATTCGTACTTCTGCACGATACTACTGCAAGATACAATTGCAAACTATTGATAATTGTATTTCCTTTTAAACAGCGCGAGCCGTCGATTTGTGTCGAGATGATTACGGTTATGAGGTAATTTTGACAAAGAAGAAACAATATTAATTCAAAGACTAATTATTACACACAGAAATCAATTATTTCTGTTACAGGGTCACTAAACCCATATTTTGAATATAAGTAAACACTCAGAGTTGAAATATTTTTAGCTCAAATATCGTCACTGTGAGATTAATGGGGAATTTTGAATATGCTCTAAACGTTGGTAAAACGTACAGATTGTATCAACTCTTACTGCATGTTTCGCTTAACAATGAAAGGTGACGTTTTCAGTTTTCGATCCCTTTGTTCTCAAACTCCTGATATTTCTAAATGTTGCGCAATAGTTTCATACCTAAGACTACCGATAAAACTCTCTGTAGAAGAAGTTCAAAAAAAAGAAATTACGTTGACTTTTCGAGAAAAAGACGTCTAAAAATGCTCCAAATGGTAAAAATACGACGTTTTGGATTTTCAATCTCGTTTTTCGACTACTCATGACATTTAGAGAAATTGTACAATGGTTTCACACAATACACCACCTATAAGACTCTCGAATGAGAAAGTTTAAAAAAAATCGTAGGCGGCGTTTCCGAGAAATTCGCGTCTTAAGTTGATCTAAATAGCAAAATAACTTACTTTTCAAACTCAGATAACTTTTTTATTTTTTGATAGAAACTTGTCGCTATAGTACCATCTTGTAGATAATTCACGTGGCTATCAAACGATATAATACTTTAACTACTCTGTAATCAACCAAATGATACATCGCATTTTGCGCATCGGTACCCATTTTTCAGAATTTTGTCAAACTTTGGATACTTTTCTTGACCACTTCCGGTGATTAGAGGATTTTTATTTATAGTTCATGGACTGGTTTGGACCTTCGACTTCATATTCCATAAGTTTCAGAAAAATCGTAGGCGCCGTTTTAAAAAAATAAGAACTCTACGATTTGACCAAAATGCGAAAAAAAGTGAAAAATCAAAGTTAACATTTCAGAATAAAACTAATATTGTTGGAATCGGATTGATGTCAGCTATCCAAAAATATAACTCATAATTCAAAATTCCAAAAAATAAAAATTTTGGAAATTTTTGAAAATTTTCCAATATTCACCAAAAAAATGAAAGCGACAAAGTTTCTAAATTTGACAATTGTGAACTGCTATCTTCTTAAAAATGTCTCAAGCTATCCAAAAATGTAAATATCAGAGAAATCGGTTGACAATTACCAAAATTACGGCCGATTTTCAATTTTCGTGCACGTTAAAGATTTAACGCATTTCCGCTATGCGCAAGAATTTCGTTTTACATTTAAGCACTAACTACCACCCAGTTTCCCGAGAGAAAACTAAATTTCAGACCTCTATCTCTTATAGTTGCTGAGAAATAGGCAAAGTGGAAAAAAAAAGAATAATAATAATCTTAGTAATAACAATAGTCTTTCACCATTGAAAAATGGTGAAAGCCTAATAATAATCTTAGTAATAACAATAGTCTTTCACCATTTTCAACTTTCGCAATACTTCTAAGTACTTACTGCTTAAAACATAGGAAAAATCATTATTCAGAACTCTATCTGCTTTACTTTCAGAGATCTACACGAGAATAAAAAAAAAAACAGTTTTCCAAATGAGACCAAAAAAAAAATCGTGTCAGATAATAACCAAAACCAGGAATCATACCTTTCAACATAAACTTTTCAACATTTGTCCAGAGGGGTGCCTTCCTTATAAATAGCTTCAGTAAATAGCGTCATTTTCGCTGGTATCAAATGATGACGTCACGTAGACAAAAACCTGGGATAAGAATTTCCGGAGTAACTGTTATTGACTAAAATAAATTTTCATCCTAGGAGCAGCATTACCAGATATTGGTTACCAGTAAAACACCTTTAGTTCAAATATTGCCTCTTTCAAAAAAAGCTCTCTATATAATGCTTTATACGTAGGCAAAACGTTCCGATTATGACCAACTCGGACTGTTGCCAATGTCACACCAATGTGTACACGGGACTTTGGAATCACGTCCATATCAACTAATCAAATATGCAACTGGTTCAAAAATTGACTTAATATTCGATGAAATATCTACAATTTTCTGATTTCGTGCACGTTAAAGATTTGACGTCACTACATGTAACATATAAAAATTTAATATTTATTACAGATAGAGTCCATGCTCAAACTGGTTATCTCAACTGAGAACGACATGGTTATCTCAATTCGACCTTTATCAAATCCGCAATATCCCCGGCTGTACAAAAATATACTTTTTTTCGAAAATCGGTTGGGAATTGACATAATTAGAACCGATTTTCATTCGTGCACGTTAAAGGTTTACATCACTTCCGGTCTGGTTCACAACTTTCGCAATAGTTCTAAGTACTAAATGTTTAAAATATGGGAAAAATCAATATTCAAAATCTCTATCTGTTTTAGTTTCAGAGATCTACACGAGAATAAAAAAAAACGAGTTTTCCAATTGGGACAAAAAAGTATCGTAAGTGTCAAATAATAACCAAAACCCAGAATCATACATTCAACATTAATTTTTCAGCATTTATACGGAGGAGTGCCATCGTTATAAATAGCTTCAACAGAGAGGTTTATTTTCACTGGTATCAAATGATGACGTCACGGAGACAAAAATCCTGCGATATTAATTTCAGGGGTTAACTATTATTTACTAAAACCAATTATTGTCACTCTAGAAGCACCAGTAACAGATATTGGTTACTATTAAAACACACTTTGTTCAAATATTGCCACTTTTTAAAAAATCTCTCTATATATGCTTTATACGTATGCAAAACGTTCCAATTATGACCAATTCGGACTTTTGTCGATGTCACACCAATGTGTACACGGGACTTCGGAATCGCGTTTTCATGTCAGCTACTCAAATATGTAACTGGGTCAAAAATTGATTTTATATTCAATGAAATATCGCCAATTTTCGGATTTCGTGCACGTTAAAGATTTGACGTCACCAACATATAAAATTTTATCTTTAATCAGAGATAGGGCCCAATCTCAAACTACATCATGCCTTCTATCACAGGTGCAATATTCGTACTTCTGCACGATACTACTGCAAGATACAATTGCAAACTATTGATAATTGTATTTCCTTTTAAACAGCGCGAGCCGTCGATTTGTCTCGAGATGATTACGGTTATGAGGTAATTTTGACAAAGAAGAAACAATATTAATTCAAAGACTAATTATTACACACAGAAATCAATTATTTCTGTTACAGGGTCACTAAACCCATATTTTGAATATAAGTCAACACTCAAAGTTGAAATACTTTTAGCTCAAATATCGTCACTGTGAGAGAAATGGGGAATTTTGAATATGCTCTAAACGTTGGTAAAACGTACAGATTGTATCAACTCTTACTGCATGTTTCGCTTAACAATGAAAGGTGACGTTTTCAATTTTCGATCCTTTTGTTCTCATACTCCTGATATTTCCAACTGTTGCGCAATGGTTTCATACCTAAGACCACCGATAAAACTCTCTGTAGAAGAAGTTCAAAAAAAAAAATTACGTTGACTTTTCGAGAAAAAGACGTCTAAAAATGCTCCAAATGGTAAAAATACGACGTTTTGGATTTTCAATCTCGTTTTTCGACTACTCATGACATTTAGAGAAATTGTACAATGGTTTCACACAATACACCACCTATAAGACTCTCGAATGAGAAAGTTTTAAAAAAATCGTAGGCGGCTTTTCCGAGAAACATGCGTTTAAAATTGCTCGAAATCGTAAAAAACCTTACTTTTCAAAGTCCTATAACTTTTTAAGTTTGAAAAAGAAACTTGTCGCTGTGGTACTATCTTGTAGATATTTTATGTGGCTATCAAATGACGTTGTACTTTAGCTACTCAGTAAACAGCCAATTGAAACATCGCACTTTGCGCACAGGCACCCATTTTTCAGAATTTTGTCAAAGTTTGGATACATTTATTGACCACTTCCGGTGATTATAGCATTTTCATCCATAGTCTAAGGACTGGAGACGACTCCCGACTTCATATTCCTGAAGTTTCAGAAAAATCGTAGGCGTCGTTTTAAAAAAATAAGAACTCTACGATTTGACCAAAATGCGTAAAAAAGTGAAAAATCAAAGTTAATATTTCAGAACAAAACTTATATTGTTGGAATCGGATTGATGTCAGCTATCCAAAAATATAAGTTATATTTCTAAATTCCCAAAAATAACAATTTTAGAAAATTTTGAAAATTTTCCATTTTTCACCCAAAAATTGAAAGCGACAAAGTTTCCAAATTCTACGTATTTGAACTGCTGTCTTCTAGGAAATGTCTCCAGCTAACCAAAAATGTAAATTTTAAAAAAATCGGTTGAGAATTAGCAGAATTATAGTAGATTTTCAATTTGCGTGCACGCTAAAGATTTGACGCATTTCCGCTATGCGCACAAATTTCGTTTTACATTTAAGCACTAACCACCACCCAGTTTCCCGAGTGAAAATCAAATTTCAGACCTCTATCCCTTATAGTTTCTGAGATCTAGCTTCCCCCAATAAAAAAAAAATAATAATAATAATCTTAGTAATAACAATAGTCTTTCACCATTGAAAAATGGTGAAAGCCTAACTAGACTTGCTTGCAAGGCTGAAGGCTTTCACCTTACCAAAGGCAGCACAAAATGCCTACCACTCACCCCTTAAAACACACACACACAAACACACACACACACACACACACTTAAACAACTCAGACATTGACACTTTCTGTGCATGCGCATTACGATAGAAGGAAAGTGAAAAATATAGTTGAACAACTATGAACTTGGATCGGTAGAATCCTACAGGCGCCAGAAATCTAAATACGCAATCAAAAACGCAAAAATTCTAAAAGAAAAAATTACAATTTTAGTACATTTTCAAATTTTCAGGAAAAAAAGAGAACCGCGTGGTATTGCAATTCGACCTATATCGCATCCGCAATATCCCCGGCTCTACAAAAATATAACTTTTTCGAAAATCGGTTGGGAATTGAGATTATTAGGACCTATTTTCATTTATGCACGTTAAAGATTTACTTCACTTCAGGTCTGTTCAGAACTTTCGCAATACTTCTAAGTAGTTACTGCTTAAAACATAGAAAAAATCATTATTCAGAACTCTATCTGCTTTAGTTTCAGAGATCTACACGAGAATGAAAAAAAAAACAGTTTTTCGAATGGGACAAAAAAAAAGATCGTGTCAGATCATAACCAAAACCAAGAATCATACCTTTCAACATCAACTTTTCAACATTTGTCCAGAGGGGTGCCTTCCTTATAAATAGTTTCGGTAAATAGCGTCATTTTCGCTGGTATCATATGATGGCGTCATGTAGACAAAAAAACCTGGGGTAATAATTTCAGGAGTAACAGTTATTGACTAAAATGAATTATTTTCACTCTAGAAGCAGCATTACCAGATATTGGTTACCAGTAAAACACCTTTAGTTCAAATATTGCCTCTTTCAAAAAAAGCTCTCTATATAATGCTTTATACGTGGGCAAAACGTTGCGATTATGACCAACTCGGACTTTTGTCAATGTCACACCAATGTGTACACGGGACTTTGGAATCACGTCCATATCAACTACTCAAATATGCAACTGGTTCAAAAATTGATTAAATATTGAATGAAATATCTACAATTTTCTGATTTCGTGCACGTTAAAGATTTGACGTCACTACATGTAATATATAAAAAATTAATATTTATTACAGATAGAGTCCATGCTCAAACTGGTTATCTCAACTGAGAACGACATGGTTATCACAATTCGACCTTTATCCCATCCGCAATATCCCCGGCTGTACAAAAATATAATTTTTTCGAAAATCGGTTGGGAATTGACATAATTAGAACCGATTTTCATTCGTGCACGTTAAAGATTTACATCACTTCCGGTCTGGTTCACAACTTTCGCAATAGTTCCAAGTACTAAATGTTTAAAACATAGGAAAAATCAATATTCAAAACTCTATCTGTTTTAGTTCCAGAGATCTACACGAGAATAAAAAAAAAACGAGTTTTCCGATTGGGACAAAAAAGTATCGTAAGTGTCAAATAATAACCAAAACCCAGAATCATGCATTCAACATTAATTTTTCAACATTTATATAGAGGAGTGCCTTCCTTATAAATAGCTTCAAGAGAGAGGTTTATTTTCACTGGTATCAAATGATGACGTCATGGAGACAAAAATCCTGCGATATTAATTTGAGGGGTAACTATTATTTACTAAAACGAATTATTTTCACTCTAGAAGCACCAGTAACAGATATTGGTTACTATTAAAACACCCTTAGTTCAAATATTGCCACTTTTAAAAAAATCTCTCTATATATGCTTTATACGTATGCAAAACGTTCCAATTATGACCAATTCGGACTTTTGTCGATGTCAAACCAATGTGTACACGGGACTTCGGAATCGCGTTTTCATGTCAGCTACTCAAATATGTAACTGGTTCAAAAATTGATTTTATATTCAATGAAATATCGGCAATTTTCTGTCTGATTTCGTGCACGTTAAAGATTTGACGTCACCAACATATAAAATTTCGATATTTATTAGTAACAGAGTCCATGCTCTAACGACATAACACTTTCTATGACCGGTGCAGTATTCGTACTTCTGCACGATACTACTGCAAGATCCAACTACAACCTCTTAAAAATTGGATTTGCTTATAAACAGCGCGAGCCGTCGATTTGTGTCGAGATGATTACGGCTATGAGGTAATTTTGGCCAAGGAGAAACAATATTAATTCAAAGACTAATTATTACAAACATAAATCAAATACTTCTGCTACAGGGTCACTATACCCTTATTTTGAATAGAAGTAAAGACTCAAAGTTGAAATACTTTTTGCCCAAATATCGTCACTGTGAGAGAAAAAGGGACTTTTGAATATGCTCTAAACGTTGCTAATACGTACAGATTGTATCAACTCTTACTGCATGTTTCACTTAACAATGAAAGGTGACGTTTTCAATTTTCGATCCCTTTGTTCTCATACTCCTGATATTTCTAACTGTTGCGCAATGGTTTCATACCTAAGACTACCGATAAAACTCTCTGTAGAAGAAGTTCAAAAAAAAAATTACGTTGACTTTTCGAGAAAACGACGTCTAAAAATGCTCCAAATGGTAAAAATACGACGTTTTGGATTTTCAATCTCGTTTTTCGAATACTCATGACATTTAGAGAAATTGTACAATGGTTTCACACAATACACCACCTATAAGACTCTCGAATGAGAAAGTTTTAAAAAAAATCGTAGGCGGGGTTTGCGAGAAATACGCGTCTAAAGTTGATCGAAATAGCAAAATACCTTACTTTTCAAACTCAGATAACTTTTTTATTTTTTGATAGAAACTTCTCGCTATAGTACCATCTTGTAGATAATTCATGTGGCTATCACACGATATAATACTTTAACTACTCGGTAAAAAACCAATCGATACATCTTATTTGGCGCACAGACACCCATTTTTCTGAATTTTGTCAAACTTTCGATACCTTTCTTGACCACTTCCGGTGATTAGAGGATTTTCATTTATAGTTTAAGGAACAATTCAGACATCTCTGTTCATCTTCCCAAAGTTTTAGAAAAATCGTAGGCGCGGTTTTAAAAAAATAAGCCTTACCGTTTTTGACCAAAATGCAAAAAAAAGTGAAAAATCAAAGTTAATATTTCAGAACAAAACTTATATTGTTGGAATTGGTTTGAGGTCAGCTATCCAAAAATATAAGTCAAATTTCAAAATTCCAAAAAATAACAATTTTATGAAATTTTTCAATTTTCACCAAAAAAATGAAAACAACAAAGTTTCAAAATTCAACGATTTTGAACTGCTGTCTTCTCGCTAATGTTTCCGGGTATCCAAAAATATAACTTTTTAAAAAATCGATTAAGAACTAAAAGACTTATGGCCGATTTTTAAATTTCGTGCACGTTACAGATTCTACAAAAGCGGGATGTTTTGATAATTTCGTTTTACATTTAAGCACTAATACATGAAACAGTTAATTTATTTCCAGAGTTTCAAAGCATTCGTTCAAATAGTTTCTGAGATTTAGGCTGCCCCATTTGAGTTAAACGTATAACGCGTTTTGTAATTGGTTTGGGCGGAAAACCAATTACCTACTAGACTTGCTTGCAAGGCTGAAGGCTTTCACCTTACCCAAGGCAGCACAAAATGCCCACCACTCACCCCTTAAAAAATACCCACACACACTTAAACAACTCAGATATTGACACTTTTTGTGCATGCGCATCACGATAGAAAGAAAGTGAAAAATATAGTTGAATAATTTCCAACATAATGAACTTGGATCGGTAGAATCGCACAGACGTCGGAAATCTAAGCACGCAATCAAAAACCCAAAAATTCCAAGAAATTTTAATTTTAGTACATTTTCAAAATATTCAAGAAAAAAGAGAACGACGTGGTATCTCAATTCGATCGTTATCGCATCCGCAATATCCCCCGCTGTACAAAAATACAACTTTTTCGAAAATCGGTTGGGAATTGACATAATAAGGACCGATTTTCATTCGCGCACGTTAAAGATTTACATAACTTCCGGTCTGTTCACAACTTCCGCAATAGATCTAAGTACTAAATGTTTAAAACATAGAAAAAAAACAATATTCAGAACTCTTATCAGTTTTAGTTTCAGAAATCTAAACGACTATAGAAAAAAACAGTTTTCCGAATGAGACAAAAAAATACCTTAAGTATCAGGTAATAACCAAAACCCAAAATCGCACCTTTCAACATTAATTTTTCAACATTGTAATTCAGGGGTACCTTATTTATAAATAGCTTCATTAGAAAGCTTCATTTTCACTGGTGTCAAATGATGACGTCATGTAGACAAAAAACCTGGGATATTAATTTCAGGAGTAACTGTTAATTACTAAAATGAATTATTTTCATTCTAGAAGCACCGGTACCAGATATTGGTTACCATTCAAACACCCTTAGTTCAAATATTGCCAGTTTTAAAAAAAAAGCTCTCTATATATGCTTTATACGTATGCAAAACGTTCCATTTATAACCAGTTCGGACTTTTGTCGATGTCACACCAATGTGTTACACGGGACTTTGGAATCGCGTTTTCATATCAGCTACTCAAATATGTAACTGGTTCAAAAATTGATTGAATATTTAATGAAATATCGTCAATTTTCTGATTTCGTGCACGTTAAAGATTTGACGTCACCAACATACAAAATTTCGATATTTATTACAAACAGAGTCCATGCTCAAACTACATCACACTTTCTATGACTGGTGCAATATTCGTAGTTCTGCACGATACTACTGCAAGATACAACAGCAACCTGTTGAAAATTGGATTTGCTTATAAACAGCGCGAGTCGTCGATTTATGTCGAGATGATTACGGTTATGAGGTAATTTTGACAAAGAAGAAACAATATTAATTCAAAGAATAATTATTACACGCAGCAATCAACTGTTTCTGTTACAGGGCCATTAAACCCATATTTTGAATAGAAGTAAACACTCAAAGTTGAAATGCTTTTAGCTCAAATATCGTCACTGTGAGAGAAAAGGGGGCTTTTGAATATGCTCTAAACGTATGTAATACGTACAGATTGTATCAACTCTTACTGCATGTTTCGCTTAACAATGAAAGGTGACGTTTTCAATTTTCGATCCCTTTGTTCTCATACTCCTGATATTTTTAACTGTTGCGCAATGGTTTCATACCTTAGACTACCGATCAAACTCTCTGTAGAAGAAGTTCAACCAAAATATTACGTTGACTCTTCGAGAAAAAGACGTTTAAAAATGCTCCAAATGGTAAAAATACGACGTTTTGGATTTTCAATCTCGTTTTTCGACTACTCATGACATCTAGAGAAATTGTACAATGGTTTCACACAATACACCACCTATAAGACTCTCGAATGAGAAAGTTTAAAAAAAATCGTAGGCGGCGTTTTCGAGAAATACGCGTCTAAAGTTGATTGAAATAGCAAAATACCTTAATTTTCAAACTCAGATAACTTTTTTATTTTTTCATAGAAACTTGTCGCTATAGTACCATCTTGTAGATAATTCATGTGGCTATCAATCCATATAATACTTTAACTACTCGGTAAACAACCAATCGATACATCTTATTTGGCGCACAGGCACCCATTTTTCTGAATTTTGTCAAAGTTTGGATACCTTTCTTGACCACTTCCGGTGATTAGAGGATTTTCATTTATAGTTCATCGACTGGTTTGGACCTTGGACTATATATTCAGTAAGTTTCAGAAAAATCGTAGGCGCCGTTTTAAAAAAATAAGAACTCTACGATTTGACCAAAATGCGAAAAAAAGTGAAAAATCAAAGTTAACATTTCAGAACAAAACTTATATTGTTGGAATCGGATCGATGTCAGCTATCCAAAAATATAAGCAGAAATTCAAAATGCCAAAAAATAAAAATTTTGGAAAATTTTGAAAATTTTCCAATTTTCACCAAAAAAATGAAAGCGACAGAGTTTGTAAATTCGACATTTTTGAACTGCTATCGGCTAAGAAATGTCTCCAGCTATCCAAAAATGTAAATATCAGAAAAATTGGTTGAGAATTAAAAAAAATATGGCCGATTTTCAATTTCCGTGTACGTTAAAGATTTGACGCATTTCTGCTATGCGCACAAATTTCGTTTTACATTTAAGCACTAGCCACCACCCAGTTTCTGAAGAGAAAACTAAATTTCAGACCTCTATCTCTTATAGTTGCTGAGAAATAGGCAAAGTGGAAAAAAAAAAATAATAATATTAATCTTAGTAATAACAATAGTCTTTCACCATTTTCAATGGTGAAAGCCTAACTAGACTTGCTTGCAAGGCTGAAGGCTTTCACCTTACCCAAGGCAGCACAAAATGCCTACCACTCACCCCTTAAAACACACACACACACACACACACACAATTAAACAACTCAGACATTGACACTTTCTGTGCATGCGCATTACGATAGAAGGAAAGTGAAAAATATAGTTGAACAACTATGAACTTGGATCGGTAGAATCCTACAGGCGCCAGAAATCTAAATACGCAATCAAAAACGCAAAAATTCTTAAAAAAAAAATTACAATTTTAGTACATTTTCAAATTTTCAGGAAAAAAAGAGAACTGCGTGGTATTGCAATTCGACCTATATCTCATCCGCAATATTCCCGGCTCTACAAAAATATAAATTTTTCGAAAATCGGTTGGGAATTGAGATTATTAGGACCTATTTTCATTTATGCACGTTAAAGATTTACTTCACTTCAGGTCTGTTCAGAACTTTCGCAATACTTCTAAGTACTTACTGCTTAAAACATAGGAAAAATCATTATTCAGAACTCTATCTGCTTTACTTTCAGAGATCTACACGAGAATAAAAAAAAAACAGTTTTCCAAATGAGACCAAAAAAAAAATCGTGTCAGATAATAACCAAAACCAGGAATCATACCTTTCAACATAAACTTTTCAACATTTGTCCAGAGGGGTGCCTTCCTTATAAATAGCTTCAGTAAATAGCGTCATTTTCGCTGGTATCAAATGATGACGTCACGTAGACAAAAACCTGGGATAAGAATTTCCGGAGTAACTGTTATTGACTAAAATAAATTTTCATCCTAGGAGCAGCATTACCAGATATTGGTTACCAGTAAAACACCTTTAGTTCAAATATTGCCTCTTTCAAAAAAAGCTCTCTATATAATGCTTTATACGTAGGCAAAACGTTCCGATTATGACCAACTCGGACTGTTGCCAATGTCACACCAATGTGTACACGGGACTTTGGAATCACGTCCATATCAACTAATCAAATATGCAACTGGTTCAAAAATTGACTTAATATTCGATGAAATATCTACAATTTTCTGATTTCGTGCACGTTAAAGATTTGACGTCACTACATGTAACATATAAAAATTTAATATTTATTACAGATAGAGTCCATGCTCAAACTGGTTATCTCAACTGAGAACGACATGGTTATCTCAATTCGACCTTTATCAAATCCGCAATATCCCCGGCTGTACAAAAATATATTTTTTTCGAAAATCGGTTGGGAATTGACATAATTAGAACCGATTTTCATTCGTGCACGTTAAAGGTTTACATCACTTCCGGTCTGGTTCACAACTTTCGCAATAGTTCTAAGTACTAAATGTTTAAAATATGGGAAAAATCAATATTCAAAACTCTATCTGTTTTAGTTTCAGAGATCTACACGAGAATAAAAAAAAAACGAGTTTTCCAATTGGGACAAAAAAGTATCGTAAGTGTCAAATAATAACCAAAACCCAGAATCATACATTCAACATTAATTTTTCAGCATTTATACGAAGGAGTGCCATCGTTATAAATAGCTTCAACAGAGAGGTTTATTTTCACTGGTATCAAATGATGACGTCACGGAGACAAAAATCCTGCGATATTAATTTCAGGGGTTAACTATTATTTACTAAAACCAATTATTGTCACTCTAGAAGCACCAGTAACAGATATTGGTTACTATTAAAACACACTTTGTTCAAATATTGCCACTTTTTAAAAAATCTCTCTATATATGCTTTATACGTATGCAAAACGTTCCAATTATGACCAATTCGGACTTTTGTCGATGTCACACCAATGTGTACACGGGACTTCGGAATCGCGTTTTCATGTCAGCTACTCAAATATGTAACTGGGTCAAAAATTGATTTTATATTCAATGAAATATCGCCAATTTTCCGATTTCGTGCACGTTAAAGATTTGACGTCACCAACATATAAAATTTTATCTTTAATGAGAGATAGGGCCCAATCTCAAACTACATCATGCCTTCTATCACAGGTGCAATATTCGTACTTCTGCACGATACTACTGCAAGATACAATTGCAAACTATTGATAATTGTATTTCCTTTTAAACAGCGCGAGCCGTCGATTTGTGTCGAGATGATTACGGTTATGAGGTAATTTTGACAAAGAAGAAACAATATTAATTCAAAGACTAATTATTACACACAGAAATCAATTATTTCTGTTACAGGGTCACTAAACCCATATTTTGAATATAAGTCAACACTCAAAGTTGAAATACTTTTAGCTCAAATATCGTCACTGTGAGAGAAATGGGGAATTTTGAATATGCTCTAAACGTTGGTAAAACGTACAGATTGTATCAACTCTTACTGCATGTTTCGCTTAACAATGAAAGGTGACGTTTTCAATTTTCGATCCTTTTGTTCTCATACTCCTGATATTTCCAACTGTTGCGCAATGGTTTCATACCTAAGACCACCGATAAAACTCTCTGTAGAAGAAGTTCAAAAAAAAAAATTACGTTGACTTTTCGAGAAAAAGACGTCTAAAAATGCTCCAAATGGTAAAAATACGACGTTTTGGATTTTCAATCTCGTTTTTCGACTACTCATGACATTTAGAGAAATTGTACAATGGTTTCACACAATACACCACCTATAAGACTCTCGAATGAGAAAGTTTTAAAAAAATCGTAGGCGGCTTTTCCGAGAAACATGCGTTTAAAATTGCTCGAAATCGTAAAAAACCTTACTTTTCAAAGTCCTATAACTTTTTAAGTTTGAAAAAGAAACTTGTCGCTGTGGTACCATCTTGTAGATATTTTATGTGGCTATCAAATGACGTTGTACTTTAGCTACTCAGTAAACAGCCAATTGAAACATCGCACTTTGCGCACAGGCACCCATTTTTCAGAATTTTGTCAAAGTTTGGATACATTTATTGACCACTTCCGGTGATTATAGCATTTTCATCCATAGTCTAAGGACTGGAGACGACTCCCGACTTCATATTCCTGAAGTTTCAGAAAAATCGTAGGCGTCGTTTTAAAAAAATAAGAACTCTACGATTTGACCAAAATGCGTAAAAAAGTGAAAAATCAAAGTTAATATTTCAGAACAAAACTTATATTGTTGGAATCGGATTGATGTCAGCTATCCAAAAATATAAGTTATATTTCTAAATTCCCAAAAATAACAATTTTAGAAAATTTTGAAAATTTTCCATTTTTCACCCAAAAATTGAAAGCGACAAAGTTTCCAAATTCTACGTATTTGAACTGCTGTCTTCTAGGAAATGTCTCCAGCTAACCAAAAATGTAAATTTTAAAAAAATCGGTTGAGAATTAGCAGAATTATGGTAGATTTTCAATTTGCGTGCACGCTAAAGATTTGACGCATTTCCGCTATGCGCACAAATTTCGTTTTACATTTAAGCACTAACCACCACCCAGTTTCCCGAGTGAAAATCAAATTTCAGACCTCTATCCCTTATAGTTTCTGAGATCTAGCTTCCCCCAATAAAAAAAAAATAATAATAATAATCTTAGTAATAACAATAGTCTTTCACCATTGAAAAATGGTGAAAGCCTAACTAGACTTGCTTGCAAGGCTGAAGGCTTTCACCTTACCCAAAGCAGCACAAAATGCCTACCACCCACCCTTTTAACACACACACACACACACACACACACACACACACACTTAAACAACTCAGATATTGACACTTTCTCTGCATGCGCATTACAATAGAAGGAAAGTGAAAAATATAGTTGAACAATTTACAACATTATGAATTTGGATCGGTAGAATCCTACAGACGCCAGAAATCTAAATACGCAATCAAAAACTAAAAAATTCTAATGGGATAATAATTTCAGGAGTAACTGTTATTGACTAAAATGAATTATTTTCACTCTAGAAGCAGCATTACCAGACATTGGTTACCAGTAAAACACCTTTAGTTCAAATATTTCCTCTTTCAAAAAAAGCTCTCTATATAATGCTTTATACGTAGGCAAAACGTTGCGATTATTACCAACTCGGCCTTTGTCAATGTCACACCAATGTGTACACGGGACTTTGGAATCACGTCCATATCAACTACTCAAATATGCAACTGGTTCAAAAATTTATTAAATATTCAATGAAATATCTACAATTTTCTGATTTCGTGCACGTTAAAGATTTGACGTCACTACATGTAACATATAAAAATTTAATATTTATTACAGATAGAGTCCATGCTCAAACTGGTTATCTCAACTGAGAACGACATGGTTATCTCAATTCGACCTTTATCCCATCCGCAATATCCCGGGCTGTACAAAAATATAATTTTTTCGAAAATCGGTTGGGAATTGACATAATTAGAACCGATTTTCATTCGTGGACGTTAAAGATTTACATCACTTCCGGTCTGCTCACAACTTTCGCAATAGATCTAAGTACCAAATGTTTAAAACATAGGAAAAACCAATATTCAAAACTCTATATCTGTTTTAGTTTCAGAGATCTAAACGAGTATTAAAAAAAAACAGTTTTCCGAATGAGACAAAACAAATACCTTAACTATCAGGTAATAACCAAAACCCAAAATCGCACCATTCAACATTAATTTTTCAACGTTGTAATTGAGGGGGTACCTTATTTAAAAATAGCTTCAACAGAGAGCTTCATTTTCACTGGTATCAAATGATGACGTCATGTAGACAAAAATCCTGGGATATTAATTTCAGGAGTAACTGTTATTTACTAGAATGAATTATTTTCATTCTAGAAGCACCAATACCAGATATTGGTTACCATTCAAACACCCCTAGTTCAAATATTGCCAGTTTTTAAAAAAAAGCTCTCTATATATGCTTTATACGTATGCAAAACGTTCCATTTATAACCAATTCGGACTTTTGTCGATGTCACACCAATATGTTACACGGAACGTTGGAATCGCGTTCAGGTCAGCTACTCAAATATGTAACTGGTTCAAAAATAAGTTGAATATTCAATGAAATATCGACAATATTCTGATTTCGTGCACGTTAATGATTTGACGTCCCTAACATATAAAAACATATCTTTAATTAGAGACAGGGCCCAAGCTCAAACTACATCATGCTTTCTATCATAGGTGCAATATTCGTACTTCTGCACGATACTACTGCAAGATACAACTGCAACCTACTGATAATTGGATTTCCTTATAAACAGCGCGAGCCGTCGATTTGTGTCGAGATGATTACGGTTATGAGGTAATTTTGACAAAGAAGAAACAATATTAATTCAAAGACTAATTATTACACACAGAAATCAATTATTTCTGTTACAGTGTCACTAAACCCATATTTTGAATATAAGTAAACACTCAGAGTTGAAATATTTTTAGCTCAAATATCGTCACTGTGAGAGAAATGGGGAATTTTGAATATGCTCTAAACGTTGGTAAAACGTACAGATTGTATCAACTCTTACTGCATGTTTCGCTTAACAATGAAAGGTGACGTTTTCAGTTTTCGATCCCTTTGTTCTCATACTCCTGATATTTCTAAATGTTGCGCAATAGTTTCATACCTAAGACTACCGATAAAACTCTCTGTAGAAGAAGTTCCAAAAAAAAAATTACGTTGACTTTTCGAGAAAAAGACGTCTAAAAATGCTCCAAATGGTAAAAATACGACGTTTTGGATTTTCAATCTCCTTTTTCGACTACTCATGACATTTAGAGAAATTGTACAATGGTTTCACACAATACATCACCTATAAGACTCTCGAATGAGAAAGTTTAAAAAAAATCGTAGGCGGCGTTTCCGAGAAATTCGCATCTTAAGTTGATCGAAATAGCAAAATACCTTACTTTTCAAACTCAGATAACTTTTTTATTTTTTGATAGAAACTTCTCGCTATAGTACCGTCTTGTAGATAATTCACATGGCTATCAAACGATACAATACTTTAACTACTCTGTAATCAACCAAATGATACATCGCATTTTGCGCATCGGTACCCATTTTTCAGAATTTTGTCAAACTTTGGATACTTTTCTTGACCACTTCCGGTGATTAGAGGGTTTTTATTTATAGTTCATGGACTGGTTTGGACCTTCGACTTCATATTCCATAAGTTTCAGAAAAATCGTAGGCGCCGTTTTAAAAAAATAAGAACTCTACGATTTGACCAAAATGCGAAAAAAAGTGAAAAATCAAAGTTAACATTTCAGAATAAAACTAATATTGTTGGAATCGGATTGATGCCAGCTATCCAAAAATATAACGCATAATTCAAAATTCCAAAAAATAAAAATTTGGGAAATTTTTGAAAATTTTCCAATTTTCACCAAAAAAATGAAAGCGACAAAGTTTCTAAATTTGACAATTGTGAACTGCTATCTTCTTAGAAATGTCTCAAACTATCCAAAAATGTAAATATCAGAGAAATCGGTTGACAATTACCAAAATTACGGCCGATTTTCAATTTTCGTGCACGTTAAAGATTTAACGCATTTCCGCTATGCGCACGAATTTCGTTTTACATTTAAGCACTAACTACCACCCAGTTTCCCGAGAGAAAATCAAACTTCAGACCTCTATCTCTTATAGTTGCTGAGAAATAGGCAAAATGGAAAAAAAAAGAATAATAATAATATTAATCTTAGTAATAACAATAGTCTTTCACCATTTTCAATGGTGAAAGCCTAACTAGACTTGCTTGCAAGGCTGAAGGCTTTCACCTTACCCAAGGCAGCACAAAATGCCTACCACTCACCCCTTAAAACACACACACACACACACACACACAATTAAACAACTCAGACATTGACACTTTCTGTGCATGCGCATTACGATAGAAGGAAAGTGAAAAATATAGTTGAACAACTATGAACTTGGATCGGTAGAATCCTACAGGCGCCAGAAATCTAAATACGCAATCAAAAACGCAAAAATTCTTAAAAAAAAAATTACAATTTTAGTACATTTTCAAATTTTCAGGAAAAAAAGAGAACTGCGTGGTATTGCAATTCGACCTATATCTCATCCGCAATATTCCCGGCTCTACAAAAATATAAATTTTTCGAAAATCGGTTGGGAATTGAGATTATTAGGACCTATTTTCATTTATGCACGTTAAAGATTTACTTCACTTCAGGTCTGTTCAGAACTTTCGCAATACTTCTAAGTACTTACTGCTTAAAACATAGGAAAAATCATTATTCAGAACTCTATCTGCTTTACTTTCAGAGATCTACACGAGAATAAAAAAAAAACAGTTTTCCAAATGAGACCAAAAAAAAAAATCGTGTCAGATAATAACCAAAACCAGGAATCATACCTTTCAACATAAACTTTTCAACATTTGTCCAGAGGGGTGCCTTCCTTATAAATAGCTTCAGTAAATAGCGTCATTTTCGCTGGTATCAAATGATGACGTCACGTAGACAAAAACCTGGGATAAGAATTTCCGGAGTAACTGTTATTGACTAAAATAAATTTTCATCCTAGGAGCAGCATTACCAGATATTGGTTACCAGTAAAACACCTTTAGTTCAAATATTGCCTCTTTCAAAAAAAGCTCTCTATATAATGCTTTATACGTAGGCAAAACGTTCCGATTATGACCAACTCGGACTGTTGCCAATGTCACACCAATGTGTACACGGGACTTTGGAATCACGTCCATATCAACTAATCAAATATGCAACTGGTTCAAAAATTGACTTAATATTCGATGAAATATCTACAATTTTCTGATTTCGTGCACGTTAAAGATTTGACGTCACTACATGTAACATATAAAAATTTAATATTTATTACAGATAGAGTCCATGCTCAAACTGGTTATCTCAACTGAGAACGACATGGTTATCTCAATTCGACCTTTATCAAATCCGCAATATCCCCGGCTGTACAAAAATATATTTTTTTCGAAAATCGGTTGGGAATTGACATAATTAGAACCGATTTTCATTCGTGCACGTTAAAGGTTTACATCACTTCCGGTCTGGTTCACAACTTTCGCAATAGTTCTAAGTACTAAATGTTTAAAATATGGGAAAAATCAATATTCAAAACTCTATCTGTTTTAGTTTCAGAGATCTACACGAGAATAAAAAAAAAACGAGTTTTCCAATTGGGACAAAAAAGTATCGTAAGTGTCAAATAATAACCAAAACCCAGAATCATACATTCAACATTAATTTTTCAGCATTTATACGAAGGAGTGCCATCGTTATAAATAGCTTCAACAGAGAGGTTTATTTTCACTGGTATCAAATGATGACGTCACGGAGACAAAAATCCTGCGATATTAATTTCAGGGGTTAACTATTATTTACTAAAACCAATTATTGTCACTCTAGAAGCACCAGTAACAGATATTGGTTACTATTAAAACACACTTTGTTCAAATATTGCCACTTTTTAAAAAATCTCTCTATATATGCTTTATACGTATGCAAAACGTTCCAATTATGACCAATTCGGACTTTTGTCGATGTCACACCAATGTGTACACGGGACTTCGGAATCGCGTTTTCATGTCAGCTACTCAAATATGTAACTGGGTCAAAAATTGATTTTATATTCAATGAAATATCGCCAATTTTCCGATTTCGTGCACGTTAAAGATTTGACGTCACCAACATATAAAATTTTATCTTTAATGAGAGATAGGGCCCAATCTCAAACTACATCATGCCTTCTATCACAGGTGCAATATTCGTACTTCTGCACGATACTACTGCAAGATACAATTGCAAACTATTGATAATTGTATTTCCTTTTAAACAGCGCGAGCCGTCGATTTGTGTCGAGATGATTACGGTTATGAGGTAATTTTGACAAAGAAGAAACAATATTAATTCAAAGACTAATTATTACACACAGAAATCAATTATTTCTGTTACAGGGTCACTAAACCCATATTTTGAATATAAGTCAACACTCAAAGTTGAAATACTTTTAGCTCAAATATCGTCACTGTGAGAGAAATGGGGAATTTTGAATATGCTCTAAACGTTGGTAAAACGTACATATTGTATCAACTCTTACTGCATGTTTCGCTTAACAATGAAAGGTGACGTTTTCAATTTTCGATCCTTTTGTTCTCATACTCCTGATATTTCCAACTGTTGCGCAATGGTTTCATACCTAAGACCACCGATAAAACTCTCTGTAGAAGAAGTTCAAAAAAAAAAATTACGTTGACTTTTCGAGAAAAAGACGTCTAAAAATGCTCCAAATGGTAAAAATACGACGTTTTGGATTTTCAATCTCGTTTTTCGACTACTCATGACATTTAGAGAAATTGTACAATGGTTTCACACAATACACCACCTATAAGACTCTCGAATGAGAAAGTTTTAAAAAAATCGTAGGCGGCTTTTCCGAGAAACATGCGTTTAAAATTGCTCGAAATCGTAAAAAACCTTACTTTTCAAAGTCCTATAACTTTTTAAGTTTGAAAAAGAAACTTGTCGCTGTGGTACCATCTTGTAGATATTTTATGTGGCTATCAAATGACGTTGTACTTTAGCTACTCAGTAAACAGCCAATTGAAACATCGCACTTTGCGCACAGGCACCCATTTTTCAGAATTTTGTCAAAGTTTGGATACATTTATTGACCACTTCCGGTTATTATAGCATTTTCATCCATAGTCTAAGGACTGGAGACGACTCCCGACTTCATATTCCTGAAGTTTCAGAAAAATCGTAGGCGTCGTTTTAAAAAAATAAGAACTCTACGATTTGACCAAAATGCGTAAAAAAGTGAAAAATCAAAGTTAATATTTCAGAACAAAACTTATATTGTTGGAATCGGATTGATGTCAGCTATCCAAAAATATAAGTTATATTTCTAAATTCCCAAAAATAACAATTTTAGAAAATTTTGAAAATTTTCCATTTTTCACCCAAAAATTGAAAGCGACAAAGTTTCCAAATTCTACGTATTTGAACTGCTGTCTTCTAGGAAATGTCTCCAGCTAACCAAAAATGTAAATTTTAAAAAAATCGGTTGAGAATTAGCAGAATTATGGTAGATTTTCAATTTGCGTGCACGCTAAAGATTTGACGCATTTCCGCTATGCGCACAAATTTCGTTTTACATTTAAGCACTAACCACCACCCAGTTTCCCGAGTGAAAATCAAATTTCAGACCTCTATCCCTTATAGTTTCTGAGATCTAGCTTCCCCCAATAAAAAAAAAATAATAATAATAATCTTAGTAATAACAATAGTCTTTCACCATTGAAAAATGGTGAAAGCCTAACTAGACTTGCTTGCAAGGCTGAAGGCTTTCACCTTACCCAAGGCAGCACAAAATGCCTACCACTCACCCCTTAAAACACACACACACACACACACATACAATTAAACAACTCAGACATTGACACTTTCTGTGCATGCGCATTACGATAGAAGGAAAGTGAAAAATATAGTTGAACAACTATGAACTTGGATCGGTAGAATCCTACAGGCGCCAGAAATCTAAATACGCACTCAAAAACGCAAAAATTCTTTAAAAAAAAATTACAATTTTAGTACATTTTCAAATTTTCAGGAAAAAAAGAGAACTGCGTGGTATTGCAATTCGACCTATATCTCATCCGCAATATTCCCGGCTCTACAAAAATATAACTTTTTCGAAAATCGGTTGGGAATTGAGATTATTAGGACCTATTTTCATTTATGCACGTTAAAGATTTACTTCACTTCAGGTCTGTTCAGAACTTTCGCAATACTTCTAAGTACTTACTGCTTAAAACATAGGAAAAATCATTATTCAGAACTCTATCTGCTTTACTTTCAGAGATCTACACGAGAATAAAAAAAAAAACAGTTTTCCAAATGAGACCAAAAAAAAAATCGTGTCAGATAATAACCAAAACCAGGAATCATACCTTTCAACATAAACTTTTCAACATTTGTCCAGAGGGGTGCCTTCCTTATAAATAGCTTCAGTAAATAGCGTCATTTTCGCTGGTATCAAATGATGACGTCACGTAGACAAAAACCTGGGATAAGAATTTCCGGAGTAACTGTTATTGACTAAAATAAATTTTCATCCTAGGAGCAGCATTACCAGATATTGGTTACCAGTAAAACACCTTTAGTTCAAATATTGCCTCTTTCAAAAAAAGCTCTCTATATAATGCTTTATACGTAGGCAAAACGTTCCGATTATGACCAACTCGGACTGTTGCCAATGTCACACCAATGTGTACACGGGACTTTGGAATCACGTCCATATCAACTAATCAAATATGCAACTGGTTCAAAAATTGACTTAATATTCGATGAAATATCTACAATTTTCTGATTTCGTGCACGTTAAAGATTTGACGTCACTACATGTAACATATAAAAATTTAATATTTATTACAGATAGAGTCCATGCTCAAACTGGTTATCTCAACTGAGAACGACATGGTTATCTCAATTCGACCTTTATCAAATCCGCAATATCCCCGGCTGTACAAAAATATATTTTTTTCGAAAATCGGTTGGGAATTGACATAATTAGAACCGATTTTCATTCGTGCACGTTAAAGGTTTACATCACTTCCGGTCTGGTTCACAACTTTCGCAATAGTTCTAAGTACTAAATGTTTAAAATATGGGAAACATCAATATTCAAAACTCTATCTGTTTTAGTTTCAGAGATCTACACGAGAATAAAAAAAAAACGAGTTTTCCAATTGGGACAAAAAAGTATCGTAAGTGTCAAATAATAACCAAAACCCAGAATCATACATTCAACATTAATTTTTCAGCATTTATACGGAGGAGTGCCATCGTTATAAATAGCTTCAACAGAGAGGTTTATTTTCACTGGTATCAAATGATGACGTCACGGAGACAAAAATCCTGCGATATTAATTTCAGGGGTTAACTATTATTTACTAAAACCAATTATTGTCACTCTAGAAGCACCAGTAACAGATATTGGTTACTATTAAAACACACTTTGTTCAAATATTGCCACTTTTTAAAAAATCTCTCTATATACATGTATGCTTTATACGTATGCAAAACGTTCTAATTATGACCAATTCGGACTTTTGTCGATGTCACACCAATGTGTACACGGGACTTCGGAATCGCGTTTTCATGTCAGCTACTCAAATATGTAACTGGGTCAAAAATTGATTTTATATTCAATGAAATATCGCCAATTTTCGGATTTCGTGCACGTTAAAGATTTGACGTCACCAACATATAAAATTTTATCTTTAATCAGAGATAGGGCCCAATCTCAAACTACATCATGCCTTCTATCACAGGTGCAATATTCGTACTTCTGCACGATACTACTGCAAGATACAATTGCAAACTATTGATAATTGTATTTCCTTTTAAACAGCGCGAGCCGTCGATTTGTGTCGAGATGATTACGGTTATGAGGTAATTTTGACAAAGAAGAAACAATATTAATTCAAAGACTAATTATTACACACAGAAATCAATTATTTCTGTTACAGGGTCACTAAACCCATATTTTGAATATAAGTCAACACTCAAAGTTGAAATACTTTTAGCTCAAATATCGTCACTGTGAGAGAAATGGGGAATTTTGAATATGCTCTAAACGTTGGTAAAACGTACAGATTGTATCAACTCTTACTGCATGTTTCGCTTAACAATGAAAGGTGACGTTTTCAATTTTCGATCCTTTTGTTCTCATACTCCTGATATTTCCAACTGTTGCGCAATGGTTTCATACCTAAGACCACCGATAAAACTCTCTGTAGAAGAAGTTCAAAAAAAAATAATTACGTTGACTTTTCGAGAAAAAGACGTCTAAAAATGCTCCAAATGGTAAAAATACGACGTTTTGGATTTTCAATCTCGTTTTTCGACTACTCATGACATTTAGAGAAATTGTACAATGGTTTCACACAATACACCACCTATAAGACTCTCGAATGAGAAAGTTTTAAAAAAATCGTAGGCGGCTTTTCCGAGAAACATGCGTTTAAAATTGCTCGAAATCGTAAAAAACCTTACTTTTCAAAGTCCTATAACTTTTTCAATTTATGATAGAAACTTGTCGCTGTGGTACCATCTTGTAGATATTTTATGTGGCTATCAAATGACGTTGTACTTTAGCTACTCAGTAAACAGCCAATTGAAACATCGCACTTTGCGCACAGGCACCCATTTTTCAGAATTTTGTCAAAGTTTGGATACATTTATTGACCACTTCCGGTGATTATAGCATTTTCATCCATAGTCTAAGGACTGGAGACGACTCCCGACTTCATATTCCTGAAGTTTCAGAAAAATCGTAGGCGTCGTTTTAAAAAAATAAGAACTCTACGATTTGACCAAAATGCGTAAAAAAGTGAAAAATCAAAGTTAATATTTCAGAACAAAACTTATATTGTTGGAATCGGATTGATGTCAGCTATCCAAAAATATAAGTTATATTTCTAAATTCCCCAAAATAACAATTTTAGAAAATTTTGAAAATTTTCCATTTTTCACCCAAAAATTGAAAGCGACAAAGTTTCCAAATTCTACGTATTTGAACTGCTGTCTTCTAGGAAATGTCTCCAGCTAACCAAAAATGTAAATTTTAAAAAAATCGGTTGAGAATTAGCAGAATTATGGTAGATTTTCAATTTGCGTGCACGCTAAAGATTTGACGCATTTCCGCTATGCGCACAAATTTCGTTTTACATTTAAGCACTAACCACCACCCAGTTTCCGGAGTGAAAATCAAATTTCAGACCTCTATCCCTTATAGTTTCTGAGATCTAGCTTCCCCCAATAAAAAAAAAATAATAATAATAATCTTAGTAATAACAATAGTCTTTCACCATTGAAAAATGGTGAAAGCCTAATAATAATAATCTTAGTAATAACAATAGTCTTTCACCATTGAAAAATGGTGAAAGCCTAATAATAATCTTAGTAATAACAATAGTCTTTCACCATTTTCAACTTTCGCAATACTTCTAAGTACTTACTGCTTAAAACATAGGAAAAATCATTATTCAGAACTCTATCTGCTTTACTTTCAGAGATCTACACGAGAATAAAAAAAAAAACAGTTTTCCAAATGAGACCAAAAAAAAAATCGTGTCAGATAATAACCAAAACCAGGAATCATACCTTTCAACATAAACTTTTCAACATTTGTCCAGAGGGGTGCCTTCCTTATAAATAGCTTCAGTAAATAGCGTCATTTTCGCTGGTATCAAATGATGACGTCACGTAGACAAAAACCTGGGATAAGAATTTCCGGAGTAACTGTTATTGACTAAAATAAATTTTCATCCTAGGAGCAGCATTACCAGATATTGGTTACCAGTAAAACACCTTTAGTTCAAATATTGCCTCTTTCAAAAAAAGCTCTCTATATAATGCTTTATACGTAGGCAAAACGTTCCGATTATGACCAACTCGGACTGTTGCCAATGTCACACCAATGTGTACACGGGACTTTGGAATCACGTCCATATCAACTAATCAAATATGCAACTGGTTCAAAAATTGACTTAATATTCGATGAAATATCTACAATTTTCTGATTTCGTGCACGTTAAAGATTTGACGTCACTACATGTAACATATAAAAATTTAATATTTATTACAGATAGAGTCCATGCTCAAACTGGTTATCTCAACTGAGAACGACATGGTTATCTCAATTCGACCTTTATCAAATCCGCAATATCCCCGGCTGTACAAAAATATATTTTTTTTCGAAAATCGGTTGGGAATTGACATAATTAGAACCGATTTTCATTCGTGCACGTTAAAGGTTTACATCACTTCCGGTCTGGTTCACAACTTTCGCAATAGTTCTAAGTACTAAATGTTTAAAATATGGGAAAAATCAATATTCAAAATCTCTATCTGTTTTAGTTTCAGAGATCTACACGAGAATAAAAAAAAACGAGTTTTCCAATTGGGACAAAAAAGTATCGTAAGTGTCAAATAATAACCAAAACCCAGAATCATACATTCAACATTAATTTTTCAGCATTTATACGGAGGAGTGCCATCGTTATAAATAGCTTCAACAGAGAGGTTTATTTTCACTGGTATCAAATGATGACGTCACGGAGACAAAAATCCTGCGATATTAATTTCAGGGGTTAACTATTATTTACTAAAACCAATTATTGTCACTCTAGAAGCACCAGTAACAGATATTGGTTACTATTAAAACACACTTTGTTCAAATATTGCCACTTTTTAAAAAATCTCTCTATATATGCTTTATACGTATGCAAAACGTTCCAATTATGACCAATTCGGACTTTTGTCGATGTCACACCAATGTGTACACGGGACTTCGGAATCGCGTTTTCATGTCAGCTACTCAAATATGTAACTGGGTCAAAAATTGATTTTATATTCAATGAAATATCGCCAATTTTCGGATTTCGTGCACGTTAAAGATTTGACGTCACCAACATATAAAATTTTATCTTTAATCAGAGATAGGGCCCAATCTCAAACTACATCATGCCTTCTATCACAGGTGCAATATTCGTACTTCTGCACGATACTACTGCAAGATACAATTGCAAACTATTGATAATTGTATTTCCTTTTAAACAGCGCGAGCCGTCGATTTGTGTCGAGATGATTACGGTTATGAGGTAATTTTGACAAAGAAGAAACAATATTAATTCAAAGACTAATTATTACACACAGAAATCAATTATTTCTGTTACAGGGTCACTAAACCCATATTTTGAATATAAGTCAACACTCAAAGTTGAAATACTTTTAGCTCAAATATCGTCACTGTGAGAGAAATGGGGAATTTTGAATATGCTCTAAACGTTGGTAAAACGTACAGATTGTATCAACTCTTACTGCATGTTTCGCTTAACAATGAAAGGTGACGTTTTCAATTTTCGATCCTTTTGTTCTCATACTCCTGATATTTCCAACTGTTGCGCAATGGTTTCATACCTAAGACCACCGATAAAACTCTCTGTAGAAGAAGTTCAAAAAAAAAAATTACGTTGACTTTTCGAGAAAAAGACGTCTAAAAATGCTCCAAATGGTAAAAATACGACGTTTTGGATTTTCAATCTCGTTTTTCGACTACTCATGACATTTAGAGAAATTGTACAATGGTTTCACACAATACACCACCTATAAGACTCTCGAATGAGAAAGTTTTAAAAAAATCGTAGGCGGCTTTTCCGAGAAACATGCGTTTAAAATTGCTCGAAATCGTAAAAAACCTTACTTTTCAAAGTCCTATAACTTTTTAAGTTTGAAAAAGAAACTTGTCGCTGTGGTACTATCTTGTAGATATTTTATGTGGCTATCAAATGACGTTGTACTTTAGCTACTCAGTAAACAGCCAATTGAAACATCGCACTTTGCGCACAGGCACCCATTTTTCAGAATTTTGTCAAAGTTTGGATACATTTATTGACCACTTCCGGTGATTATAGCATTTTCATCCATAGTCTAAGGACTGGAGACGACTCCCGACTTCATATTCCTGAAGTTTCAGAAAAATCGTAGGCGTCGTTTTAAAAAAATAAGAACTCTACGATTTGACCAAAATGCGTAAAAAAGTGAAAAATCAAAGTTAATATTTCAGAACAAAACTTATATTGTTGGAATCGGATTGATGTCAGCTATCCAAAAATATAAGTTATATTTCTAAATTCCCAAAAATAACAATTTTAGAAAATTTTGAAAATTTTCCATTTTTCACCCAAAAATTGAAAGCCACAAAGTTTCCAAATTCTACGTATTTGAACTGCTGTCTTCTAGGAAATGTCTCCAGCTAACCAAAAATGTAAATTTTAAAAAAATCGGTTGAGAATTAGCAGAATTATAGTAGATTTTCAATTTGCGTGCACGCTAAAGATTTGACGCATTTCCGCTATGCGCACAAATTTCGTTTTACATTTAAGCACTAACCACCACCCAGTTTCCCGAGTGAAAATCAAATTTCAGACCTCTATCCCTTATAGTTTCTGAGATCTAGCTTCCCCCAATAAAAAAAAAATAATAATAATAATCTTAGTAATAACAATAGTCTTTCACCATTGAAAAATGGTGAAAGCCTAACTAGACCTGCATGCAGGAATGACGGGTTTCACTGGTGCCACGTCACTTTCGGTGCCACGTTACCCTTAAACATATGTCACTTCCGATACCAATGAAACCATCAAACAGGTTTCCACATAAGCATTGTAAACATCAAATAAAATGGACGAAGAATCAACCAAATCCAGCAATATCAATTCATTTTATATATGTGTTACTTGTAAGTGATCCTGGCAAAATTTCATTACTTCCGGTGATAATGAAAATGTTCAATTAGTTTTATGAAATCAGAAATGGCATAAGGCATCATAATGGCGAAAATTGTATGTAAATCGAATGGGAATTGCCACTTTTATAGACCAAAAACCTTGAAAAGTGACTTGTAGAAAATCGTCTATTTCTCGGCAACCGTACACGATAAAAACTATCTTTTGGTATCTATATGATCGTATGGGTTCAATCCATTTGTTGATTGGAATCAAATATCATAATTTGAAATATATTACAAATCAGACTCATTTGAAAAAAATGTCTGTTTTGAAGGCTAAAAATACAGTTTTTGCCAAAATGACATTATTTCCGGTGATACTGAAAATGTTAAATTAGTTCTATGAAATCATAAATGACACAAGATATCATATGGTGAAAATTTTATGAAAATCGAATAATAACTGACACTTTTATAGACCAAAAACCTTGAAAAGTGACTTAAGGAAAATCGCCCATTTCTCTGCAACCGTACAAGTTAGAAACCATTTTGTGGTATCTGTATGATCGTATGGGTTCAATCTATTTGATCAATAGAATCAAATATCACAATTTGAAAAAAATAACAAATACGACTCATTTGAATAAAATATTGTTTTTTGAGGGCTAAAATTTAAGTTTTGAGCAAATGACGTCATTTCCGGTGGCAGCGCAAGGGGTAAAATGGTTTGACATAGTCCACTATGGCATTAGGCATCCAATGGCGAAAGAAAATTGAAAATCGAATAATAATTGATTCTTTTACAGCCAAAATTACGTGAAAAGTGACTCATGCAAAATTGCCTATTTCTCGGCAACTGCTTATATTACAAACTAATTTTCACATACATTCTCTTCGTATGGATTATAGCTACAAGTTTATAAAAGTTACGTAAAAATATTTTAAAATCTGAAAAGCCTGAATGAGTTGTAAATAGGTCAATTTTACGCCTTTTTTCACCTCTTAATCCAATTTGCTAGAAAATGAAAAAGAAATTAAAAAAACTGCTTCCGACATTTTTTGCGCCTTTAAAGGACACACTCTTTGAGTCATATAATTTTTCAAAAAAATAATATTTGTTTTCAAAAAATGTACCTAACTGTCAAAATTGTAGTTTTTGGTAAAATTATGCCACTTCCGGTGCCGACAGATAATACTTTTGGTAATAAAAAAAATGACAACTGAGACAACGAAGCATATGAACTTTGTTTTATACAAATCCAACAATAAAAAATTAATCTAGGACTGAAAAACTGAATTAGCCAATGGAGGCCAAGGAAAACTACTGAGACAAAATTTTTTAACATTTTTGCGCAAGTCAGATGACTCTTTAATTCTGTGTCCAACACGACTAAAAAATATTCATAAATAAAAAAGTTTTTTGTAAAATTTTAAATTTCCGAAATTTGGCTCCTAATATCTTCGAAGATTTGCCGAAAATCAAAAATCGAAAGTAGCGCAGCTATGTGCCCTGTCTCCAGCTATGCCAAAATGTATCGAAAGTTAAAATCCCATGATTATTGTTAAAATTACCGCAATATTTGTAAAAACGATAACTTCGGTGATTTCGGACATTTCGCATTGTCGCAGAACGTTCAAAATAGCTTTATCCTCTAAGTCACACCCACTTTCCCAGTAAAACCGAAGAAATCGTAACGATGCGACACGTAGTTGCTGAGATCTACTCAAAACAAAAGAAGAATAATAATAATAATAATAAGAATAATAATTTTAACAAAAACAATAGTGTTTCACACAAGCTTCGCAGTGTGAAACCCTAATAATAAGAATAATAATTTTAACAAAAACAATAGTGTTTCACACAAGCTACGCAGTGTGAAACCCTAATAATAAGAACTAGACCTGCATGCAGGAATGACGGGTTTCACTGGTGCCAAGCTACTCTTAAACATGTCACTTTCGGTGCCAAGTTACACTTGAACATATGTCACTTCCGGTACCAACGAAACCACTAAACATTGCACACAAATAAAATGGACGTAGAATCAACCAATCAATCCAGCAATATCAAGTCATTTTATACATTTGTTACTTGTAAATGATCTTGACAAAATTAAATTACTTCCGGTGTTAATGCAAATGTTCAATTAGTCTTATGAAATCAGAAATGGCATACGATATCATATAGTGAAAATTTTATGTAAATCGAATAATAATTGCCACTTTTAAAGACCAAAAAACTTGAAAAGTGACTTGTAGGAAATCGGCTATTTCTCTGCAACCGTACAAGTTAGAAACCATTTTGTGGTATCTGTATGATCGTATGGGTTCATTCTATTTCTTGATTGGCATCAAATACCATACTTTGCAAAAGATTTCAAAACAGACCCATTTGAATAAAATATCTGTTTTAGAGGCTAAAAATACAGTTTTTGCCAAAATGACGTTACTTCCGGTGATAATGAAAATCTTAAATTACTTGTATGAAATCCCAAATGGCATTAGGTATAACATGGTGTGACGTTTATGAAAATCGAATAATAATTGACCCTTTTATGGCCCCGAAACCTTCAAAAGTGACCTGTAGAAAACCGTCTATTTCTCGGCAACCGAACAAGTTAGAAACCATTTTATGATATCTATATGACCATATGAGTTTTGTTTATATGTGAATTTAAACCAAAAGTTAAAATTATTAATACATATTAAGTTATTCTTTTTTGAATAAAACATTGATTTAAAAAGTTTAAAATGCATTTTTTGACCAAATGATGTCACTTCCGGTGTCAATTTTAAATTGTAATCAACTTGATATGACGCTACGTGCTTTTTGAATCAAATGATGTCACTTTTATAAAAATCCAATCATAATTGACTATTTTACAGGCAAAATAACGAAAACAGTGACTTGTACAGAACTGCCCATTTCTTGGTAACTGCTTATAGTACAAACGAATTTTAACATACATTTTCTTCGTATGGATTATAGCTACAAGTTTATAAAAGTTACGAAGAAATATTTTAAAATCTGAAAAGCCTGAATAGGTTGTAAATAGGCCAATTTTACACCATTTTTAGCCTCTTAATCGAATTTGCTCGAAAATGAAATCGAAATTAAAAAAACTGCTTCCTACATTTTTTGCGCCTTGAAAGGGCACACTCTTTGAGTCAAATAATTATTCCAAAAAATAATATTTGTTTTCGAAGAAGGAAAATAACTGTCAAAATTGTCGTTTTTGGTAAAATTATGCCACTTCCGGTGCCGACAGATAAAACTTTTGGTAATAAAAAAAATGACAATTGATACAACGAAGCATATGAACTTTGTTTTATACAAATCGAACAATAAAAAATTAATCTAGGACTTAAAAACTGAATTAGCCAATGGCGGCCAAGGTAAATTACTGAGACAAAATTCTTTAACATTTTTTCACTAGTCAGATGACCCTTTAATTCTGTGCATAATACGACTAAAAAATATTCATAAATAAAAAAGTTTTTTGTAAAATTTTAAATTTTCAAAATTTGGCGCCTAATATCTTCAAAGATTTACCGAAAATCAAAAATCGAAAGTAGTGTAGCTATGTGCCCTGTCTCCGGCTATGCCAAAATGTATCGAAAGTTAAAATTCAATGATTATTGTTAAAATTACTGCAATATTTTAAAAAACGATAATTTGGTGATTTCGGACATTTCGCATTGTCGCAGAACGTTCAAAATAGCTTTATCCTCTAAGTCACACCCACTTTCCCAGTAAAACCGAAGAAATCGTAACGATGCGACAAGCAGTTGCTGAGATCTACTCAAAACAAAAGAAGAATAATAATAATAAGAATAATAATTTTAACAAAAACAATAGTGTTTCACACAAGCTTCGCAGTGTGAAACCCTAATAAGAATAATAATTTTAACAAAAACAATAGTGTTTCACAGGGCGTTTTAAGGTTTATCATGGCGGAGGCTATACTATTCTGAGGGCCCTCTTTCGCGGGGGTCCGGGGGATGGGGTGGCTTGATCGGTGCAATGACTGGATTCTCATTCAGTAGTGAGTTCGACAGTGAAAATTTTATGTAAATCGAATAATAATTGCCACTTTTAAAGACCAAAAAACTTGAAAAGTGACTTGTAGAAAATCGGCTATTTCTCGGCAACCGTACAAGTTAGAAACCATTTTGTGGTATCTGTATGATCGTATGGGTTCATTCTATTTGTTGATTGGCATCAAATACCATAATTTGAAAAAGATTTCAAAACAGACTCATTTGAATAAAATATCTGTTTTGGATTCTAAAAATACAGTTTTTGCCAAAATGACGTTACTTCCGGTGATAATGAAAATCTTAAATTACTTGTATGAAATCCCAAATGGCATTAGGTATAACATGGTGTGACGTTTATGAAAATCGAATAATAATTGACCCTTTTATGGCCCCGAAACCTTCAAAAGTGACCTGTAGAAAACCGTCTATTTCTCGGCAACCGAACAAGTTAGAAACCATTTTATGATATCTATATGACCATATGAGTTTTGTTTATATGTGAATTTAAACCAAAAGTTAAAATTATTAATACATATTAAGTTATTCTTGGTTGAATAAAACATTGATTTAAAAAAGTGTAAAATGCATTTTTTGACCAAATGATGTCACTTCCGGTGTCAATTTTAAATTGTAATCAACTTGATATGACGCTACGTGCTTTTTGAATCAAATGATGTCACTTTTATAAAAATCCAATAATAATTGACTATTTTACAGGCAAAATAACGAAAACAGTGACTTATGCAGAACTGCCCATTTCTTGGCAACTGCTTATATTACAAACGAATTTTAACATACATTTTCTTCGTATGGATTATAGCTACAAGTTTATAAAAGTTACGAAGAAATATTTTAAAATCTGAAAAGCCTGAATAGGTTGTAAATAGGCCAATTTTACACCATTTTTAGCCTCTTAATCGAATTTGCTCGAAAATGAAATCGAAATTAAAAAAACTGCTTCCTACATTTTTTGCGCCTTGAAAGGGCACACTCTTTGAGTCATATAATTTTTCAAAAAAATAATATTTGTTTATGAAGATCGTAAATAACTGTCAAAATTGTAGTTTTTGGTAAAATTATGCCACTTCCGGTGCCGACAGATAACACTTTCGGTAATAAAAAAAACGACAATTGATACAACGAAGCATATGAACTTTGTTTTATACAAATCGAACAATAAAAAATTAATCTAGGACTGAAAAACTGAATTAGCCAATGGCGGCCAAGGTAAATTACTGAGACAAAATTTTTTAACATTTTTGCACTAGTCAGATGACCCTTTAATTTTGTGCACAATACGACTAAAAAATATTCATAAATAAAAAAGTTTTTTGTAAAATTTTAAATTTTCGAAATTTGGCGCCTAATATCTTCGAAGATTTGCCGAAAATCAAAAATCGAAAGTAGCGTAGCTATGTGCCCTGTCTCAGGCTATGCCAAAATGTATCGAAAGTTAAAATCCAATGATTATTGTTAAAATTACTGCAATATTTTTAAAAACGATAACTTCGGTGATTTCGGACATTTCGCATTGTCGCAGAACGTTCAAAATAGCTTTATCCTCTAAGTCACACCCACTTTCCCAGTAAAACCGAAGAAATCGTAACGATGCGACACGTAGTTGCTGAGATCTATTCAAATTGGAATCTGAATAATAATAATAATAATAATAATAATAATAATAAGAATAACTAGACCTGCATGCAGGAATGACGGGTTTCACTTTTGCCATGTTACCTTTGAACTTGAACTTGTGTCACTTTTGGTGCTACGTTACCCTTGAACATATGTCCTTTCCGGTACCAATGAAACCAATATACAGGTTTCCACATAAGCATTGCACACATCAAATAAAATGGAAACAGAATCAAACAAATCCAGCAATTTTATTTTATACATTTGTTACATGTAATTGATCCTGACAAAATAACAGTACTTCCGGTGATAATGTAAATGTTCCCTTAGTCTTATGAAATCAGAAATGGCATAACGCATCATATGGTGAAAATTTTATGTAAATCGAATAATAATTTCCACTTTTATAGACCAAAAACCTTGAAAAGTGACGTGTAGAAAATCGTCTATTTCTCGGCAACCGTACAAGTTAGAAACCATTTTTTGGTATTTATATGACCGTATGGGTTTAATCTATTTGTTGATTGGAATCAAATATCATAATTGTATAAACATTACAAATCAGACTCATTTGAATAAAATATCGGTTTTGAAGGCTTAAAATACAGTTTTTGCCAAAATGACGCTACTTCCGGTGATAATGAAAACGTTAAATTAGTTTTATAACATCGTCTATGACATTAGGCTTCAAAGGGTGAAAATTTTATGAAAATCAAATAATAATTGACACTTTTATGGGCCAAAAACCTTCAAAAGTGACTTTCAGAAAATCGCCTATATCTCGACAACCGAACAAGTTAGAAACAATTTTATGATATCTATTTGACCGTATGAGTTTTGTTAATATGTGAATTTAAACCAAAAGTTAATTTTGTTATTACATGTGACATAATTCTTGGTTGAAAAAAAGATCGATTTTAAAAGTTAAAAATTGAGTTTTTGACTAAATGACGTCACTTCCGGTGTCAATTTTAAATAGTAATCAACATGATATGACGCACACTTGCTTTTTGAATCAAATGATGTCACTTTTGTGAATATCCATTAATAATTGACTATTTTACAGGCAACATTACGAAAACAGTGACTTATGCAAAACTGCCCATTTCTCGGCAACTGCTTATATTAGAAACTAATTTTAACATACATTCTCTTCGTATGGATTATAGTGACAGGTTTATAAAAGTAAAGTAAAAAAATTTTAAAATCTGAAAAGCCTGAATGGGTTGTAAATAGGTCAATTTTACGCCTTTTTTCACCCCTTAATTCAATTTGCTAGATAACACTTTTGGTAATAAAAAAAATAACAATTGGGACAACGAAGCATATGAACTTTGTTTTATACAAATCGAACAATAAAAAATTAATCTAGGACTGAAAAACTGAATTAGCTAATGGCGGCCAAGGAAAATTACTGAGACAAATTTTTTTAACATTTTTGCGCTAGTCAGATGACTCTTTAATTCTGTGCACAACACGACTAAATAATATTTATAAATAAAAACGTTAAATCGAATAATAATTGCCACTTTTAAAGACCAAAAAACTTGAAAAGTGACTTGTAGAAAATCGGCTATTTCTCGGCAACCGTACAAGTTAGAAACCATTTTGTGGTATCTGTATGATCGTATGGGTTCATTCTATTTGTTGATTGGCATCAAATACCATAATTTGAAAAAGATTTCAAAACAGACTCATTTGAATAAAATATCTGTTTTGGAGGCTAAAAATACAGTTTTTGCCAAAATGACGTTACTTCCGGTGATAATGAAAATCTTAAATTACTTGTATGAAATCCCAAATGGCATAAGGTATAACATGGTGTGACGTTTATGAAAATCGAATAATAATTGACCCTTTTATGGCCCCGAAACTTTCAAAAGTGACCTGTAGAAAACCGTCTATTTCTCGGCAACCGAACAAGTTAGAAACCATTTTATGATATCTATATGACCATATGAGTTTTGTTTATATGTGAATTTAAACCAAAAGTTAAAATTATTAATACATATTAAGTTATTCTTGGTTGAATAAAACATTGATTTAAAAAAGTGTAAAATGCATTTTTTGACCAAATGATGTCACTTCCGGTGTCAATTTTAAATTGCAATCAACTTGATATGACGCTACGTGCTTTTTGAATCAAATGATGTCACTTTTATAAAAATCCAATAATAATTGACTATTTTACAGGCAAAATAACGAAAACAGTGACTAATGCAGAACTGCCCATTTCTTGGCAACTGCTTATATTACAAACGAATTTTAACATACATTTTCTTCGTATGGATTATAGCTACAAGTTTATAAAAGTTACGAAGAAATATTTTAAAATCTGAAAAGCCTGAATAGGTTGTAAATAGGCCAATTTTACACCATTTTTAGCCTCTTAATCGAATTTGCTCGAAAATGAAATCGAAATTAAAAAAACTGCTTCCTACATTTTTTGCGCCTTGAAAGGGCACACTCTTTGAGTCATATAATTTTTCAAAAAAATAATATTTGTTTATGAAGATCGTAAATAACTGTCAAAATTGTAGTTTTTGGTAAAATTATGCCACTTCCGGTGCCGACAGATAACACTTTCGGTAATAAAAAAAACGACAATTGATACAACGAAGCATATGAACTTTGTTTTATACAAATCGAACAATAAAAAATTAATCTAGGACTGAAAAACTGAATTAGCCAATGGCGGCCAAGGTAAATTACTGAGACAAAATTTTTTAACATTTTTGCACTAGTCAGATGACCCTTTAATTCTGTGCACAATACGACTAAAAAATATTCATAAATAAAAAAGTTTTTTGTAAAATTTTAAATTTTCGAAATTTGGCGCCTAATATCTTCGAAGATTTGCCGAAAATCAAAAATCGAAAGTAGCGTAGCTATGTGCCCTGTCTCAGGCTATGCCAAAATGTATCGAAAGTTAAAATCCAATGATTATTGTTAAAATTACTGCAATATTTTTAAAAACGATAACTTCGGTGATTTCGGACATTTCGCATTGTCGCAGAACGTTCAAAATAGCTTTATCCTCTAAGTCACACCCACTTTCCCAGTAAAACCGAAGAAATCGTAACGATGCGACACGTAGTTGCTGAGATCTATTCAAATTGGAATCTGAATAATAATAATAATAATAATAATAATAATAAGAATAATAATTTTAACAAAAACAATAGTGTTTCACACAAGCTACGCAGTGTGAAACCCTAATAACTAGACCTGCAAGCAGCACTGAACCGGCTTTCAGGAATCATACAGGAAGTTTATTATACCATAGCCGATCCATTGAGCTACCAAACTATACTTTAGTTGTTTTGCTTCAGTGACACCCTCTATCATATGTAAAAGTAATATTTGCTGGCTAAAAGACCGGTCAAAATTGTAAATTATGGCAAAAGTATGTCACTTCCGGTGCCGAAAGAAATTTTTATAGATGAAAAATAAGTCGAAAATTCGCAACATACAAAATACAAACTTTTTTTTATAAATATCGGACAATAAATAATTAACCTATAACCCATAAACTGAAATTAAGAAGGTAAAAAACTGAAAAGTGACCCTCGGAAAATTGGTTATTATTCGGCAAGGGAACATGCTAGAAGATTTTTCTTGATATCAATATGATGGTATTGATTCAGTCTTACTGCCCATTAGAGTCAGACGTTATAAAGTTATACGAATAATAAATATAAATCCCTTCAAAAAAATGTTTGTTTTAAAGGCTAAAAATACGTTTTTTGCAAAAATTACATTACTTCCGGTGATATTGAAAATTTTAACTTGGTTCATAGAAGTCATAAATAGCATAAGGCATGAAATGGTAAATAAATTGTAAAAATCGAATAATAATTGACAGTTTTACAGACCAAAAACCTTGAAAAGTGACTTATAGAAGATCGCCTATTTCTCTGTAACCGTACAAGTTAGAAACCATTTTGTGGTATCTGTATGGTCGTATGGCTTCATTTTATTCGTTGATGGGAATCAAATATCATAATTTTAAAAATATTATAAGGCAGACTCATTTGAATAAAATATTTGTTTTTTAGGTTAAAAATACAGTTTTTGCCCAAATGACGTCATTTCCGGTCACAGTGAAAATGTAAAATTGGCTTGACCTAGTCCAAATTGGCATTAGGCATCAAATGGAAAAAAAATATTGCAAATCGAATAATAATTAACTCTTTTATAGGCAAAATAACGTGAAAAGTGATGCATGCAAAATTGCATATTTCTCGGCAACTGCTCATATTACAAACTAATTTTCGCATACATTCTCTTCGTCTGGATTATTGCTACGAGTTTATGAAAATTACAAATAAATATTTCAAAATATGAAGACGCTGAATGAATTGTAAATAACTGAATTTTACACTTTATTTTACATTTTATTCGAAATTGCCCGAAAATGAAGTTGAAATTAAAAAATATGAGCTAAGGTTTTTGTGCACCTTTGCAGGGTGCATCCTTTTAGTTATATCAGTTTTGAAAAAAAATAATATTTGCTTTCAAAAAGTGGTACCGAACTGTCAAAATTGTAGTTTTTGTTAATATTACGTCACTTCCGTTGCCGACAGAAAAATTTCACCGTAACAAAAAAAATTACAATTGGGACCATGGTGCATATGAACTTTGTTTTATACAAATCGAACAATAAATAATTTTTCTGGGTACGAAAAACTAAATTAGCCGATGGCGGCTAACGCAAATTACCGAGACAATTTTTTTTCTCATTTCTGCTCAAGTACGATGATATTTTAACCCTGTGTAAAATATCATCAAAAAATATTCATAAATAAAAAAGGTTTTCGTAAAAAAATTATTTTTTTTCGAAATATCGGACATTTTTTCGACTACTTCCGGTTTTACGATCGTTGTTGTGATAGCTTTACGAAGTCCTTTGGATACTTAACTTTCTGTACCAAAAGTGTCAGAAACATCCATTGAGTAGTTTTAGAAAAAAAGATAAATTAAAGAGCGTTTCAAAAAATTTAACGATTTTTCAATTTTTTTCAAAGTTTGAGGCCATTTTTCGACCACTTATATTATTTCAATGCTTTTCATTTTGGATTCCCTATATAGACAACTAACAGGACTTTGAGTAAGAAAAGTTTAAGAAAAGTCGTAGGCGTCGTTTTCGAGAAAAGGGCGTCTCAGAATGTTAAAAAATTGGAAAATACTAGATTTTTGGCATACAATAATTTATTTCCTTACCATCGAAATCGTATTATTTAGATACCATATGATGGTCCATTAATAGGGCTATCCAGCGACACTTTAGTTCTTTTGGTCCGCTATTACCTAAGGGAGAAATCAAGTTTTTCGCAAGTGCGACAATGTTTTTACTCTTTTTTTTCATTTTTTGAATACTTCCGGTATGGTTATTATTGTCGGAATAGTTCTAATAGCCGGTTTGGGCACTAAAATAGCCACAGGGCTCTGTAATGATATATTACATTATCTGATCAGATAAAATGCCCCTGAGAAATCCTATGTTCAAAAGTGCCAAAAATGCCAAAAATTTAAAATATCGAAAATTAAATTTTAATAATTACATACATATTATACATCGTTAGAATCGTAATTAGGTCAGCTATCTGAATATACAACCTTTTTTTAAAAATCTCTTAAAATAAAAAAATAGTAGAGCATTTTCCAAAATTTCACGATTTTTCGACTTTTTTCGATTTTCAGTCCCTTTTTTATCCTATTCCAGACATTTCAAAGTCCTATTGGATGGCTTCATGCCAAATACCTCCAAAAGGACTCTCGATAGAAAAAAAATAAAAAAAATTGTAGGTTAAGTTTTCGAGATACAGGCATCCAAAAACGCTCCAAATCAGAAAATACTTGATTTTCAGCGTGCCATATTTTGCTACCTTTTCATAGTATCTGTATGATTTGGGTATCATACGATAGTCCATTCTTCATGCAACCCAACGATACCTTAATCCCTTTAATCCGTTGATATCGGGCGAAGAAATCACGTTTTTCCCAAAACCACCCATTTTTTTCGTTTTTTTGCAAATTTTGCACATTATTTCGACCACTTCCGGTTTAAGGAGTCTTGTCGAAATTGCTTTACCTGTTGATATTGGACTTTAACTTCATGTTCCAGAAGTTTCAGAAACGTCAATTCTGCCATAAAACGAAACCCGAGCTCACAAAATGGGAAGAAAATTCGAAAAAAATCGAAAAATAAAGGGCGATAACTCTGAATGAAACTTATATTACTGGAATCGGATGGACTTCAGGTATCCAAAAATGTAGGTCAAATTTGAAAATTTTGAAAAAAAACAAAAATTGTCTCGTAAACAACATGTGTTCAATTTTCGAACTATAAAAGTCATAGACGAATGTTCGAAATTGAAAAATGTGAGATAGCCATTTTCTCAGAAAAGATCCAGGGATTCCAAAAATGTAATTTGTTTGAAAATGGATAAAGAATTGACGAAACTATAGCCGATTTTCAATTTTAAGAGAAAGTACAAAGTTCGGTCACTTCCGGTATGCGCAGAAATTTCAAAAATATTTTATCAAGTAGCCACCACATGGTTTCCCAATAGAAAAGCTAATTCCAGATCGATATCTGTTTTCGATCATGGAGATCTAGGCCCTCGCGGTAAATAATAATAATAATAATAATAATAATAATAATAATAATAATAATAATAATAATTTTAGTAATCTCAATAGGCTTTCAGACGAAAGTCTGAAAGCCTAATAACTAGACCTGCAAGCAGCACTGAACCGGCTTTCAGGAATCATACAGGAAGTTTATTATACCATAGCCGATCCATTGAGCTACCAAAGTATACTTTAGTTGTTTTGCTTCAGTGACACCCTCTATCATATGTAAAAGTAATATTTGCTGGCGAAAAGACAGGTCAAAATTGTAAATTATGGCAAAATTACGTCACTTCCGGTACCGAAAGAAATTTTTATAGGTGAAAAATAAGTCGAAAATTCGCAACACACAAAATACAAACTTTGTTTTATACATATCGGGCAATAAATAATTAACCTATAACCCATAAACTGAAATTAAGAAGGTAAAAAACTTAAAAGTGACCCTGGGAAAATTGGTTATTATTCGACAAGGGAACATGCTAGAAGCCTTTTCTTGATATCAATATGATGGTATTGATTCAATCTTACTGCCCATTAGAGCCAGACGTTATAAAGTTAAACGAATAATGAATATAAATCACTTCAAAAAAATGTTTGTTTTGAAGGCTAAAAATACGTTTTTTGCAAAAATTACATTACTTCCGGTGATATTGAAAATGTTAACTTGGTTCATAGAAGTCATAAATGGCATAAGGCATCAAATGGTAAAAAAATTATAAAAATCGAATAATAATTGACACTTTTATAGACCAAAAACCTTGAAAAGTGACTTATAGAAGATCGCCTATTTCTCTGTAACCGTACAAGTTAGAAACCATTTTGTGGTATCTGTATGGTCGTATGGCTTCATTCTATTCGTTGATGGGAATAAAATATCATAATTTTAAAAATATTATAAGGGAGACTGATTTGAATAAAATATTAGTTTTTTAGGTTAAAAATACAGTTTTTGCCCAAATGACGTCATTTCCGGTCACAGTGAAAATGTAAAATTGGCTTGACCTAGTCCAAATTGGCATTAGACATCAAATGGAAAAAAAATATTGCAAATCGAATAATAATTCACTCTTGTATAGGCAAAATAACGTGAAAAGTGATGCATGCAAAATTGCATATTTCTCGACAACTGCTCATATTACAAACTAATTTTCGCATACATTCTCTTCGTCTGGATTATTGCTACGAGTTTATGAAAATTACAAATAAATATTTAAAAATATGAAGACGCTGAATGAATTGTAAATAGCTGAATTTTACACTTTATTTTACATTTTATTCGAAATTGCCCGAAAATGAAATTGAAATTTAAAAATATGAGCTAAGGATGAAATGCCCGAAAATGAAATTGAAATTAAAAAATCTGAGCTAAGGATTTTGTGCATCTTTGCAGGGTGCATCCTTTTAGTTATATCAGTTTTGAAAAAATAATATTTTCTTTCAAAAAGTGGTACCGAACTGTCAAAATTGTAGTTTTTGTTAATATTACGTCACTTCCGTTGGCGACAGAAAAATTTCACCGTAACATAAAAAATAACAATTGGGACCACGAAGCATATGAACTTTGTTTTATACAAATTGAACAATAAATAATTTTTCTGGGTACGAAAAACTAAATTCGCCGATGGCGGCTAACGCAAATTACCCAGACAATTGTTTTTCTCATTTCTGCTCAAGTACGATGATATTTTAACCCAGTGTAAAATATCACCAAAAAATATTCATAAATAAAAAAGATTTTCGTAAAAAAAATAATTTTTTTCAAAATATCGGACATTTTTTCGACTACTTCCAGTTTTACGATCGTTGTTGTGATAGCTTTACGAAGTTCTTTGGATACTTAACTTTCTGTACCAGAAGTGTCAGAAACATCCATTGAGCAGTTTTGGAAAAAAAGATAAATAAAAGAGCGTTTACAAAAATTTAACGATTTTTCAATTTTTTTCAAAGTTTGATGCCATTTTTGGACCACCTATATTATTTCAATGCTTTTCATTTTGGATTCACTATATAGACAACCGATGAGACTTTGAGTTAGAAAAGTTTAAGAAAAATCTGCGGCGTCGTTTTCGAGAAAAGGGCGTCTCAGAATGTTAAAAAATCGGAAAATACTAGATTTTTGGCATACAATAATTTATTTCCTTACCATCGATATCGTATTATTTAGATACCATATGATGGTCCATTAATAGGGCTATCCAACGACACTTTAGTTCTTTTGATCCGCTATTACCTAAGGGAGAAATCAAGTTTTTCGCAAGTGAGACAATGTTTTTAACCTTTTTTTTCATTTTTTGAATACTTCCGGTATGGTTATTATTGTCGGTATAGTTTTAATAACTGGTTTGGGCACTAAAATAGCCACAGTGCTCTGTAATGATATATTACATTATCTGATCAGATAAAATGCCCCTGAGAAATCCTAGGTTCAAAAGTGCCAAAAATGCAAAAAATTTAAAATATCGAAAATTAAATTTCAATAACTACATACATATTATACATCGTTAGAATCGTAATTAGGTCAGCTATCTGAATATACGATCGTTTTTTGGAAATCTTTGAAAATAACAAAATAGCAGAGCATTTTCCAAAATTTCACGATTTTTCGACTTTTTTCGATTTTCAGTCCGTTATTTCACCTATTCCAGATATTTCAAAGTCTTATTGGATGGCTTCATGCAAAGTACCTCCGAAAGGTCTCTCGATAGAAAAAATTACAAAAAAAGTTGCGGTTAAGTTTTCGAGATACAGGCGTCCAAAAACGCTCCAAATCAGAAAATACTTGATTTTCAGCGTGCCATATTTTGCTGCCTGCTCATCGTATCCGTACGAGTTGGGTATCATACGATAGCACAATCCTAGTGCAGTCCAATGGTACCCTAATTTCTTTAATCCATTGATATCGGGCGGAGAATTCGCGTTTTTCCCCAAAATATCCATTTTTTGCATTTTTTTCAAAATATTGCACATTATTTCGACCACTTCCGGTTTAAGGATTCTTGTCGAAATTGCTTTATACGTTGGTATTGGACTATAACTTCATGTTCTAGAAGTTTCAGAAACGTCAATTCTACCATAAAACGAAACCCGAGCTGACAAAATGGGAAGAAAATTCGAAAAAAATCGAAAAATAAAGGGCGATAACTCTGAATGAAACTTATATTACTGGAATCGGATGGACTTCAGGTATCCAAAAATGTAGGTCAAATTTGAAAATTTTGAAAAATGACAAAAATGGTCTCGTAAACAACATGTTTTCAATTTTCGAACGATAAAAGTCATAGACGAATGTTCGAAATTGAAAAATGTGAGATAGCCATTGTCTCAGAAAAAATTCAGGGATTCCAAAAATGTAATTTGTTTGAAAATGGATAACGAATTGACGAAACTATGGCCGATTTTCAATTTTTAGACAACGTGCAAAGTTCGGTCACTTCCGGTATGCGCAGAAATTTCAAAAATATTTTATCAAGTAGCCACCACATGGTTTCCCAATAGAAAATCTAATTCCAGATCGATATCTGTTTTCGATCATGGAGATCTAGGCCCCCGCGGTAAATAATAATAATAATAATAACTAGACCTGCATAGCAGTGCTGAATCGGCTTTCAGGGTCCTTTAGATCATTGCCATGCTTTTAAATTTACCTTTATACCCTAAACGACCGATAGGACTCGGGGTAACAGAAGTTTAAGAAGTGAAATAGAAGTAGTTTTCGAGATAAACGAGTTTGAAAAGGCTTCAAAAAAAGAGGAAAATACTATATTTTCGGCATCTCATAATCTATTGCCTAACCATCGAATTTGTATCATTCTGATATCATATAAAAGTCCAAAAAGGAAAATACTAGATCTTCAGCGTCCCGTAATATTTGTCATTGAACACGCCATCTTGAGTCGGATCGCGCAAAATCTAATTTTGGAGTAAAATTTTATTTTGAAGTCTAAAAATACGGTTTTTGCAAATATGACATTACTTCCGGTGATAATGGAAATGTTAAATCTGATCATTGCAATCATAAATGGCATAAGGCATCACATGGTGAAAATTGTATGAAAATTGAATAATAATTGACACTTTTATAGACCAAAAAGCTTGAAAAGTGACTTATAGAAAATCGTCTATTTCTCGGCAACCGTACAAGTTAGAAACTTGTTTGTGGTATCTGTATGATGGTATGGGTTCATGCTATTCGGTGATGGGATTCAAATATCATAATTTTAAAAATATTATAAACAAGATTAATTTGAATAAAATATTTGTTTTCTACGTTAAAAGTACAGTTTTTGCCAAAATGACGTCATTTTCGGTCACAGTGAAACTGTAAATTTGGCTTAACCTAGTCCAAATTGGCATTAGGCATCGAATAAAAAAAATTTATTGAAAATCGGATAATAATTTACTATTTTACAGGCAAAAAAACGTGAAAAGTGATGCATGCAAAATTGCATATTTCTCGGCAACTGCTCATGTTACAAACTATTTTCGCATACATTCTCTTCGTCTGGATTATGGCTACGAGTTTATGAAAGTTACGAATAAATAGTTCAAAATATAAAGACGTTCAATGGGTTGTAATAACTGAATTTTACCCTTTTTTTTTACATTTTATTCGAAATTGCCCGAAAATGAAATTGAAATTTAAGAATCTCAGCCAAACATTTTATGCGCCTTTACAGGGCGCATACTTTTTGTTATATCAGTTTTCGAAAAAAAAAATATTTGCTGTCAAAAAGTGGTACTTAACTCTCAAAATTGTAGTTTTTGTTAATTTTACGCCACTTCCGTTGCGTGCAGAAAAATGTCACCGTAACAAAAAATATTACAATTGACATTACGAATCATATGCACTTTGTTTTATACAAATCGAACAATAAATAATTAATCTAGGTACGAAAAACTAAATTAGCCAATGGCGACTAAAGAAAATTACTGAGACAAAATTCTTTCTCACTTATGCTCAAGTAGGGTGATACTTTAACACTGTGTAAACTACCATCAAAAAATATTCATAAATAAAAAAGTTTTCTGTAAAAATGTAAAAAAAAATCAATATATCGGATATTTTTTCGACTACTTCCGGTTTTTCGATCATTGTCGGAATTGCTTTAACAAGTTGATTAGATACTTAACTTCCTGTAGCAGAAATATCAGAAACATTCATTAAGTAATTTTTGAAAAAAAGATAAATAAAAGAGCATTTTCAATAATTTAATGATTTTTCAACTTTTTTCAAAGATTGAGGTCATTTTTGGACCGCCTATAATATTGCAACGCTTTTATTATTAAATGCACACGCTAGGCCACCGATAGGACTCTGAGTAAAAAAAGTTTAAGAAAAATCGTAGGCGTCGTTTTCGAGAAAAAGGCGCCTCAGAATGCTCCAAAACGGAAAATACTTAGTTTTCGGAGTACCATAATTTATTTCGTAAGAATCAAATTCGTGTTATTTAGATGTTATACGATCGTCTATTAATGGAACTATCCAAAGACACTTTCATTGTTTTGGTCCGCTAATATGTGACGGAGAATTCGAACTTTTGGCAAGAGCTCCAATTTTTTTTCATCTTTTTTACATTTTTCTTTGTTTTTTTAACTACTTCCGGTATACGAATCATTGTCGAGTAGTTTTCACATCCAGTTTTGGAGTTTGCATGGGAACAGGGCTCTCTAATGATATACGACACTATACGATCAAATAAAATACTTCTGAGAAATCCCATGTTCAAAAGTGTTAAAAATGTCAAAATGTCAAAATATTGAAAATTAAATTTCAATAACTGCATACATATTATACATCATTAGAATCGTAATTAGGTCAGCTTTTTAAATATATATCTTTTTTTTGAAAATCTCTTAAAATAAAAAAATAGTAGAGCATTTTCCCAAATTTCACGATTTTTCGACTTTTTTCGATTTTGAGTCCCTTTTTTGTCTTATTCCAATTATATAATAGTCTTAATGGATGGATCCATGCTAAAGACTACCGGAAGGACCATCGATAGATAAAGGTTAAGAAAAATCGCTGGAGCAGTTTTCGAAATACAGGCGTCCAAAAACGCTGAAAAATCAGAAAATACTTGATTTTCAGCGTGCCATATTTTGCTTCCAGCTCATCGTATCCGTACGAATTGGGTATCATTCAGTGGTCCAATGACCGCTAGACCAAATGATACCTTAATTTGTTTAATCCGTTGATATCGGACGGAGAAATCGTGTTTTTACCCAAGACACCAATTTTTCACGATTTTTTCAAAATATCGCATATTATTTCGACTACTTCCGGTTTACGGATTGTTGTTGAAATTGCTTTAAACGGTGGTTTGACAATATTGCTTCATGTATCAGGAATTTGAGAAACGTTGATCCGGCCGTAAAACGAAACTTAAGCTCACAAAATGTGAAGAAAATTCGAAAAAAATCGAAAAATAAAGGGCGATAACTCGGAATGAAACTTATATTACTGGAACCAGATTGCCTTCAGGTATCCAAAAATGTAGGTCAAATTTGAAAATTTTGAAAAATAACAAAAATTGTCTCTCAAATAAAATTTTTCATTTTTCGATCGCAAGAAGTCAGCGATGAAGTTTCGAAATATCGAAATTTTCAACTGCTATCGTCCGAGAAAAGACTCAAGGTTTCCGAAAATGTCATTTGTATGAAAATAGGTACAGAATTGACGAATCTACGGCCGTTTTTTAATTTTTTGACAGAGCACGAAATTCGACCACTTCCGGTCTGCGCAGAAGTTTCAAAAATAGTTTATCAAGTAGCCAACACATGGTTTCCCTATAAAGAATTAGGTCCCAGATCGGTATCTGTTACAGGCGCTGAGAAATAGGCTCCCCCGAAAAATAAAATAATAATAATAAATAATAACTAGACCTGCATGCAGGAATGACGGGTTTCACTGGTGCCATGTTACCTTTGAACTTGAACTTGTGTCACTTTCGGTGCCACGTTACCCTTGAACATATGTCACTTCCGGTATCAATGAAACCAATATACAGGTTTCCACATAAGCATTGCACACATCAAATAAAATGGAAACAGAAACAAACAAATCCAGCAATATCATTTCATTTTATACATTTGTTACATGTAATTGATCCTGACAAAATTACAGTACTTCCGGTGATAATGTAAATGTTCCATTAGTTTTATGAAATCAGAAATGGCATAAGGCATCTCATGGTGAAAATTTTATGTAAATCGAATAATAATTGCCACTTTTATAGACCAAAAACCTTGAAAAGTGACGTGTAGAAAATCGTCTATTTCTCAGCAACCGTACAAGTTAGAAACCATTTTTTGGTATTTATATGACCGTATGGGTTTAATCTATTTGTTGATTGGAATCAAATATCATAATTGTATAAACATTACAAATCAGACTCATTTGAATAAAATATCTGTTTTGAAGGCTTAAAATACAGTTTTTGCCAAAATGACGTGACTTCCGGTGATAATGAAAACGTTAAATTAGTTTTATAACATCGTCTATGACATTAGGCTTCAAAGGGTGAAAATTTTATGAAAATCGAATAATAATTGACACTTTTATGGGCCAAAAACCTTCAAAAGTGACTTTTAGAAAATCGCCTATATCTCGGCAACCGAACAAGTTAGAAACAATCTTATGATATCTTTTTGACCGTATGAATTTTGTTAATATGTGAATTTAAACCAAAAGTTGATTTTATTATTATATGTGACATAATTCTTGGTTGAAAGAAATATCGATTTCAAAAGTTAAAAAATGAGTTTTTATACGCCCACATTGAAATGTGGTCGTATATTGTCGTCGCCCCCGTCCGTCCGTCCGTCCGTCGGTCCGTCGGTCCGTCCGTCCGTCCGTCCGTCGGTCCGGCGTCCACAATTGCTTGTGGACGCCCTACAGGCTAAAGTTAATATCCGATTGACTTTAAATTTATACACAGTGTTTAAGGTCATGAGACGAAGAAGCCTATTGATTTTCAGCGATTTCCGATAATTAGTGCCAGAGTTATGGCCCTTGATCACTTCAAAAAATCTTGTGGACGCTCTAGAGGCCAAAGTTAATATCCGATTTACTTTAAATTTATACACAGTGTTTAAGGTCATGAGACGAAGAATCCTATTGATTTTCAGCGATTTCCGATAATAACTACCAGAGTTATGGCCCTTGATCACTTCAAAATATCTTGTGGACGCTCTAGAGGCCAAAGTTAATATCCGATTGACTTTAAATTTATACACAGTGTTTAAGGTCATGAGACGAAGAAGCCTATTGTTTTTCAGCGATTTTCGATAATAACTACCAGAGTTATGGCCCTTGATCACTTCAAAATATCTTGTGGACGCTCTAGAGGCCAAAGTTAATATCCGATTGACTTTAAATTTATACACAGTGTTTAAGGTCATGAGACGAAGAAGCCTATTGATTTTCAGCGATTTCCGATAATTAGTGCCAGAGTTATGGCCCTTGAACACTTGAAAATATCTTGTGGACGCTCTAGAGGCCAAAGTTAATATCCAATTGACTTTAAATTTATACACAGTGTTTAAGGTCATGAGACGAAGAAGTCTATTGTTTTTCAGCGATTTTCGATAATAACTACCAGAGTTATGGCCCTTGATCACTTCAAAATATCTTGTGGACGCTCTAGAGGCCAAAGTTAATATCCGATTGACTTTAAATTATACACAGTGGATGCTCTAGAGGTCAAAGTTAATATCAGATTGACTTCAAATTTATACATAGTGTTTACAGTCATGAGACCAAGTCGTCTATCGATTTTCAGTGATTTTCAATAATTGCTACAAGAGTTATGGCCCTTGATCACTTCGAAAAAATCCTGTGGAAGCTCTAGAGGCCAAAGTTAATATCCGATCGACTTTAAATTAACACACAGTGTTTAGGGTCATGAGACGAAGAAGCCTATTGATTTTCAGAGATTTAAAATAATTATTGCCACAGTTATCTCCCTTGATAACTTCAAAAAATCTTGTTACGCTATAGAGGCTAAACTTATCATCCGATTGACTTTAGATTGATACACAGAGTTTAAGGTGTTGAAACGAACAAGTATTTTGATTTTCAATGAATTTTAATAACTGAACAGCTAAATCCATGATATTAAATGTTTCATGTATATACTAATTGTTAGTGTGGGGTAACACTTTATAAAAAGCAATCAAATTCTAATGATTTTCTGATAATTACATAATGAGCCCTTACTCTTAATCAGTTTTTAGTGTATTACAAATGTTTCATTAGCAAAAAAAGTAAAAATATGCGACAACCCTTGTTGACTGCCCGAACGATTTAGCTGCTGTGGGCGTATGTTTCGTTGCCTGGCAACCTATCTTTGACTAAATGACGTCACTTCCGGTGTCAATTTTAAATAGTAATCAACATGATATAACGCACACTTGCTTTTTGAATCAAATGATGTCACTTTTGTGAATATCCATTAATAATTGACTATTTTACAGGCAAAATTGCGAAAACAGTGACTTATGCAAAACTGCCCTTTTCTCGGCAACTGCTTATATTACAAACTAATTTTTACATACATTCTCTTCGTATGGATTATAGCTACAAGTTTATAAAAGTTATGTAAAAATATTTTAAAATCTGAAAAGCCTGAATGGGTTGTAAATAGGTCAATTTTACGCCTTTTTTCACCCCTTAATCCAATTTGCTAGAAAATGAAATAGAAATTAAAAAAACTGCTTCCGCCATTTTTTGCGCCTTGAAAGGACACACTCTTTGAGTCATATAATTTTTCAAAAAAATAATATTTGTTTTTGAAGATCGTAAAAAACTGTCAAAATTGTAGTTTTTGGTAAAATTATGCCACTTCCGGTGCCGACAGATAACACTATCGGTAACAAAAAAAATGACAATTGAGACAACGAAGCATATAAAGTTTGTTTTATACAAATCGAACAATAAAAAAATAATCTAGGACTGAAATACTGAATTAGCCAATGGCGGCCAAGGAAAATTACTGAGACAAAAAATTTTAACATTTTTGCGCAAGTCAGATGACTCTTTAATTCTGTGTACAACACGACTAAAAGATATTCATAAATAAAAAAGTTTTTTGTAAAATTTTAAATTTTCGAAATTTGGCGCCTAATATCTTCGAAGATTTGCCGAAAATCAAAAATCGAAAGTAGCGTACCTATGTGCCCTGTCTCAGGCTATGCCAAAATGTATCGAAAGTTAAAATCCAATGATTATTGTTAAAATTACTGCAATATTTTCAAAAACGATAACTTCGGTGATTTCGGACATTTCGCATTGTCGCAGAACGTTCAAAATAGCTTTATCCTCTAAGTCACACCCACTTTCCCAGTAAAACCGAAGAAATCGTAACGATGCGACACGTAGTTGCTGAGATCTATTCAAATTGGAATCTGAATAATAATAATAATAATAATAATAATAATAATAAGAATAATAATTTTAACAAAAACAATAGTGTTTCACACAAGCTACGCAGTGTGAAACCCTAATAATTTTAGTAAAAACAATAGTCTTTCAGACGAAAGTCTGAAAGCCTAATAACTAGACCTGCAAGCAGCACTGAACCGGCTTTCAGGAATCATACAGGAAGTTTATTATACCATAGCCGATCCATTGAGCTACCAAACTATACTTTAGTTGTTTTGCTTCAGTGACACCCTCTATCATATGTAAAAGTAATATTTGCTGGCTAAAAGACCGGTCAAAATTGTAAATTATGGCAAAAGTATGTCACTTCCGGTGCCGAAAGAAATTTTTATAGATGAAAAATAAGTCGAAAATTCGCAACATACAAAATACAAACTTTTTTTTATAAATATCGGACAATAAATAATTAACCTATAACCCATAAACTGAAATTAAGAAGGTAAAAAACTGAAAAGTGACCCTCGGAAAATTGGTTATTATTCGGCAAGGGAACATGCTAGAAGATTTTTCTTGATATCAATATGATGGTATTGATTCAGTCTTACTGCCCATTAGAGTCAGACGTTATAAAGTTATACGAATAATAAATATAAATCCCTTCAAAAAAATGTTTGTTTTAAAGGCTAAAAATACGTTTTTTGCAAAAATTACATTACTTCCGGTGATATTGAAAATTTTAACTTGGTTCATAGAAGTCATAAATAGCATAAGGCATGAAATGGTAAATAAATTGTAAAAATCGAATAATAATTGACAGTTTTACAGACCAAAAACCTTGAAAAGTGACTTATAGAAGATCGCCTATTTCTCTGTAACCGTACAAGTTAGAAACCATTTTGTGGTATCTGTATGGTCGTATGGCTTCATTTTATTCGTTGATGGGAATCAAATATCATAATTTTAAAAATATTATAAGGCAGACTCATTTGAATAAAATATTTGTTTTTTAGGTTAAAAATACAGTTTTTGCCCAAATGACGTCATTTCCGGTTACAGTGAAAATGTAAAATTGGCTTGACCTAGTCCAAATTGGCATTAGGCATCAAATGGAAAAAAAATATTGCAAATCGAATAATAATTAACTCTTTTATAGTCAAAATAACGTGAAAAGTGATGCATGCAAAATTGCATATTTCTCGGCAACTGCTCATATTACAAACTAATTTTCGCATACATTCTCTTCGTCTGGATTATTGCTACGAGTTTATGAAAATTACAAATAAATATTTCAAAATATGAAGACGCTGAATGAATTGTAAATAACTGAATTTTACACTTTATTTTACATTTTATTCGAAATTGCCCGAAAATGAAGTTGAAATTAAAAAATATGAGCTAAGGTTTTTGTGCACCTTTGCAGGGTGCATCCTTTTAGTTATATCAGTTTTGAAAAAAAAAAATATTTGCTTTCAAAAAGTGGTACCGAACTGTCAAAATTGTAGTTTTTGTTAATATTACGTCACTTCCGTTGCCGACAGAAAAATTTCACCGTAACAAAAAAAATTACAATTGGGACCATGGTGCATATGAACTTTGTTTTATACAAATCGAACAATAAATAATTTTTCTGGGTACGAAAAACTAAATTAGCCGATGGCGGCTAACGCAAATTACCGAGACAATTTTTTTTCTCATTTCTGCTCAAGTACGATGATATTTTAACCCTGTGTAAAATATCATCAAAAAATATTCATAAATAAAAAAGGTTTTCGTAAAAAAATTATTTTTTTTCGAAATATCGGACATTTTTTCGACTACTTCCGGTTTTACGATCGTTGTTGTGATAGCTTTACGAAGTCCTTTGGATACTTAACTTTCTGTACCAAAAGTGTCAGAAACATCCATTGAGTAGTTTTAGAAAAAAAGATAAATTAAAGAGCGTTTCAAAAAATTTAACGATTTTTCAATTTTTTTCAAAGTTTGAGGCCATTTTTCGACCACTTATATTATTTCAATGCTTTTCATTTTGGATTCCCTATATAGACAACTAACAGGACTTTGAGTAAGAAAAGTTTAAGAAAAATCGTAGGCGTCGTTTTCGAGAAAAGGGCGTCTCAGAATGTTAAAAAATTGGAAAATACTAGATTTTTGGCATACAATAATTTATTTCCTTACCATCGAAATCGTATTATTTAGATACCATATGATGGTCCATTAATAGGGCTATCCAGCGACACTTTAGTTCTTTTGGTCCGCTATTACCTAAGGGAGAAATCAAGTTTTTCGCAAGTGCGACAATGTTTTTACTCTTTTTTTTCATTTTTTGAATACTTCCGGTATGGTTATTATTGTCGGAATAGTTCTAATAGCCGGTTTGGGCACTAAAATAGCCACAGGGCTCTGTAATGATATATTACATTATCTGATCAGATAAAATGCCCCTGAGAAATCCTATGTTCAAAAGTGCCAAAAATGCAAAAAATTTAAAATATCGAAAATTAAATTTTCATAATTACATACATATTATACATCGTTAGAATCGTAATTAGGTCAGCTATCTGAATATACAACCTTTTTTTAAAAATCTCTTAAAATAAAAAAATAGTAGAGCATTTTCCAAAATTTCACGATTTTTCGACTTTTTTCGATTTTCAGTCCCTTTTTTATCCTATTCCAGACATTTCAAAGTCCTATTGGATGGCTTCATGCCAAATACCTCCAAAAGGACTCTCGATAGAAAAAAAATAAAAAAAATTGTAGGTTAAGTTTTCGAGATACAGGCATCCAAAAACGCTCCAAATCAGAAAATACTTGATTTTCAGCGTGCCATATTTTGCTACCTTTTCATAGTATCTGTATGATTTGGGTATCATACGATAGTCCATTCTTCATGCAACCCAACGATACCTTAATCCCTTTAATCCGTTGATATCGGGCGAAGAAATCACGTTTTTCCCAAAACCACCCATTTTTTTCGTTTTTTTGCAAATTTTGCACATTATTTCGACCACTTCCGGTTTAAGGAGTCTTGTCGAAATTGCTTTACCTGTTGATATTGGACTTTAACTTCATGTTCCAGAAGTTTCAGAAACGTCAATTCTGCCATAAAACGAAACCCGAGCTCACAAAATGGGAAGAAAATTCGAAAAAAATCGAAAAATAAAGGGCGATAACTCTGAATGAAACTTATATTACTGGAATCGGATGGACTTCAGGTATCCAAAAATGTAGGTCAAATTTGAAAATTTTGAAAAATAACAAAAATTGTCTCGTAAACAACATGTGTTCAATTTTCGAACTATAAAAGTCATAGACGAATGTTCGAAATTGAAAAATGTGAGATAGCCATTTTCTCAGAAAAGATCCAGGGATTCCAAAAATGTAATTTGTTTGAAAATGGATAAAGAATTGACGAAACTATAGCCGATTTTCAATTTTTAGAGAAAGTACAAAGTTCGGTCACTTCCGGTATGCGCAGAAATTTCAAAAATATTTTATCAAGTAGCCACCACATGGTTTCCCAATAGAAAAGCTAATTCCAGATCGATATCTGTTTTCGATCATGGAGATCTAGGCCCTCGCCTCAATAGGCTTTCAGACGAAAGTCTGAAAGCCTAACTAGACCTGCAAGCAGCACTGAACCGGCTTTCAGGAATCATACAGGAAGTTCATTATACCATAGCCGATCCATTGAGCTACCAAACTATACTTTAATTGTTTTGCTTCAGTGACACCTTCTATCATATGTAAAAGTAATATTTGCTGGCGAAAAGACCGGTCAAAATTGTAAATTATGGCAAAATTACGTCACTTCCGGTGCCGAAAGAAATTTTTATAGGTGAAAAATAAGTCGAAAATTCGCAACATACAAAATACAAACTTTGTTTTATACATATCGTTCAATAAATAATCAACCTATAACCCATAAACTGAAATTAAGAAGGTATAAAACTTAAAAGTGACCCTGGGAAAATTGGCTATTATTCGACAAGGGAACATGCTAGAAGCCTTTTCTTGATATCAATATGATGGTATTGATTCAATCTTAGTGCCCATTAGAGTCAGACGTTATAAAGTTAAACGAATAATGAATATAAATCCCTTCAAAAAAATGTTTGTTTTGAAGGCTAAAAATACGTTTTTTGCAAAAATTACATTACTTCCGGTGATATTGAAAATGTTAACTTAGTTCATAGAAGCCATAAATGGCATAAGGCATCATTACTTCCGGTGATATTGAAAATGTTAATTTAGTTCATAGAAGTCATAAATGGCATAAGGCATCAAATGGTAAAAAAATGATAAAAATCGAATAATAATTGACACTTTTATAGACCAAAAACCTTGAAAAGTGACTTATAAAAGATCGCCTATTTCTCTGTAACCGTACAAGTTAGAAACCATTTTGTGGTATCCGTATGGTCGTATGGCTTAATTATATTCGTTGATGGGAATCAAATATCATAATTTTAAAAATATTATAAGGCAGACTCATTTGAATAAAATATTTTTTTTAAAGTAAAAAATACAGTTTTTGCCCAAATGACGTCATTTCCGGTCACAGTGTAAATGTAAAATTGGCTTGACCTAGTCCAAATTGGCATTAAGCATCAAATGGAAAAAAAATATTGCAAATCGAATAATAATTCACTCTTTTATAGGCAAAATAACGTGAAAAGTGATGCATGCAAAATTGCATATTTCTCGGCAACAGCTCATATTACAAACTAATTTGCGCATACATTCTCTTCGTCTGGATTATTGCTACGAGTTTATGAAAATTACAAATAAATATTTCAAAATATGAAGACGCTGAATGAATTGTAAATAACTGAATTTTACACTTTATTTTACATTTTATTCGAAATTGCCCGAAAATGAAATTGAAATTAAAAAATCGGAGCTAAGGATTTTGTGCACCTTTGCAGGGTGCATCCTTTTAGTTATATCAGTTTTGAAAAAAAATAATATTTGCTTTTAAAAAGTGGTACTGAACGATCAAAATTGTAGTTTTTGTTAATATTACGTCACTTCCGTTGCCGACAGAAAAATTTCACCGTAACAAAAAAAATTACAATTGGGACCACGGAGCGTATGAACTTTGTTTTATACAAATCGAATAATAAATAATTTTTCTGGGTACGAAAAACTAAATTAGCCGATGGCGGCTAACGCAAATTACCGAGACAATTTTTTTTCTCATTTCTGCTTAAGTAGGATGATATTTTTAACCCTGTGTAAAATATCATCAAAACATATTCATAAATAAAAAAGGTTTTCGTAAAAAAATTAATTTTTTTCAAAATATCGGACATTTTTTCGACTACTTCCGGTTTTACGATCGTTGTAGTGATAGCTTTACGAAGTTCTTTGGATAATTAACTTTCTGTACCAGAAGTGTCAGAAACATCCATTGAGTAGTTTTGGAAAAAAAGATAAATTAAAGAGCGTTTCCAAAAATTTAACGATTTTTCAATTTTTTTCAAAGTTTGAGGCCATTTTTGGACCATTTATATTATTTCAATGCATTTCATTTTGGATTCACTATATAGACAACCGATAGGACTTTGAGTAAGAAAAGTTTGAGAAAAATCTGCGGCGTCGTTTTCGAGAAAAGGGCGTCCCAGAATGTTAAAAAATCGGAAAATAATATATTTTTGGCATACAATAATTTATTTCCTTACCATCGAAATCGTATTATTTAGATACCATATGATGGTCCATTAATAGGGCTATCCAGCGACACTTTAGTTCTTTTGGTCCGCTATTACCTAAGGGAGAAATCAAGTTTCTCGCAACTGCGACAATGGTTTTAACCTTTTTTTTTCATTTTTTGAATACTTCCGGTATGGTTATTATTGTCGGAATAGTTTTAATAGCCGGTTTGGGCACTAAAATAGCCACGGGGCTCTGTAATGATATATTACATTATCTGATCAGATAAAATGCCTCTGAGAAATCCTATGTTCAAAAGTGCCAAAAATGCAAAAAAATTAAAATATCGAAAATTAAATTTCAATAACTACATACATAATATACATCATTAGAATCGTAATTAGGTCAGCTATCTGAATATACAACCTTTTTTTGAAAATCTCTTAAAATAAAAAAATAGTAGAGCATTTTCCAAAATTTCACGATTTTTCGACTTTTTTTGATTTTCAGTCCCTTTTTTATCATATTCCAGACATTTCAAAGTCTTATTGGATGGCATAATTCACAAGACTATCGAATGGACTCTCGATAGAGAAAGTTAAAAAAAAAGTTGCGGTTAAGTTTTCGAGATACAGGCGTCCAAAAACGCTCCAAATCAGAAAATACTTGATTTTCAGCGTGCCATATTTTGCTTCCTGCTCGTCGTATCCGTACAAATTGGGTATCATACGATAGCACAATACTAGTGCAGTCCAATGGTACCCTAATTTGTTTAATCCATTGATATCGGACGGAGAAGTCGCGTTTTTCCCCAAAATACCCATTTTTTGCATTTTTTTCAAAATATCGGACATTATTTCGACCACTTCCGGTGTACAGATTATTGTTGAAATTGCTTTATTCCTTGCAATGGTCATTTGGCTTCATGCCTCAGAAATTTCAGAAACGTCAATTCGGCCATAAAACGAAACCCGAGCTCGCAAAATGGGTAGAAAATTCGAAAAAAATCGAAAAATAAAGGGCGATAACTCTGAATGAAACTTATATTACTGGAATCGGATGGACTTCAGGTATCCAAAAATGTAGGTCAAATTTCAAAATTTTGAAAAATAACAAAAATTGTCTCTCAAACAACATTTTTCATTTTTCGATCGCAAGAAGTCAGCGATGAAGTTTCGAAATATCGAAATTTTCAACTGCTATCGTCCGAGAAAAGACACAGGGTTTCCGAAAATGTCATTTGTATGAAAATAGGTACAGAATTGACGAATCTACGGCCGTTTTTTGATTTTTTGACACCGCACGAAATTCGACCACTTCCGGTCTGCGCAGAAGTTTCAAATATAGTTTATCAAGTAGCCAACACATGGTTTCCCGATAGAGAATTAGGTCCCAGATCGGTATCTGTTACAGGCACTGAGAAATAGGCTCCGGCGAAAAAAAAAATAATAATAATAAATAATAATTTTAGTAATCACAATAGGCTTTCAGACGAAAGTCTGAAAGCCTAATAATAATAATTTTAGTAATCTCAATAGGCTTTCAGACGAAAGTCTGAAAGCCTAACTAGATCTGCTACTGTCCCATGCAGATATGAAAGCTTTCATATTCATCGTCACGTGTCATTGATTGTATCAAGTATCCTAAATAAAAGGATAAGAAGAAAAAATTATTACAATTGGTCAAAAACTCGCGAAGTTACAAGTCTAAATATAGTATGAAACATTGCACCCAGGCATAACAATAATCTGAAAACTAAAGGGAAATAACTGAAACTTGTATTACTGTAATGAGACGAATGAGAAAATGAAATGAAAATGGCGGGAAAAAAAATTAAAAATGGCAGGTTGGACAGGCGACCTTACTCCTTGTCACGTACAACCGGGCATTCGAAAACACGCTAGTTAACTCAATGACAGGCGCGCGTGCTAACCATTCAGGCACCCAACCCCCTTTGAAATCAGACACGTGCAATATGTCATATTGGAAGAATAAGAAGTCGCTAACAACAAAATGGTAAATTAATGAGTTTAGGTCAAAAGGTTGAGCTACTGTTTTAGAGTACTTAATAGTTTTAAAGAGACACGTTAAGGGTTGTTCATAGTTAAATGAAAGTTTAATTTTAAATAAGACCAATAAAATTAGGATTTAATAATGCCAGACTAATATTTCCAATATGTTTGGTTATAAGTAGGAAATCGTGACGACTTCTTAAGCATGTTTTAAACAAAGGATCATGTTTGTTTAAACAAGAATGGCACTCTGCAATAAAAAAAACTGGCAAAAGCAAGATTTCTATGCAGAAATTAAATAATTGCTAGAACCAGAAAAATATTTATCCACTATAATAAATAAGCAACATAGAGAAAATGGAATGAAATTGAATGGGGTTTAACGTCCGACTGTTCTGCTCCTAAAATGGGCTAATGAAGACGGGCATATGCCATAAAGTGTGCAATGAGGGAAATGTTACCCGGGCAGCGGCGGTTACGGCCTACGAGGTTGGACAGGCGACTATACTCCTTCACGTACAACCAAGAAATCGAAACAACGCCAGTTGACTCAATGACAGACGTTATGATACAGAGCGCACGTGCTAACCATTCAGCCACGCAACCTCCCTAAAATCGGCAAATTGCTGACCTACAGCGAGAAACATTTCAACCGGGCCAAATTTTCTATTGTAACAGTTTAATTTGCACGGTACCTTTAGTTATCAACCGAATATTACAAAACTTTTAAAAATAAGCTCCCCCTGACCAGCTTAAGCGTTCGCAATAAACGTTTGCCCCTTAAAATCGGTAAATTGCTGACTTTAAAGTGAGAAACATTACAACCGGGGGCAATTTTCTGTTTTATCACTTTTACAGTACCTTTGATTACCAACCGATTATTACAAAACTTTAAAAATAAAAGAGAAAGAGAGAAATGCGGCCTAATGTCCATTCGACACAAACTAGGTCATTTCGGGACTAACATATGTTTTTTAATTTTATTTAAAAACTCCCCTTGCGCTTACAAGTCTTTAGCCGTTGGGAGGAAACCGAAGGACACGGAGAAAACCCACGAGGTTGGACATCATACTTCATGTCACGTCCAACCTGGAGATCGAAACGACGCCCATTGACTCAATGACAGACGTTACGATACAGTGCGCACATGCTAACCATTCAGCCATTCAGCCTCCGTGAATTCAGAAAATTGCTGACTTATAGCAAGAAACATTTCAACCGGGCGAAATTTTCTGTTTTAACAGTTTAATGTGCACGGTACTTTAATTACCAACCGATTATTACAAAACTTTTGAAAATAAGCTCCAACTGACCAGCTTAATCGTATGCAATAAACGTTTTCGCCTGAATTGAAAGTTCTGCGCGGAGAAAGTTCATCTCGATTTCCCGGCGTGGTTACCCTTGTCAGTGAGGCAGAACGGAGGGCCTGACAAGCACAGCTGTCTAGTCATTCGGATGGGACGAAAAACCAAGGTCCCGTGTACACATTGGAGTGCACGTAAAATATCCCTAAGCAGTTGGAATTCGATACTGTTGAATAAGCTCTATACGATGACTAAATGTGTAGATTGTAGTCACCCACAATGCATGTTTCGCTTAACAATGAAAGGGTGCCGTTTTCAATGTTCGATCCTTTTGTTCTTCTACTCCTGATATGTTGGACTGTTGATCGATGGTTTCATATAAAAGACTACCAATAGAAGAAGTTCCCAAAAAATATTATGTTGACTTAACGAGAAAGACCTCTAAACATGCTCCAAATTGTAAAAATACGACTTTTTGGATTTTCAATCTCTTTTTTTCGGCTATCCCTGATATTTAGAAAAAATAATACAATGATTTCACACAACAGGCTAGCTATTAGACTCTCTATTGACAAAAGTTTCACCGCCCTCCCTTCATTATAACCGAAGTTATCGTGCCCTAAAGAATCAACAAATTAGCATGCTTATCTCTGCTTACCCTAAGCAGAAAATGCTGATCTTTAAACTCAATCATAACATTGACCTAGTGAACGTCTACACCAAGTTTGAACATTCTAGCTTAATTAGAAGGAGAGTAATTGTGTTCCAAAGTCCCGACCCTTCTATTTTTCATTTTCAATTCAAAATGGTGACCATCACGTGACAGAAATCAAAATTCTATTCGCGACATTTTTTAGGCCTTCCTACAAGGATTCAGAAAATATAACTCCCGAGTCTGTAAGTAAAATAGCAAAAAAGCCTTATTGATTTTTCACTTTTAAATATGGCGGCACTTCCGGTTCGATCGACAAACTCCATATTTTGTTTACAAATCAGTAATTACTTATCTAGTATCAAAAAAAAAAATCAGGTCATTCTGACCTATATTTCGATGATTTTTTTGAAAATTTTGATCCTTAATTTCGTCAAGGGGAGATAATTTAGAAAATTTCTAATTATATTTTTGAAGTCACATCGGTAAGATCTACTTAGATACTAAATTTCATGAAAATCGTACAACTATTAAAGAAGTTGTCAAATTGGTCTAAACTTCCGGTTCGAAATCACAGCGACGAATTTTCGAAATTCGAAAATGTGAAACTGCAGATGAAAATGATTTTTTTAAAGGTATTCAAAGAAAAAAGAATTAGTAAAATCGGTCAAAAAATAACAAAGTTACGACTATGCATTGTCATTTTTTTCGTTCGTAAAATTCGGTGATTTCGGATTCGTAAAACGTTTCGAAAATATATTTAATCAAGGTTCGCACCCCATTTTTGGGGGGGTAGGTCAAAATTTCAGAAAGATCCCATGGATAGATTCTGAGAAATCCGATTTGCAGAAAACACACAAAAAAAAAATAATAATAATAATAACTTTAACAGAAACAATAAGCTTTCATATGTAATATGAAAGCTTAATAATAATTTTAGTAATCTCAATAGGCTTTCAGACGAAAGTCTGAAAGCCTAATAATAATAATTTTAGTAATCTCAATAGGCTTTCAGACGAAAGTCTGAAAGCCTAATAAGAATAATAATTTTAACAAAAACAATAGTGTTTCACACAAGCTTCGCAGTGTGAAACCCTAATAATAATTTTAACAAAAACAATAGTGTTTCACACAAGCTACGCAGTGTGAAACCCTAACTAGACCTGCATGCAGGAATGACGGGTTTCACTGGTGCCACCTTAACCTTAAACATGTCACTTCCGGTACCAGTGAAACCACTAAACAGGTTTCCAAATTAACATTGCACACAAATAAAATGGACGCAGAATCAACAAAATCCAGCAATATCAATTCATTTTATACATTTGTTACTTGTAAATGATCTTGACAAAATTAAATTACTCCCGGTGTTAATGCAAATGTTCAATTAGTCTTATGAAATCAGAAATGGCATACGATATCATATAGTGAAAATTTTATGTAAATCGAATAATAATTGCCACTTTTAAAGACCAAAAAACTTGAAAAGTGACTTGTAGAAAATCGGCTATTTCTCTGCAACCGTACAAGTTAGAAACCATTTTGTGGTATCTGTATGATCGTATGGGTTCATTCTATTTGTTGATTGGCATCAAATACCATAATTTGAAAAATATTTCAAAACAGACTCATTTGAATAAAATATCTGTTTTGGAGGCTAAAAATACAGTTTTTGCCAAAATGACGTTACTTCCGGTGATAATGAAAATCTTAAATTACTTGTATGAAATCCCAAATGGCATTAGGTATAAAAGGGTGTGACGTGTATGAAAATCGAATAATAATTGACCCTTTTATGGCCCCGAAACCTTCAAAAGTGACCTGTAGAAAACCGTCTATTTCTCGGCAACCGAACAAGTTAGAAACCATTTTATGATATCTATATGACCATATGAGTTTTGTTTATATGTGAATTTAAACCAAAAGTTAAAATTATTAATACATATTAAGTTATTCTTGGTTGAATAAAACATTGATTTAAAAAGTTTAAAATGCATTTTTTGACCAAATGATGTCACTTTCGGTGTCAATTTTAAATTGTAATCAACTTGATATGACGCTACGTGCTTTTTGAATCAAATGATGTCACTTTTATAAAAATCCAATCATAATTGACCATTTTACAGGCAAAATAACCAAAACAGTGACTTGTACAGAACTGCCCATTTCTTGGTAACTGCTTATAGTACAAACGAATTTTAACATACATTTTCTTCGTATGGATTATAGCTACAAGTTTATAAAAGTTACGAAGAAATATTTTAAAATCTGAAAAGCCTGAATAGGTTGTAAATAGGTCAATTTTACACCATTTTTAGCCATTAAATCGAATTTGCTCGAAAATGAAATCGAAATTAAAAAAACTGCTTCCGACATTTTTTGCGCCTTGAAAGGGCACACTCTTTGAGTCAAATGATTTTTCCAAAAAATAATATTTGTTTTCGAAAAATGGTACCTAACTGTCAAAATTGTAGTTTTTGGTAAAATTATGCCACTTCCGGTGCCGACAGATAAAACTTTTGGTAATAAAAAAAATGACAATTGATACAACGAAGCAGATGAACTTTGTTTTATACAAATCGAACAATAAAAAATTAATCTAGGACTTAAAAACTGAATTAGCCAATGGCGGCCAAGGTAAATTACTGAGACAAAATTCTTTAACATTTTTGCACTAGTCAGATGACCTTTTAATTCTGTGCATAATACGACTAAAAAATATTCATAAATAAAAAAGTTTTTTGTAAAATTTTAAATTTTCAAAATTTGGCGCCTAATATCTTTGAAGATTTACCGAAAATCAAAAATCGAAAGTAGTGTAGCTATGTGCCCTGTCTCCGGCTATGCCAAAATGTATCGAAAGTTAAAATTCAATGATTATTGTTAAAATTACTGCAATATTTTAAAAAACGATAATTTGGTGATTTCGGATATTTCGCATTGTCGCAGAACGTTCAAAATAGCTTTATCCTCTAAGTCACACCCACTTTCCCAGTAAAACCGAAGAAATCGTAACGATGCGACAAGCAGTTGCTGAGATCTACTCAAAACAAAAGAAGAATAATAATAATAAGAACTAGACCTGCAAGCAGCACTGAACCGGCTTTCAGGAATCATACAGGAAGTTTATTATACCATAGCCGATCCATTGAGCTACCAAACTATACTTTAGGTTGTTTTGCTTTAGTGACACCCTCTATCATATGTAAAAGTAATATTTGCTGGCGAAAAGACCAGTCAAAATTGTAAATTATGGCAAAATTAAGTCACTTCCGGTGCCGAAAGAAATTTTTATAGGTGAAAAATAAGTCGAAAATTCGCAACATACAAAATCCAAACGTTGTTTTATACATTTCGGGCAATAAATAATTAACCTATAACCCATAAACTGAAATTAAGAAGGTAAAAAACTTAAAAGTGACCCTGGGAAAATTGGTTATTATTCGACAAGGGAACATGCTAGAAGCCTTTTCTTGATATCAATATGATGGTATTGATTCACTCTTACTGCCCATTAGAGTCAGGCGTTATAAAGTTAAACGAATAATGAATATAAATCACTTCTAAAAAATGTTTGTTTTGAAGGCTAAAAATACGTTTTTTTGCAAAAATTACATTACTTCCGGTGATATTGAAAATGTTAACTTGGTTCATAGAAGTCATAAATTGCATAAGGTATCAAATGGTAAAAAAATTATAAAAATCGAATAATAATTGACACTTTTATATACCAAAAACCTTGAAAAGTGACTTATAGAAGATCGCCTATTTCTCTGTAAACGTACAAGTTAGAAACCATTTTGTGGTATCTGTATGGTCTTATGGCTTCATTCTATTCGTTGATGAGAATCAAATATCATAATTTTAAAAATATTATAAGGGAGACTGATTTGAATAAAATTTTAGTTTTTTAGGTTAAAAATACAGTTTTTGCCCAAATGACGTCATTTCCGGTCACAGTGAAAATGTAAAATTGGCTTGACCTAGTCCAAATTGGCATTAGGCATCAAATGGGAAAAAATATTGCAAATCGAATAATAATTCACTCTTGCATAGGCAAAATAACGTGAAAAGTGATGCATGCAAAATTGCATATTTCTCGGCAACTGCTCATATTACAAACTAATTTTCGCATACATTCTCTTCGTCTGGATTAGTGCTACGAGTTTATGGAAATTACAAATAAATATTTCAAAATATATAGACGCTGAATGAATTGTAAATAACTGAATTTTACACTTTATTTTACATTTTATTCGAAATTGCCCGAAAATGGAATTGAAATTTAAAAATATGAGCTAAGGATTTTGTGCACCTTTGCAGGGAGCATCCATTTAGTTATATCAGTTTTGAAAAAAAATAATATTTGCTTTCAAAAAGTGGTACCGAACTGTCAAAATTGTAGTTTTTGTTAATATTACGTCACTTCCGTTGCCGACAGAAAAATTTCACCGTAACAAAAAAAATTACAATTGGGACCACGGAGCATATGAACTTTGTTTCATACAAATCGAACAATAAATAATTTTTCTGGGTACGAAAAACTAAATTAGCCGATGGCGGCTAACACAAATTACCGAGACAATTTTTTTTTCTCATTTCTGCTCAAGTAGGATGATAGTTTAACCCCGTGTAAAATATCATCAAAAAATATTCATAAATAAAAAAGATTTTCGTAAAAAAAATAATTTTTTTCAAAATATCGGACATTTTTTCGACTACTTCCGGTTTTACGATCGTTGTTGTGATAGCTTTACGAAGTTCTTTGGATACTTAACTTTCTGTACCAGAAATGTCAGAAACATCCATTGAGCAGTTTTGAAAAAAAAAGATAAACTAAAGAGCGTTTACAAAAATTTAACGATTTTTCAATTTTTTCAAAGTTTGATGCCATTTTTGGACCACCTATATTATTTCAATGCTTTTCATTTTTGATTCACTATATAGACAACCGATAGGACTTTGAGTAAGAAAAGTTTAAGAAAAATCTGCGGCGTCGTTTTCGAGAAAAGGACGTCTCAGAATGTTAAAAAATCGGAAAATACTAGATTATTGGCACCCAATAATTTATTTCCTTACCATCGATATCGTATTATTTAGATACCATATGATGGTCCATTAATAGGGCTATCCAACGACACTTTAGTTCTTTTGGTCCGCTATTACCTAAGGGAGAAATCAAGTTTTTTGCAAGTGCGACATAGTTTTTAACCTTTTTTTACATTTTTTGAAAATACTTCCGGTATGGTTATTATTGTCGATATAGTTTTGATAACCGGTTTAGGCACTAAAATAGCCACAGGGCTCTGTAATGATATATTACATTATCTGATCAGATAAAATGCCCCTGAGAAATCCTAGGTTCAAAAGTGCCAAAAATGCAAAAAATTTAAAATATCGAAAATTAAATTTCAATAACTACATACATATTATACATCGATAGAATCGTAATTAGGTCAGCTATCTGAATATACAATTTTTTTTTGAAAATCTCTTAAAATAAAAAAATAGCAGAGCATTTTCCAAAATTTCACGATTTTTCGACTTTTTTCGATTTTCAGTCCGTTATTTCACCTTTTCCAGATATTTCAAAGTCGTAATGGAATGTTTCGTACACAAGACTACTGCAAGGTCTCTCGATAGAGAAAGTTTCATAAAAAACTGTGGAGCTGTTTTCGAGATACAGGCATCTAAAAACGCTCCAAATCAGAAAATACTTGATTTTCAGCGAGCCATATTTTGCTTCCTGCTGATCGTGTCCGTACGAATTGGGTATCATTCAGTGGTCCAATTACCGCCCGACCAAATGATACCTTAATTTGTTTAATACGTTGATATCGGACGGAAAAGTCGTGTTTTTACCCAAAACACCAATTTTTCACGTTTTTTTCAAAATATCGCATAGTATTTCAACTACTTCCGGTTTACGGATTGTTGTTGAAATTGCTTTAAACGGTGGTTTGACCATATTACTTCATGTTCCAGGAATTTCAGAAACGTCGATCCGGCCGTAAAACGAAACTTAAGCTCACAAAATGTGAAGAAAATTCGAAAAAAATCGAAAAATAAAGGGCGATGACTCTGAATGAAACTTATATTACTGGAACCGTATTGCCTTCAGGTATCCAAAAATGGAGGTCAAATTTGAAAATTTTGAAAAATAACAAAAAATGTGTCTTAAACAACATATTTTCATTTTTCGAATGCTATAAGTCAGCGGCGAAGTTTCTAAATTGCAAAATTTTCAACTGCTATCGTCCGAGAAAAGACTCAGGGTTTCCAAAAATGTAATTTGTATGAAAATAGGTACAGAATTGACGAATCTACGGCCGTTTTTTAATTTTTTGGCACCGCACAAAATTCGGCCACTTCCGGTCTGCGCAGAAGTTTCAAATACAGTGGAAGGGATGGCCACTATATGGTTTCCTGATAGAAAATTATGTCCCACATCTGTATCTGTTACAGACACTGAGAAATAGGCTCCCCCGAAAAATAAAATAATAATAATAAATAATAACTAGACCTGCATGCAGGAATGACGGGTTTCACTGGTGCCACGTCACTTTCGGTGCCACGTTACCCTTAAACATATGTCACTTCCGATACCAATGAAACCATCAAAAAGGTTGCCACATAAGCATTGTAAACATCAAATAAAATGGACGAAGAATCAACAAAAATCCAGCAGTATCAATTCATTTTATATATATGTTACTTGTAAGTGATCCTGGCAAAATTTCATTACTTCCGGCGATAATGAAAATGTTCAATTAATTTTATGAAATCAGAAATGGCATAAGGCAGCATAATGGCGAAAATTGTATGTAAATCGAATGAGAATTGCCACTTTTATAGACCAAAAACCTTGAAAAGTGACTTGTAGAAAATCGTCTATTTCTCGGCAACCGTACACGATAAAAACTATCTTTTGGTATCTATATGATCGTATGGGTTCAATCCATTTGTTGATAGGAATCAAATATCATAATTTGAAATATATTACAAATCAGACTCATTTGAAAAAAATGTCTGTTTTGAAGGCTAAAAATACAGTTTTTGCCAAAATGACATTACTTCCGGTGATACTGAAAATGTTAAATTAGATCTATGAAATCATAAATGACACAAGATATCATATGGTGAAAATTTTATGAAAATCGAATAATAACTGACACTTTTAGAGACCAAAAACCTTGAAAAGTGACTTAAGGAAAATCGCCCATTTCTCTGCAACCGTACAAGTTAGAAACCATTTTGTGGTATCTGTATGATCGTATGGGTTCAATCTATTTGATCAATAGAATCAAATATCACAATTTGAAAAAAATAACAAATACGACTCATTTGAATAAAATATTGTTTTTTGAAGGCTAAAATTTAAGTTTTGAGCAAATGACGTCATTTCCGGTGGCAGCGCAAGGGGTAAAATGGTTTGACATAGTCCACTATGGCATTAGGCATCCAATGGCGAAAGAAAATTGAAAATCGAATAATAATTGATTCTTTTACAGCCAAAATTACGTGAAAAGTGACTCATGCAAAATTGCCTATTTCTCGGCAACTGCTTATATTACAGACTAATTTTCACATACATTCTCTTCGTATGGATTATAGCTACAAGTTTATAAAAGTTACGTAAAAATATTTTAAAATCTGAAAAGCCTGAATGAGTTGTAAATAGGTCAATTTTACGCCTTTTTTCACCTCTTAATCCAATTTGCTAGAAAATGAAAAAGAAATTAAAAAAACTGCTTCCGACATTTTTTGCGCCTTTAAAGGACACACTCTTTGAGTCATATAATTTTTCAAAAAAATAATATTTGTTTTCAAAAAATGTACCTAACTGTCAAAATTGTAGTTTTTGGTAAAATTATGCCACTTCCGGTGCCAACAGATAACACTTTTGGTAATAAAAAAAATGACAATTGAGACAACGAAGCATATGAACTTTGTTTTATACAAATCGAACAATAAAAAAATTAATCTAGGACTGAAAAACTGAATTAGCCAATGGAGGCCAAGGAAAATTACTGAGACAAAATTTTTTAACATTTTTGCGTAAATAAAAAAGTTTTTTGTAAAATTTTAAATTTCCGAAATTTAGCGCCTAATATCTTCGAAGATTTGCCGAAAATCAAAAATCGAAAGTAGCGCAGCTATGTGCCCTGTCTCCAGCTATGCCAAAATGTATCGAAAGTTAAAATCCCATGATTATTGTTAAAATTACCGCAATATTTGAAAAAACGATAACTTCGGTGATTTCGGACATTTCGCATTGTCGCAGAACGTTCAAAATAGCTTTATCCTCTAAGTCACACCCACTTTCCCAGTAAAACCGAAGAAATCGTAACGATGCGACACGTAGTTGCTGAGATCTACTCAAAACAAAAGAATAATAATAATAATAATAATTAGACCTGCATGCAGGAATGACGGGTTTCACTGGTGCCACGTTACCCTTAAACATGTCACTTCCGGTGCCAAGTTACCCTTGAACATATGTCACTTCCGGTACCAGCGAAACCACTAAACAGGTTTCCAAATTAACATTGCACACAAATAAAATGGACGCAGAATCAACAAAATCCAGCAATATCAATTCATTTTATACATTTGTTACTTGTAAATGATCTTGACAAAATTAAATTACTCCCGGTGTTAATGCAAATGTTCAATTAGTCTTATGAAATCAGAAATGGCATACGATATCATATAGTGAAAATTTTATGTAAATCGAATAATAATTGCCACTTTTAAAGACCGATAAACTTGAAAAGTGACTTGTAGGAAATCGGCTATTTCTCTGCAACCGTACAAGTTAGAAACCATTTTGTGGTATCTGTATGATCGTATGGTTTCATTCTATTTGTTGATTGGCATCAAATACCATACTTTGAAAAAGATTTCAAAACAGACTCATTTGAATAAAATATCGGTTTAGAGGCTAAAAATACAGTTTTTGCCAAAATGACGTTACTTCCGGTGGTAATGAAAATCTTAAATTACTTGTATGAAATCACAAATGGCATTAGGTATAACATGGTGTGACGTTTATGAAAACCGAATAATAATTGACCCTTTTATGGCCCCGAAACCTTCAAAAGTGACCTGTAGAAAACCGTCTATTTCTCGGCAACCGAACAAGTTAGAAACCATTTTATGATATCTATATGACCATATGAGTTTTGTTTATATGTGAATTTAAACCAAAAGTTAAAATTATTAATACATATTAAGTTATTCTTGGTTGAATAAAACATTGATTTAAAAAGTTTAAAATGCATTTTTTGACCAAATGATGTCACTTCCGGTGTCAATTTTAAATTGTAATCAACTTGATATGACGCTACGTGCTTTTTGAATCAAATGATGTCACTTTTATAAAAATCCAATCATAATTGACTATTTTACAGGCAAAATAACGAAAACAGTGACTTGTACAGAACTGCCCATTTCTTGGTAACTGCTTATAGTACAAACGAATTTTAACATACATTTTCTTCGTATGGATTATAGCTACAAGTTTATAAAAGTTACGAAGAAATATTTTAAAATCTGAAAAGCCTGAATAGGTTGTAAATAGGCCAATTTTACACCATTTTTAGCCTCTTAATCGAATTTGCTCGAAAATGAAATCGAAATTAAAAAAACTGCTTCCTACATTTTTTGCGCCTTGAAAGGGCACACTCTTTGAGTCAAATAATTTTTCCAAAAAATAATATTTCTTTTCGAAGAAGGAAAAAAACTGTCAAAATTGTAGTTTTTGGTAAAATTATGCTACTTCCGGTGCCGACAGATAAAACTTTTGGTAATAAAAAAAATGACAATTGATACAACGAAGCATATGAACTTTGTTTTATACAAATCGAACAATAAAAAATTAATCTAGGACTTAAAAACTGAATTAGCCAATGGCGGCCATGGTAAATTACTGAGACAAAATTCTTTAACATTTTTGCACTAGTCAGATGACCCTTTAATTCTGTGCATAATACGACTAAAAAATATTCATAAATAAAAAAGTTTTTTGTAAAATTTTAAATTTTCAAAATTTGGCGCCTAATATCTTTGAAGATTTACCGAAAATCAAAAATCGAAAGTAGTGTAGCTATGTGCCCTGTCTCCGGCTATGCCAAAATGTATCGAAAGTTAAAATTCAATGATTATTGTTAAAATTACTGCAATATTTTAAAAAACGATAATTTGGTGATTTCGGACATTTCGCATTGTCGCAGAACGTTCAAAATAGCTTTATCCTCTAAGTCACACCCACTTTCCCAGTAAAACCGAAGAAATCGTAACGATGCGACAAGCAGTTGCTGAGATCTACTCAAAACAAAAGAAGAATAATAATAATAAGAACTAGACCTGCAAGCAGCACTGAACCGGCTTTCAGGAATCATACAGGAAGTTTATTATACCATAGCCGATCCATTGAGCTACCGAACTATACTTTAGATGTTTTGCTACAGTGAAACCTTCTATCATATATAAAAGTAATATGTGCTGGCGAAAAGACGGGCCAAAATTGTAAATTATCGCAAAATTACGTCACTTCCGGTGCCGAAAGAAATTTTTATAGGGGAAAAATAAGTCGAAAATTCGTAACATACAAAATACAAACTTTGTTTTATACGTATCGGGCAATAAATAACTAACCTGTAACCCATCAACTGAAATTAAGAAGGTAAAAAAATTTTTATAGGGGAAAAATAAGTCGAAAATTCGTAACATACAAAATACAAACTTTGTTTTATACGTATCGGGCAATAAATAACTAACCTGTAACCCATCAACTGAAATTAAGAAGGTAAAAAAATTAAAAGTGACCCTGGGAAAATTGGCTATTATTCGACAAGGGAACATGCTAGAAGCCTTTTCTTGATATCGATATGATGGTATTGATTCAATCTTACTGCCCATTAGAGTCAGGCGTTATAAAGTTAATTGAATAATAAATATAAATCCCTTCAAAAAAATGTTTTGTTTTGAAGGCTAAAAATACGTTTTTTGCAAAAATTACATTACTTCCGGTGATATTGAAAATGTTAACTTTGTTCATTGAAGTCATAAATGGCATAAGGCATCAAATGGTAAAAATATTATAAAAATCGAATAATAATTGACACTTTTATAGACCAAAAACCTTGAAAAGTGACTTATAGAAGATCGCCTATTTCTCTGTAACCGTACAAGTTAGAAACCATTTTGTGGCATCTGTATGGTCATATGGCTTGATTCAATTCGTTGATGGGAATCAAATATCATAATTCTAAAAATATTATAAGGCAGACTCATTTGAATAAAATATTTGTTTTTTAGGTTAAAAATACAGTTTTTGCCCAAATGACGTCATTTCCGGTCACAATGAAAATGTAAAATTGGCTTGACCTAGTCCAAAATGGCATTAAGCATCAAATGGGGAAAAAAATTGCAAATCGAATAATAATTCATTCTTTTATAGGCAAAATAACGTGAAAAGTGATGCATGCAAAATTGCATATTTCTCGGCAACTGTTCACATTACAAACTAATTTTCGCATGCATTCTCTTCGTCTGGATTATTGCTACGAGTTTATGAAAATTACAAATAAATATTTCAAAATATGAAGAGCTGAATGAATTGCAAACAACTGAATTTTACACTTTATTTTACATTTTATTCGAAATTGCCCGAAAATGAAATTGAAGTTAAAAAGTCTGAGCTAAGGATATTGTGCACCTTTGCAGGGTGAATCATTTTAGTTATATCAGTTTTGAAAAAAATTAATATATGCTTTCAAAAAGTGGTACCGAACTGTCAAAATTGTAGTTTTTATTAATATTACGTCATTTCCGTTGCCGACAGAAAAATTTCACCGTAACAAAAAAAATTACAATTGGGACCACGGAGCTTATGAACTTTGTTTTATATAAATTGAACAATAAATAATTTTTCTGGGTACGAAAAACTAAATTAGCCGATGGCGGCTAATGCAAATTACCGAGACAATTTTTTTTCTCATTTCTGCTCAAGTAGGATGATATTTTAACCCAGTGTAAAATATCGTCAAAAAATATTCATAAATAAAAAAGGTTTTCGTAAAAAAAAAATTTTTTTTCAAAATATCGGACATTTTTTCGACTACTTCCGGTTTTACGATTGTTGTCGTGATAGCTTTACGAAGTTCTTTGGATACTTAACTTTCTGTACCAGAAGTGTCAGAAACATCTATTGAGTAGTTTTGGAAGAAAAGATAAAATAAAGAGCGTTTACAAAAATTTGACGATTTTTGAATTTTTTTCAAAGTTTGATGCTATTTTTGGACCACCTATATTATTTCAATGCTTTTCATTTTGGATTCACTATATAGACAATCGATAGGACTTTGAGTAAGAAAAGTTTGAGAAAAATCGTAGGCGTCGTTTTCGAGAAAAGGGCGTCCCAGAATGTTAAAAAATCGGAAAATACTGGATATTTGGCATACAATAATTTATTTCCTTGCCATCGAAATCGTATTATTTACATACCGTATGATGGTCCATTAATAGGCTATCCAACGACACTTTAGTTCTTTTGGTCCACTATTACCTAAGGGAGAAATCAAGTTTTTCGCAAGTGCGACAATGTTTTTAACCTTTTTTTTTATTTTTTGAATACTTCCGGTATGGTTATTATTGTCGGAATAGTTTAAATAGCCGGTTTGGGTACTAAAATAGTCATAGGGCTCTGTAATGATATATTACATTTACTGATCAGATAAAATGCCACTGAGAAATCCTATGTCCAAAAGTGAGAAAAATGCAAAAAATTTAAAATATCGAAAATTAACTTTCAATAACTACATACATATTATACATCGTTAGAATCGTAATTAGGTCAGCTATCTGAAAATACAACCTTTTTTCGAAAATCTCTTAAAATAAAAAAATAGTAGAGCATTTTCCAAAATTTCACGATTTTTCGACTTTTTTCGATTTTCAGTCCGTTATTTCACCTATTCCAGATATTTCAAAGTCGTAATGGAATGTTTCGTACTTCAGACTACCACAAGGTTTCTTGATAGAGAAAGTTTCATAAAAATCGCTGGAGTAGTTTTCGAGATACAGGCGTCCAAAAATGCTAAAAATCAGAAAATACTTGATTTTCAGCGTGCCATATTTTGCTGCCTGTTCATAGTATCCGTATGAATTTGGTATCATACGATAGTGCAATCCCAGTGCAGTCCAATGGTACCCTAATTTCTTTAATCCATTTATATCGGACGGAGAAATCGCGTTTTCCCCAAAAATATCCATTTTTTGCATTTTTTTCAAAATATTGCACATTATTTCGACCACTTCCGGTTTAAGGATTCTTGTCGAAATTGCTTTATTTGTTGGTATTGGACTATAACTTCATGTTCCAGAAGTTTCAGAAACGTCAATTCTGCCATAAAACGAAACCCGAGCTCACAAAATGGGAAGAAAATTCGAAAAAAATCGAAAAATAAAGGGCGATAACTCTGAATGAAACTTATATTACTGGAATTGCATGGACGTCAGGTATCCAAAAATATAGGTCAAATTTGAAAATTTTGAAAAATAACAAAAATTGTCTCGTAAGCAACATGTTTTCAATTTTCGAACGCTAAAAGTCATAGACGAATGTTTTGCTTCAGTGACACCCTCTACCATATGTTAAAGTAATATTTGCCTGCGAAAAGACCGGTCAAAATGGTTAATTATGGCAAAATACGTCACTTACGGTGCCGAAAGAAATTTTTATAGGTGAAAAATAAGTCGAAAATTCGCAACATACAAAATACAAACTTTGTTTTATCATATCGGGCAATAAATAATTAACCTATAATCCATAAACTGAAATTAAGAAGGTAAAAAACTTAAAAGTGACCCTGGGAAAATTGGCTATTATTCGACAAGGGAACATGCTAGAAGCCTTTTCTTGATATCAATATGATGGTATTGATTCAATCTTACTGCCTATTGGAATCAAACATTATAAAGTTAAACGAATGATAAATATAAATCCCTTCAAAAAAATGTTTGTTTTAAAGGCTAAAAATACCTTTTTTGCAAAAATTACATTACTTCCGGTGATATTGAAAATGTTAATTTAGTTCATAGAAGTCATAAATGGCATAAGGCATCAAATGGTAAAAAAATGATTAAAATCGTATAATAATTGACACTTTTATAGACGAAAACCCTTGAAAAGTGACTTATAGAAGATCGCCTATTTCTCTGTAACCGTACAAGTTAGAAACCATTTTGTGGTATCGTATGGCTTCATTCTATTCGTTGATGGGAATCAAATATCACAATTCTAAAAATATTATAAGGCAGACTCATTTTAATAAAATATTTGTTTTTTAGGTTAAAAATACAGTTTTTGCCCAAAAGACGTCATTTCCGGTCACAGTGAAAATGTAAAATTGGCTTGACCTAGTCTAAAATGGCATTAGGCATCAAATGGAAAAAAAATATTGCAAATCCAATATTAATTCCCTCCTTTATAGGCAAAATAACGTCAAAAGTGATGCATGCAAAATTGCATATTTCTCAGCAACTGCTCATATTACAAACTAATTTTCCCATACATTCTCTTTGTCTGGATTAATGCTACGAGTTTATGAAAATAACAAATAAATATTTCAAAATATGAAGACGCTGAATGAATTGTAAATAACTGAATTTTACACTTTATTTTACATTTTATTCGAAATTGCCCGAAAATGAAATTGGAATTAAAAAATCTGAGCTAAAGATTTTGTGCACCTTTGCAGGGTGCATCCTTTTAGTTATATCAGTTTTGAAAAAAATAACATTTGCTTTCAAAAAGTGGTACAGAACTGTCAAAATTGTAGTTTTTGTTAATATTACGTCACTTCCGTTGCCGACAGAAAAATTTCACCGTAACAAAAAATATTACAATTGGGACCACGGAGCATATGAACTTTGTTTTATACAAATCGAACAATAAATAATTGTTCTGGGTACGAAAAACTAAATTAGCCGATGGCGGCTAACGCAAATTACCGAGACAATTTTTTTTCTAATTTCTGTTCAAGTAGGATGATATTTTAACCCTGTGTAAAATACCATCAAAAAATATTCATAAATGAAAAAGGTTTTTGTAAAAAAAAAAATTTTTTTCAAAATATCGGACATTTTTTCGACTACTTCCGGTTTTACGATCATTGTCGTGATAGCTTTACGAAGTTCTTTGGATACTTAACTTTCTGTACCAGAAGTGTCAGAAACATCCATTGAGTAGTTTTGGAAAAAAAGATAAATTAAAGAGCGTTTCCAAAACTTTAACGATTTTTCAATTTTTTTCAAAGTTTGAGGCCATTTTTGGACCACCTATATTATTTCAATGCTTTTCATTTTGGATTCACTATATAGACAACCGGTAGGACTTTGAGTAAGAAAAGTTTAAGAAAAATCGTAGGCGTCGTTTTCGAGAAAAGGTCGTCTCGGAATGTTAAAAAAGCGGAAAATACTTGATTTTTGGCATACAATAATTTATTTCCTTACCATTGAAATCGTATTATTTAGATACCATATGATGGCCCATTAATACGGCTATCCAACGACACTTTAGTTCTTTTGGTCCGCTATTACCTAAGGGAGCAATCAAGTTTTTTCGCAAGTGAGACAATGTTTTTAACCTTTTTTTTCATTTTTTGAATACTTCCGGTATGGTTAATATTGTCGGAATATTTTTAATAGCCGGTTTGGGCACTAAAATGGCCACAGTGCTCTGTAATGATATATTACATTATCTGATCAGATAAAATGCCCCTGAGAAATCCTGTGTTCAAAAGTGCCAAAAATGAAAAAAATTTAAAATATCGAAAATTAAATTTCAATAATTACATACATATTATACATCGTTAGAATCTTAATTAGGTCAGCTATCTGAATATACAACCTTTTTTAAAAAATCTCTTCAAATAAAAAAATAGTAGAGCATTTTCCAAAATTTCACGATTTTTCGACTTTTTTTCGATTTTCAGTCCGTTATTTCACCTATTCCAGATATTTCAAAGGCTTATTGGGTGGTTTCATGCAAATTAACTCCGAAAGGACTCTCGATAGAAAAAATTTAAGAAAAAGTTACGGTTAAGTTTTCGAGATATAGGCGTCCAAAAACGCTCCAAATCAGAAAATACTTGATTTTCAGCGTGCCATATTTTGCTGCCTGATCATAATATCCGTATGAATTGGGTATCATACGATAGTACAATCCTAGTGCAGTCCAATGGTACCCTAATTTGTTTAATCCATTGACATCGGACGGAGAAATCGCGTTTTCCCCAAAACTATCCATTTTTTGCATTTTTTCAAAATATTGCACATTATTTCGACTACTTCCGGTCTACGGATCATTGTTGAAATTGCTTTATTCCTTGCAATGGTCATTTGGCTTCATGCCTTAGAAGTTTCAGATTCGCCAATTCAGCCATTATAACGAAACCCGAGCTCACAAAATAGGTAGAAAATTCGAAAAAAATCGAAAAATAAAGGGCGATAACTCTGAATGAAACTTATATTACTGGAATCGGATGGACTTAAGGTATCCAAAAATATAAGTCAAATTTGAAAATTTTGAAAAATGAAAAAAATTGTCTCTTAAACAAATTTTTTTAATTTTCGAACGCTAGAAGTCAGCGACGAAGTTTCGAAATTACAAAATCTTAGATTGCTATTGGCTCGGAAAAGATTCAGGGTTTCCGAAAATGTCATTTGTTTGAAAATGGGTAAATAATTGACGAAACTATGGCCAATTTTCAATTTTTTGACAACGTACAAAGATCTGCCATTTCCGGTATGCGCAGAATTTTCGAAAATACTTTATCAAGTAGCCACCACATGGTTTCCCGAAAGAAAAGTTGATTTCAGATCGATATCTGCTTTCGATCATGGAGAACTTGGCCCCCGCGGTAAATAATAATAATAATAACTAGACCTGCAAGCAGCACTGAACCGGCTTTCAGGAATCATACAGGAAGTTTATTATACCATAGCCGATCCATTGAGCTACCAAACTATACATTAGTTGTTTTGCTTCAGTGACACCCTCTATCATATGTAAAAGTAATATTTGCTGGCGAAAAGACCGGTCAAAATTGTAAATTATGGCAAAATTACGTCACTTCCGGTGCCGAAAGAAATTTTTATAGGTGAAAAATAAGTCGAAAATTCGCAACATACAAAATGCAAACTTTTTTTTATAGATATCGGGCAATAAATAATTAACCTATAACCCATAAACTGAAATTAAGAAGGTAAAAAACTTAAAAGTGACCCTGGGAAAACTGGTTATTATTCGACAAGGGAACATGCTAGAAGCCTTTTCTTGATATCAATATGTTGGTATTGATTCAGTCTTACTGCCCATTAGAGTCAGACGTTATAAAGTTAAACGAATAATAAATATAAATCCCTTCAAAAAAATGTTTGTTTTGAAGGCTAAAAATACGTTTTTTGCAAAAATTACATTACTTCCGGTGATATTGAAAATTTTAACTTGGTTCATAGAAGTCATAAATGGCATAAGGCATCAAATGGTAAATAAATTATAAAAATCGAATAATAATTGACACTTTTACAGACCAAAAACCTTGAAAAGTGACTTATAGAAGATCGCCTATTTCTCTGTAACCGTACAAGTTAGAAACCATTTTGTGGTGTCTGTATGGTCGTATGGCTTCATTCTATTCGTTGATGGGAATCAAATATCATAATTTTAAAAACATTATAAGGCAGACTCATTTGTATAAAATATTTGTTTTTTAGGTTAGAAATACAGTTTTTGCCCAAAAGACGTCATTTCCGGTCACAGTGAAAATGTAAAATTGGCTTGACCTAGTCCAAATTGGCATTAGGCATCAAATGGAAAAAAAATATTGCAAATCGAATAATAATTCACTCTTTTATAGGCAAAATAACGTGAAAAGTGATGCATGCAAAATCGCATATTTCTCGGCAACTGCTCATATTACAAACTAATTTTCGCATACATTCTCTTCGTCTGGATTATTGCTACGAGTTTATGAAAATTACAAATAAATATTTCAAAATATGAAGACGCTGAATGAATTGTAAATAACTGAATTTTACACTTTATTTTACATTTTATTCTAAATTGCCCGAAAATGAAATTGAAATTTAAAAATATGAGCTAAGGATTTTGTGCACCTTTGCAGGGTGCATCCTTTTAGTTATATCAGTTTTGAAAAAAAATAATATTTGCTTGCAAAAAGTGGTACCGAACTGTAAAAATTGTAGTTTTTGTTAATATTACGTCACTTCCGTTGCCGACAGAAAAATTTCACCGTAACAAAAAAAATTGCAATTGGGACCACGGTTCATATGAACTTTGTTTTATACAAATCGAACAATAAATAATTTTTCTGGGTACGAAAAACTAAATTAGCCGATGGCGGCTAACGCAAATTACCGAGACAATTTTTTTTCTCATTTCTGCTCAAGTACGATGATATCTTAACCCCGTGTAAAATATCATCAAAAAATATTCATAAATAAAAAAGGTTTTCGTAAAAAAATTATTTTTTTTCAAAATATCGGACATTTTTTCGACTACTTCCGGCTTTACGATCGTTGTTGTGATAGCTTTACGAAGTTCTTTGGATACTTAACTTTCTGTACCAGAAGTGTCAGAAACATCCATTGAGTAGTTTTGGAAAAAAAGATAAATTAAAGAGCGTTTCCAAAAATTTAACGATTTTTCAGTTTTTTTCAAAGTTTGAGGCCATTTTTCGACCACTTATATTATTTCAATGCTTTTCATTTTGGATTCCCTATATAGACAACCGATAGGACTTTGAGTAAGAAAAGTTTAAGAAAAATCGTAGGCGTCGTTTTCGAGAAAAGGGCGTCTCAGAATGTTAAAAAATTGGAAAATACTAGATTTTTGGCATACAATAATTTATTTCCTTACCATCGAAATCGTATTATTTAGATACCATATAATGGTCCATTAATAGGGCTATCCAGCGACCTTTTAGTTCTTTTGGTCCACTATTACCTAAGAGAGAAATCAAGTTTTTCGCAAGTGCGACAATGTTTTTACTCTTTTTTTAAATTTTTTGAATACTTCCGGTATGGTTATTATTGTCGGAATAGTTTTAATAGCCGGTTTGGGCACTAAAATAGCCACAGGGCTCTGTAATGATATATTACATTATCTGATCAGATAAAATGCCCCTGAGAAATCCTATGTTCAAAAGTGTCAAAAATGCAAAAAATTTAAAATATCGAAAATTAAATTTTAATAATTACATACATATTATACATCGTTAGAATCGTAATTAGGTCAGCTATCTGAATATACAACCTTTTTTAGAAAATCTCTTAAAATAATAAAATAGTAGAGCATTTTCCAAAATTTCACGATTTTTCGACTTTTTTCGATTTTCAGTCCCTTTTTTATCCTATTCCAGACATTTCAAAGTCTTATTGGATGGCTTCATGCAAAATACCTCCAATGGGACTCTCGATAGAACAAATTTAAAAAAAATTGCAGGTTAAGTTTCCGAGATACAGGCGTCCAAAAACGCTCCAAATCAGAAAATACTTGATTTTCAGCGTGCCATATTTTGCTATCTGTTCATAGTATCCGTATGAATGGGGTATCATATGATAGTCCAACAATCGTGCCATCAAACGGTACCTTCATTCGTTTAATCCATTGATATCGGACGGAGAAATAGCGTTTTCCCCAAAAATATCCATTTTTTGCATTTTTTTCAAAATATTGCACATTATTTCGACCACTTCCGGTTTAAGGATTCTTGTCGAAATTGCTTTATAAGTTGGTATTGGACTATAACTTCATGTTCCAGAAGTTTCAGAAACGTCAATCCTGCCATAAAACGAAACCCGAGCTCACAAAATGGGAAGAAAATTCGAAAAAAATCGAAAAATAAAGGGCGATAACTCTGAATGAAACTTATATTACTGGAATCGGATGGACTTCAGGTATCCAAAAATGTAGGTCAAATTTGAAAATTTTGAAAAATAACAAAAATTGTCTCGTAAACAACATGTTTTCAATTTTCGAACGATAAAAATCATAGACGAATGTTCGAAATTGAAAAATGTGAGATAGCCATTGTCTCAGAAAAGATTCAGGGATTCCAAAAATGTAATTTGTTTGAAAATGGACAAAGAATTGACGAAACTATGGCCGATTTTCAATTTTTAGAGAAAGTACAAAGTTCGGTCACTTCCGGTATGCGCAGAAATTTCAAAAATATTTTATCAAGTAGCCACCACATGGTTTCCCTATAGAAAAGCTAATTCCAGGTCGATATCTGTTTTCGATCATAGAGATCTAGGCCCTCGCGGTAAATAATAATAATAATAACTAGACCTGCAAGCAGCACTGAACCGGCTTTCAGGAATCATACAGGAAGTTTATTATACCATAGCCGATCCATTGAGCTACCAAACTATACTTTAGTTGTTTTGCTTCAGTGACACCCTCTATCATATGTAAAAGTAATATTTGCTGGCTAAAAGACCGGTCAAAATTGTAAATTATGGCAAAAGTATGTCACTTCCGGTGCCGAAAGAAATTTTTATAGATGAAAAATAAGTCGAAAATTCGCAACATACAAAATACAAACTTTTTTTTATAAATATCGGACAATAAATAATTAACCTATAACCCATAAACTGAAATTAAGAAGGTAAAAAACTGAAAAGTGACCCTCGGAAAATTGGTTATTATTCGGCAAGGGAACATGCTAGAAGATTTTTCTTGATATCAATATGATGGTATTGATTCAGTCTTACTGCCCATTAGAGTCAGACGTTATAAAGTTATACGAATAATAAATATAAATCCCTTCAAAAAAATGTTTGTTTTAAAGGCTAAAAATACGTTTTTTGCAAAAATTACATTACTTCCGGTGATATTGAAAATTTTAACTTGGTTCATAGAAGTCATAAATAGCATAAGGCATGAAATGGTAAATAAATTGTAAAAATCGAATAATAATTGACAGTTTTACAGACCAAAAACCTTGAAAAGTGACTTATAGAAGATCGCCTATTTCTCTGTAACCGTACAAGTTAGAAACCATTTTGTGGTATCTGTATGGTCGTATGGCTTCATTTTATTCGTTGATGGGAATCAAATATCATAATTTTAAAAATATTATAAGGCAGACTCATTTGAATAAAATATTTGTTTTTTAGGTTAAAAATACAGTTTTTGCCCAAATGACGTCATTTCCGGTCACAGTGAAAATGTAAAATTGGCTTGACCTAGTCCAAATTGGCATTAGGCATCAAATGGAAAAAAAATATTGCAAATCGAATAATAATTAACTCTTTTATAGGCAAAATAACGTGAAAAGTGATGCATGCAAAATTGCATATTTCTCGGCAACTGCTCATATTACAAACTAATTTTCGCATACATTCTCTTCGTCTGGATTATTGCTACGAGTTTATGAAAATTACAAATAAATATTTCAAAATATGAAGACGCTGAATGAATTGTAAATAACTGAATTTTACACTTTATTTTACATTTTATTCGAAATTGCCCGAAAATGAAGTTGAAATTAAAAAATATGAGCTAAGGTTTTTGTGCACCTTTGCAGGGTGCATCCTTTTAGTTATATCAGTTTTGAAAAAAAATAATATTTGCTTTCAAAAAGTGGTACCGAACTGTCAAAATTGTAGTTTTTGTTAATATTACGTCACTTCCGTTGCCGACAGAAAAATTTCACCGTAACAAAAAAAATTACAATTGGGACCATGGTGCATATGAACTTTGTTTTATACAAATCGAACAATAAATAATTTTTCTGGGTACGAAAAACTAAATTAGCCGATGGCGGCTAACGCAAATTACCGAGACAATTTTTTTTCTCATTTCTGCTCAAGTACGATGATATTTTAACCCTGTGTAAAATATCATCAAAAAATATTCATAAATAAAAAAGGTTTTCGTAAAAAAATTATTTTTTTTCGAAATATCGGACATTTTTTCGACTACTTCCGGTTTTACGATCGTTGTTGTGATAGCTTTACGAAGTCCTTTGGATACTTAACTTTCTGTACCAAAAGTGTCAGAAACATCCATTGAGTAGTTTTAGAAAAAAAGATAAATTAAAGAGCGTTTCAAAAAATTTAACGATTTTTCAATTTTTTTCAAAGTTTGAGGCCATTTTTCGACCACTTATATTATTTCAATGCTTTTCATTTTGGATTCCCTATATAGACAACTAACAGGACTTTGAGTAAGAAAAGTTTAAGAAAAATCGTAGGCGTCGTTTTCGAGAAAAGGGCGTCTCAGAATGTTAAAAAATTGGAAAATACTAGATTTTTGGCATACAATAATTTATTTCCTTACCATCGAAATCGTATTATTTAGATACCATATGATGGTCCATTAATAGGGCTATCCAGCGACACTTTAGTTCTTTTGGTCCGCTATTACCTAAGGGAGAAATCAAGTTTTTCGCAAGTGCGACAATGTTTTTACTCTTTTTTTTCATTTTTTGAATACTTCCGGTATGGTTATTATTGTCGGAATAGTTCTAATAGCCGGTTTGGGCACTAAAATAGCCACAGGGCTCTGTAATGATATATTACATTATCTGATCAGATAAAATGCCCCTGAGAAATCCTATGTTCAAAAGTGCCAAAAATGCAAAAAATTTAAAATATCGAAAATTAAATTTTAATAATTACATACATATTATACATCGTTAGAATCGTAATTAGGTCAGCTATCTGAATATACAACCTTTTTTTAAAAATCTCTTAAAATAAAAAAATAGTAGAGCATTTTCCAAAATTTCACGATTTTTCGACTTTTTTCGATTTTCAGTCCCTTTTTTATCCTATTCCAGACATTTCAAAGTCCTATTTGATGGCTTCATGCCAAATACCTCCAAAAGGACTCTCGATAGAAAAAAAATAAAAAAAATTGTAGGTTAAGTTTTCGAGATACAGGCATCCAAAAACGCTCCAAATCAGAAAATACTTGATTTTCAGCGTGCCATATTTTGCTACCTTTTCATAGTATCTGTATGATTTGGATATCATACGATAGTCCATTCTTCATGCAACCCAACGATACCTTAATCCCTTTAATCCGTTGATATCGGGCGAAGAAATCACGTTTTTCCCAAAACCACCCATTTTTTTCGTTTTTTTGCAAATTTTGCACATTATTTCGACCACTTCCGGTTTAAGGAGTCTTGTCGAAATTGCTTTACCTGTTGATATTGGACTTTAACTTCATGTTCCAGAAGTTTCAGAAACGTCAATTCTGCCATAAAACGAAACCCGAGCTCACAAAATGGGAAGAAAATTCGAAAAAAATCGAAAAATAAAGGGCGATAACTCTGAATGAAACTTATATTACTGGAATCGGATGGACTTCAGGTATCCAAAAATGTAGGTCAAATTTGAAAATTTTGAAAAATAACAAAAATTGTCTCGTAAACAACATGTGTTCAATTTTCGAACTATAAAAGTCATAGACGAATGTTCGAAATTGAAAAATGTGAGATAGCCATTTTCTCAGAAAAGATCCAGGGATTCCAAAAATGTAATTTGTTTGAAAATGGATAAAGAATTGACGAAACTATAGCCGATTTTCAATTTTTAGAGAAAGTACAAAGTTCGGTCACTTCCGGTATGCGCAGAAATTTCAAAAATATTTTATCAAGTAGCCACCACATGGTTTCCCAATAGAAAAGCTAATTCCAGATCGATATCTGTTTTCGATCATGGAGATCTAGGCCCTCGCGGTAAATAATAATAATAATAATAATAATAATAATAATAATTTTAGTAATCACAATAGGCTTTCAGACGAAAGTCTGAAAGCCTAATAATAACTAGACCTGCAAGCAGCACTGAACCGGCTTTCAGGAATCATACAGGAAGTTAATTATACCATAGCCGATCCATTGAGCTACCAAACTATACATTAGTTGTTTTGTTTCAGTGACACCCTCTATCATATGTAAAAGTAATATTTGCTGGCGAAAAGACCGGTCAAAATTGTAAATTATGGCAAAATTACGTCACTTCCGGTGCCGAAAGAAATTTTTATAGGTGAAAAATAAGTCGAAAATTCGCAACATACAAAATACAAACTTTTTTTCATAGACATCGGGCAATAAATAATTAACCTATAACCCATGAACTGAAATTAAGAAGGTAAAAAACTAAAAAGTGACCCTCGGAAAATTGGTTATTATTCGACAAGGGAACATGCTAGAAGCCTTTTCTTGATATCAATATGATGGTATTGATTCAGTCTTACTGCCCATTAGAGTCAGACGTTATAAAGTTAAACGAATAATAAATATAAATCCCTTCAAAAAAATGTTTGTTTTGAAGGCTAAAAATACGTTTTTTGCAAAAATTACATTACTTCCGGTGATATTGAAAATGTTAACGTAGTTCATAGAAGTCATAAATGGCATAAGGCATCAAATGGTAAAAAAAATATAAAAATCGAATAATAATTGACACTTTTATAGACCAAAAACCTTGAAAAGTGACTTATTGAAGATCGCCTATTTCTCTGTAACCATACAATTTAGAAACCATTTTGTGGTATCTGTATGGTCGTATGGCTTCATTCTATTCGTTGATGGGAATCAAATATCATAATTTTAAAAATATTATAAGGCAGATTCATTTGAATAAAATATTTGTTTTTTGGGTTAAAAATACAGTTTTTGCCCAAATGACGTCATTTCCGGTCACAGTGAAAATGTAAAATTGGCTTGACCTAGTCCAAATTGGCATTAGGCATCAAATGGAAAAACAATATTGCAAATCGAATGATAATCCACTCTTCTGTAGGCAAAATAACGTGAAAAGTGATGCATGCAAAATTGCATATTTCTCGGCAACTGCTCATATTACAAACTAATTTTCGCATACATTCTCTTCGTCTGGATTATTGCTACGAGTTTATGAAAATTACAAATAAATATTTCAAAATAGAAGACGCTGAATGAATTGTAAATAACTGAATTTTACACTTTATTTTACATTTTATTCGAAATTGCCCGAAAATGAAATTGAAATTAATAAATCTGAGCTAAGGATTTTGTGCATCTTTGCAGGGTGCATCCTTTTAGTTATATCAGTTTTGAAAAAAAAAATATTTGCTTTCAAAAAGTGGTACCGAACTGTCAAAATTGTAGTTTTTGTTAATATTATGTCACTTCCGTTGCCGACAGAAAAATTTCACCGTAACAAAAAAAAATACAATTGGGACCACGGAGCATATGAACTTTGTTTTATACAAATCGAACAATAAATAATTTTTCTGGGTACGAAAAACTAAATTAGCCGATGGCGGCTAACGCAAATTACCGAGACAATTTTTTTTCTCATTTCTGCTCAAGTACGATGATATTTTAACCCTGTGTAAAATATCATCAAAAAATATTCATAAATAAAAAAAGTATTCGTAAAAAAATTAATTTTTTTCAAAATATCGGACATTTTTTCGACTACTTCCGGTTTTACGATCATTGTCGCGATAGCTTTACGGAGTTCTTTCGATACTTAACTTTCTGTACCAGAAGTGTCAGAAACATCCATTGAGTAGTTTTGGAAAAAAAGATAAATTAAAGAGCGTTTACAAAAATTTAATGATTTTTCAATTTTTTTCAAAGTTTGATGCCATTTTTGGACCACCTATATTATTTCAATGCTTTTCATTTTGGATTCACTATATAGACAACCGATAGGACCTTGAGTAAGAAAAGTTTAAGAAAATTCGTAGGCGTCGTTTTCGAGAAAAGGGCGTCTCAGAATGTTAAAAAATCGGAAAATACTAGATTTTTGACATACAATAATTTATTTCCTTACCATCAAAATCGTATTATTTCGATACCATATGATGGTCCATTGAGAGGGCTAACCAGCGACACTTTAGTTCTTTTGGTCCGCTATTACGTAAGGGAGAAATCAAGTTTTTTGCAAGTGCGACAATGTTTTTACTCTTTTTTTTCATTTTTTGAATACTTCCGGTATGGTTATTATTGTCGGAATAGTTTTAATAGCCGGTTTGCGCACTAAAATAGCCACAGGGCTCTGTAATGATATATTACATTATCTGATCAGATAAAATGCCCCTGAGAAATCCTATGTTCAAAAGTGCCAAAAATGCAAAAAATTTAAAATATCGAAAATTAAATTTCAATAATTACATACATATTATACATCGTTAGAATCGTAATTAGGTCAGCTATCTGAATATACAACCTTTTTTTAAAAATCTCTTAAAATAAAAAAATAGTAGAGCATTTTCCAAAATTTCACGATTTTTCGACTTTTTTCGATTTTCAGTCCCTTTTTTATCCTATTCCAGACATTTCAAAGTCTTATTGGATGGCTTCATGCAAAATACCTCCAAAAGGACTCTCGGTAGAAAAAATTAAAAAAAAATTGTAGGTTAAGTTTTCGAGATACAGGCGTCCAAAAACGCTCCAAATCAGAAAATACTTGATTTTCAGCGTGCCATATTTTGCTGTCTGTTCATAGTATCCGTATGAATGGGGTATCATATGATAGTCCAACAATCGTGCCATTAAACGATACCTTCATTCGTTTAATCCATTGATATCGGACGGAGAAATAGCGTTTTCCCCAAAAATATCCATTTTTTGCATTTTTTCCAAAATATTGCACATTATTTCGACCACTTCCGGTTTAAGGATTCTTGTCGAAATTGCTTTATAAGTTGGTATTGGACTATAACTTCATGTTCCAGAAGTTTCAGAAACGTCAATTCTGCCATAAAACGAAACCTGAGCTCACAAAATGGGAAGAAAATTCGAAAAAAATCGAAAAATAAAGGGTGATAACTCTGAATGAAACTTATATTACTGGAATCAGATGGACTTCAGGTATCCAAAAATGTAGGTTAAATTTGAAAATTTTGAAAAATAACAAAAATTGTCTTGTAAACAACATGTTTTCAATTTTCGAACGATAAAAGTCATAGACGAATGTTCGAAATTGAAAAATGTGAGATAGCCATGGTCTCAGAAAAGATTCAGGGATTCCAAAAATGTAATTTGTTTGATTATGGATAAAATATTGACGAAACTATGGCCGATTTTCAATTTTTTGACAACGTACAAAGTTCGGTCACTTCCGGTATGCGCAGAAATTTCAAAAATATTTTATGCAGTAGCCACCACATGGTTTCCCGATAGAAAATCTAATTCCAGATCGATATCTGTTTTCGATCATGGAGATCTAGGCCCCCGCGGTAAATAATAATAATAACTAGACCTGCAAGCAGCACTGAACCGGCTTTCAGGAATCATACAGGAAGTTTCTTATACCATAGCCGATCCATTGAGCTACCAAACTATACTTTAGTTGTTTTGCTTCAGTGACACCCTCTATCATATGTAAAAGTAATATTTGCTGGCGAAAAGACCGGTCAAAATTGTAAATTATGGCAAAATTACGTCACTTCCGGTACCGAAAGATATTTTTATAGGTGAAAAATAAGTCGAAAATTCGCAACACACAAAATACAAACTTTGCTTTATACATATTGGGCAATAAATAATTACCCTATAACCCATAAACTGAAATTAAGAAGGTAAAAAACTTAAAAGTGACCCTGGGAAAATTGGCTATTATTCGACAAGGGAACATGCTAGAAGGCTTTTTTTGATATCAATATGATGGTATTGATTCAATCTTACTGCCCATTAGAGTCAGACGTTATTAAGTTAAATGAATAATAAATATAAATCCCTTCAAAAAAATGTTTGTTTTAAATGCTAAAAATACGTTTTTTGCAAAAATTACATTACTTCCGGTGATATTGAAAATGTTAACTTAGTTCATAGAAGCCATAATTGGCATAAGGCATCAAATGGTAAAAAAATTATAAAAATCGAATAATAATTGAGACTTTTATAGACCCAAAACCTTGAAAAGTGACTTATAGAAGATCGCCTATTTCTCTGTAACCATACAAGTTAGAAACCATTTTGTGGTATCTGTATGGTCGTATGGCTTCATTCTATTCGTTGATGGGAAAATAACGTGAAAAGTGATGCAGGCAAAATAACGTGAAAAGTGATGCATGCAAAATTGCATATTTCTCGGCAACTGCTCATATTACAAACTAATTTTCGCATACATTCTCTTCGTCTGGATTATTGCTACGAGTTTATGAAAATTACAAATAAATATTTCAAAATATGAAGACGCTGAATGAATTGTAAATAACTGAATTTTACACTTTATTGTACATTTTATTCGAAATTGCCCGAAAATGAAATTAAAAAATCTGAGCTAAGGATTTTGTGCATCTTTGCAGGGTCCATCCTTTTAGTTATATCAGTTTTGAAAAAAAAAATATTTGCTTTCAAAAAGTGGTACCGAACTGTCAAAATTGTAGTTTTTGTTAATATTACGTCACTTTCGTTGCCGACAGAAAAATTTTACCGTAACAAAAAAAATTACAACTGGGACCACGGAGCATATGAACTTTGTTTTATACAAATCGAACAATAAATAATTTTTCTGGGTACGAAAAACTAAATTAGCCGATGGCGGCTAACGCAAATTACCCTGACAATTTTTTTTCTCATTTCTGCTCAAGTACGATGATATTTTAACCCTGTGTAAAATACCATCAAAATATATTCATAAATAAAAAAGGTATTCGTAAAAAAATTATTTTTTTTCAAAATATCGGACATTTGTTCGACTACTTCCGGTTTTACGATCATTGTCGCGATAGCTTTACGAAGTTCTTTGGATACTTAACTTTCTGTACCAGAAGTGTCAGAAACATCCATTGAGTAGTTTTGGAAAAAAAGATAAATTAAAGAGCGTTTACAAAAATTTAATGATTTTTCAATTTTTTTCAAAGTTTGATGCCATTTTTGGACCACCTATATTATTTCAATGCTTTTCATTTTGGATTCATTATATAGACAACCGATAGGACTTTGAGTAAGAAAAGTTTAAGAAAAATCTGCGGCGTAATTTTCGAGAAAAGGGCGTCTCAGAATGTTAAAAAATCGGAAAATACTAGATTTTTGGCATAAAATAATTTATTTCCCTACGATCGAAATCGTATTATTTAGATACCATATGATGGTCCATTAATAGGGCTTTCCAACGACCCTTTAGTTCTTTTGGTCCGCTATTACCTAAGGGAGAAATCAAATTTTTCGCAAGTGCGACAATGTTTTTAACCTTTTTTTTTCATTTTTTGAATACATCCGATATGGTTATTATTGTCGGAATAGTTTTAATAGCCGGTTTGGGCACTAAAATAGCCACAGGGCTCTGTAATGATATATTACATTATCTGATCAGATAAAATGCCCCTGAGAAATCCTATGTTCAAAAGTGCCAAAAATGCAAAAAATTTAAAATATCGAAAATTAAATTTCAATAACTACATACATATTATACATCGTTAGAATCGTAATTAGGTCAACTATCTGAATATACAATATTTTTTTGAAAATCTCTTAAAATAAAAAAATAGTAGAGCATTTTCCAAAATTTCACGATTTTTCGACTTTTTTCGATTTTCAGTCGGTTATTTCACCTATTCCAGATATTTCAAAGTCTTATTGGATGACTTCATGCAAAATACCTCCGAAGGGACTCTCGATAGAAAAAATTTAAAAAAAAGTTGCGGTTAAGTTTTCGAGATACAGGCGTCCAAAAATGCTAAAAAATCAGAAAATACTTGATTTTCAGCGTGCCATATTTTGCTGCCTGATCATAGTATCCGTATGAATTGGGTATCATACGATAGTACAATCCTCGTGCCACCCAATGGTACCTTAATTTGGTTAATCCGTTGATATCAGACGGAGACATCACGTTTTCCCCGAAAACATCCATTTTTTGCATTTTTTTCAAAATATTGCACATCATTTCGACCACTTCCGGTTTAAAGATCTGTGTCGAAATTGCTTTATCAGTTGGTATTGGACTATAACTTCATGTTCCATAAGTTTCAGAAACATCATTTTGGCTGTAAAACGACACCACAGCTCACAAAATGGGTAGAAAATTCGAAAAAAATCGAAAAATAAAGGGCGGTAACTCTGAATAAAACTTATATTACTGGAATGGGATTGACGTCAGGTATCCAAAAATCTAGGTCAAATTTCCAAATTTTGAAAAATAACAAAAATTGTCTCGTAGGCGACGTGTTTTGAATTTTCGAACGATAGAAGTCAGTGACGAAGTTTCGAAATCGCAAAATGTGAGATTGCTATTGTCTCGGAAAAGTCTCAGGCTTTCCAAAAATGTGATTTGTTTGAATATAGGTAGAGAATTGACGAAACCACGGCCGATTTCTAATTTTTTACGAACGTTCAAAATTCGGCCACTTCCGGTCTGCGCAGAAGTTTGAAAATTGCTTTATTGGGTAGCCACCACCTGGTTTCCCAATAGAAATATGGACCGCAAATCGGTATCTCTTTTCGATCATAGAGAAAAAGGCTCCGGCGGAAAAGAATAATAATAAAAAAAATAATAATTTTAGTAATCTCAATAGGCTTTCAGACGAAAGTCTGAAAGCCTAATAATAATTTTAGTAATCTCAATAGGCTTTCAGACGAAAGTCTGAAAGCCTAACTAGACCTGCAAGCAGCACTGAACCGGCTTTCAGGAATCATACAGGAAGTTTCTTATACCATAGCCGATCCATTGAGCTACCAAACTATACTTTAGTTGTTTTGCTTCAGTGACACCCTCTATCATATGTAAAAGTAATATTTGCTGGCGAAAAGACCGGTCAAAATTGTAAATTATGGCAAAATTACGTCACTTCCGGTACCGAAAGATATTTTTATAGGTGAAAAATAAGTCGAAAATTCGCAACATACAAAATGCAAACTTTGTTTTATACATATTGGGCAATAAATAATTACCCTATAACCCATAAACTGAAATTAAGAAGGTAAAAAACTTAAAAATGACCCTGGGAAAATTGGCTATTATTCGACAAGGGAACATGCTAGAAGGCTTTTTTTGATATCAATATGATGGTATTGATTCAATCTTACTGCCCATTAGAGTCAGACGTTATCAAGTTAAACGAATAATAAATATAAATCCCTTCAAAAAAATGTTTGTTTTGAAGGCTAAAAATACGTTTTTTGCAAAAATTACATTACTTCCGGTGATATTGAAAATGTTAACTTAGTTCATAGAAGCCATAATTGGCATAAGGCATCAAATAGTAAAAACATTATAAAAATCGAATAATAATTGAGACTTTTATAGACCAAAAACCTTGAAAAGTGACTTATAGAAGATCGCCTATTTCTCTGTAACCATACAAGTTAGAAACCATTTTGTGGTATCTGTATGGTCGTATGGCTTCATTCTATTCGTTGATGGGAATCAAATATCATAATTTTAAAAATATTATAAGGCAGACTCATTTGAATAAAATATTTGTTTTTTGGGTTGAAAATACAGTTTTTGCCCAAATGACGTCATTTCCGGTCACAGTGAAAATGTAAAATTGACTTGACCTAGTCCAAATTGGCATTAGGCATCAAATGGAAAAAAAATATTGCAAATCGAATGATAATTCACTCTTTTATAGGCAAAATAACGTGAAAAGTGATGCATGCAAAATTGCATATTTCTCGGCAACTGCTCATATTACAAACTAATTTTCGCATACATTCTCTTCGTCTGGATTATTGCTACGAGTTTATGAAAATTACAAATAAATATTTCAAAATATGAAGACGCTGAATGAATTGTAAATAACTGAATTTTACACTTTATTTTACATTTTATTCGAAATTGCCCGAAAATGAAATTGAAATTAAAAAATCTGAGCTAAGGATTTTGTGCATCTTTGCAGGGTGCATCCTTTTAGTTACATCAGTTTTGAAAAAAAAAATATTTGCTTTCAAAAAGTGGTACCGAACTGTCAAAATTGTAGTTTTTGTTAATATTACGTCACTTTCGTTGCCGACAGAAAAATTTTACCGTAACAAAAAAAATTACAACTGGGACCACGGAGCATATGAACTTTGTTTTATACAAATCGAACAATAAATAATTTTTCTGGGTACGAAAAACTAAATTAGCCGATGGCGGCTAACGCAAATTACCCTGACAATTTTTTTTCTCATTTCTGCTCAAGTACGATGATATTTTAACCCTGTGTAAAATACCATAAAAATATATTCATAAATAAAAAAGGTATTCGTAAAAAAATTATTTTTTTTCAAAATATCGGACATTTGTTCGACTACTTCCGGTTTTACGATCATTGTCGCGATAGCTTTACGAAGTTATTTGGATACTTAACTTTCTGTACCAGAAGTGTCAGAAACATCCATTGAGTAGTTTTGGAAAAAAAGATAAATTAAAGAGCGTTTACAAAAATTTAATGATTTTTCAATTTTTTTCAAAGTTTGATGCCATTTTTGGACCACCTATATTATTTCAATGCTTTTCATTTTGGATTCACTATATAGACAACCGATAGGACTTTGAGTAAGAAAAGTTTAAGAAAAATCTGCGGCGTCGTTTTCGAGAAAAGGGCGTCTCAGAATGTTAAAAAATCGGAAAATACTAGATTTTTGGCATACAATAATTTATTTCCCTACCATCGAAATCGTATTATTTAGATACCATATGATGGTCCATTAATAGGGCTTTCCAACGACACTTTAGTTCTTTTGGTCCGCTATTACCTAAGGGAGAAATCAAGTTTTTCGCAAGTGCGACAATGTTTTTAACCTTTTTTTTTCATTTTTTGAATACTTCCGGTATGGTTATTATTTTCGGAATAGTTTTAATAGCCGGTTTGGGTACTAAAATAGCCACAGGGCTCTGTAATGATATATTGCATTATCTGATCAGATAAAATGCCCCTGAGAAATCCTATGTTGAAAAGTGCCAAAAATGCCAAAAATTTAAAATATCGAAAATTAAATTTCAATAACTACATACATATTATACATCGTTAGAATCGTAATTAGGTCAGCTATCTGAATATACAACCTTTTTTTGAAAATCTCTCAAAATAAAAAAATAGTAGAGCATTTTCAAAAATTTCACGATTTTTCGACTTTTTTCGATTTTCAGTCCGTTATTTCACCTATTCAAGACATTTCAAAGTCTTATTGGGTGGCATAATTCACAAGACTATCGAATGGACTCTCGATAGAGAAAGTTAAAAAAAAAGTTGCGGTTAAGTTTTCGAGATACAGGCGTCCAAAAATGCTCCAAATCAGAAAATACTTGATTTTCAGCGTGCCATATTTTGCTTCCTGCTCATCGTATCCGTATGAATTGGGTATCATACGATAGTACAATACTAGTGCAGTCCAATGGTACCCTAATTTCTTTAATCCGTTGATATCGGGCGGAGAAATCGCGTTTTTCCCCAAAATATCCATTTTTTGCATTTTTTTCAAAATATTGAACATTATTTCGACCACTTCCGGTTTAAAGATCCGTGTCGAAATTGCTTTATCAGTTGGTATTGGACTATAACTTCATGTTCCAGAAGTTTCAGAAACGTCAATTCTTCCATAAAACGAAACCCGAGCTTGCAAAATGGGAAGAAAATTCGATAAAAATCGAAAAATAAAGGGCGATAACTCTGAATGAAACTTATATTACTGGAATCGGATGGACTTCAGGTATCCAAAAATGTAGGTCAAATTTGAAAATTTTGAAAAATGACAAAAATTGTCTCGTAAACAACATGTTTTCAATTTTCGAACGATAAAAGTCATAGACGAATGTTCGAAATTGAAAAATGTGAGATAGCCATTGTCTCAGAAAAGATTCAGGGATTCCAAAAATGTAATTTGTTTGAAAATGGATAACGAATTGACGAAACTATGGCCGATTTTCAATTTTTAGACAACGTGCAAAGTTCGGTCACTTCCGGTATGCGCAGAAATTTCAAAAATATTTTATCAAGTAGCCACCACGTGGTTTCCCAATAGAAAATCTAATTTCAGATCGATATCTGTTTTCGATCATGGAGTTCTAGGCCCCCGCGGTAAATAATAATAATAATAATAATAACTAGACCTGCAAGCAGCACTGAACCGGCTTTCAGGAATCATACAGGAAGTTTATTATACCATAGCCGATCCATTGAGCTACCAAACTATACTTTAGTTGTTTTGCTTCAGTGACACCCTCTATCATATGTAAAAGTAATATTTGCTGGCTAAAAGACCGGTCAAAATTGTAAATTATGGCAAAAGTATGTCACTTCCGGTGCCGAAAGAAATTTTTATAGATGAAAAATAAGTCGAAAATTCGCAACATACAAAATACAAACTTTTTTTATAAATATCGGACAATAAATAATTAACCTATAACCCATAAACTGAAATTAAGAAGGTAAAAAACTGAAAAGTGACCCTCGGAAAATTGGTTATTATTCGGCAAGGGAACATGCTAGAAGATTTTTCTTGATATCAATATGATGGTATTGATTCAGTCTTACTGCCCATTAGAGTCAGACGTTATAAAGTTATACGAATAATAAATATAAATCCCTTCAAAAAAATGTTTGTTTTAAAGGCTAAAAATACGTTTTTTGCAAAAATTACATTACTTCCGGTGATATTGAAAATTTTAACTTGGTTCATAGAAGTCATAAATAGCATAAGGCATGAAATGGTAAATAAATTGTAAAAATCGAATAATAATTGACAGTTTTACAGACCAAAAACCTTGAAAAGTGACTTATAGAAGATCGCCTATTTCTCTGTAACCGTACAAGTTAGAAACCATTTTGTGGTATCTGTATGGTCGTATGGCTTCATTTTATTCGTTGATGGGAATCAAATATCATAATTTTAAAAATATTATAAGGCAGACTCATTTGAATAAAATATTTGTTTTTTAGGTTAAAAATACAGTTTTTGCCCAAATGACGTCATTTCCGGTCACAGTGAAAATGTAAAATTGGCTTGACCTAGTCCAAATTGGCATTAGGCATCAAATGGAAAAAAAATATTGCAAATCGAATAATAATTAACTCTTTTATAGGCAAAATAACGTGAAAAGTGATGCATGCAAAATTGCATATTTCTCGGCAACTGCTCATATTACAAACTAATTTTCGCATACATTCTCTTCGTCTGGATTATTGCTACGAGTTTATGAAAATTACAAATAAATATTTCAAAATATGAAGACGCTGAATGAATTGTAAATAACTGAATTTTACACTTTATTTTACATTTTATTCGAAATTGCCCGAAAATGAAGTTGAAATTAAAAAATATGAGCTAAGGTTTTTGTGCACCTTTGCAGGGTGCATCCTTTTAGTTATATCAGTTTTGAAAAAAAATAATATTTGCTTTCAAAAAGTGGTACCGAACTGTCAAAATTGTAGTTTTTGTTAATATTACGTCACTTCCGTTGCCGACAGAAAAATTTCACCGTAACAAAAAAAATTACAATTGGGACCATGGTGCATATGAACTTTGTTTTATACAAATCGAACAATAAATAATTTTTCTGGGTACGAAAAACTAAATTAGCCGATGGCGGCTAACGCAAATTACCGAGACAATTTTTTTTCTCATTTCTGCTCAAGTACGATGATATTTTAACCCTGTGTAAAATATCATCAAAAAATATTCATAAATAAAAAAGGTTTTCGTAAAAAAAATATTTTTTTTCGAAATATCGGACATTTTTTCGACTACTTCCGGTTTTACGATCGTTGTTGTGATAGCTTTACGAAGTCCTTTGGATACTTAACTTTCTGTACCAAAAGTGTCAGAAACATCCATTGAGTAGTTTTAGAAAAAAAGATAAATTAAAGAGCGTTTCAAAAAATTTAACGATTTTTCAATTTTTTTCAAAGTTTGAGGCCATTTTTCGACCACTTATATTATTTCAATGCTTTTCATTTTGGATTCCCTATATAGACAACTAACAGGACTTTGAGTAAGAAAAGTTTAAGAAAAATCGTAGGCGTCGTTTTCGAGAAAAGGGCGTCTCAGAATGTTAAAAAATTGGAAAATACTAGATTTTTGGCATACAATAATTTATTTCCTTACCATCGAAATCGTATTATTTAGATACCATATGATGGTCCATTAATAGGGCTATCCAGCGACACTTTAGTTCTTTTGGTCCGCTATTACCTAAGGGAGAAATCAAGTTTTTCGCAAGTGCGACAATGTTTTTACTCTTTTTTTTCATTTTTTGAATACTTCCGGTATGGTTATTATTGTCGGAATAGTTCTAATAGCCGGTTTGGGCACTAAAATAGCCACAGGGCTCTGTAATGATATATTACATTATCTGATCAGATAAAATGCCCCTGAGAAATCCTATGTTCAAAAGTGCCAAAAATGCAAAAAATTTAAAATATCGAAAATTAAATTTTAATAATTACATACATATTATACATCGTTAGAATCGTAATTAGGTCAGCTATCTGAATATACAACCTTTTTTTAAAAATCTCTTAAAATAAAAAAATAGTAGAGCATTTTCCAAAATTTCACGATTTTTCGACTTTTTTCGATTTTCAGTCCCTTTTTTATCCTATTCCAGACATTTCAAAGTCCTATTGGATGGCTTCATGCCAAATACCTCCAAAAGGACTCTCGATAGAAAAAAAATAAAAAAAATTGTAGGTTAAGTTTTCGAGATACAGGCATCCAAAAACGCTCCAAATCAGAAAATACTTGATTTTCAGCGTGCCATATTTTGCTACCTTTTCATAGTATCTGTATGATTTGGGTATCATACGATAGTCCATTCTTCATGCAACCCAACGATACCTTAATCCCTTTAATCCGTTGATATTGGGCGAAGAAATCACGTTTTTCCCAAAACCACCCATTTTTTTCGTTTTTTTGCAAATTTTGCACATTATTTCGACCACTTCCGGTTTAAGGAGTCTTGTCGAAATTGCTTTACCTGTTGATATTGGACTTTAACTTCATGTTCCAGAAGTTTCAGAAACGTCAATTCTGCCATAAAACGAAACCCGAGCTCACAAAATGGGAAGAAAATTCGAAAAAAATCGAAAAATAAAGGGCGATAACTCTGAATGAAACTTATATTACTGGAATCGGATGGACTTCAGGTATCCAAAAATGTAGGTCAAATTTGAAAATTTTGAAAAATAACAAAAATTGTCTCGTAAACAACATGTGTTCAATTTTCGAACTATAAAAGTCATAGACGAATGTTCGAAATTGAAAAATGTGAGATAGCCATTTTCTCAGAAAAGATCCAGGGATTCCAAAAATGTAATTTGTTTGAAAATGGATAAAGAATTGACGAAACTATAGCCGATTTTCAATTTTTAGAGAAAGTACAAAGTTCGGTCACTTCCGGTATGCGCAGAAATTTCAAAAATATTTTATCAAGTAGCCACCACATGGTTTCCCAATAGAAAAGCTAATTCCAGATCGATATCTGTTTTCGATCATGGAGATCTAGGCCCTCGCGGTAAATAATAATAATAATAATAATAATAATAATAATAATAACTAGACCTGCAAGCAGCACTGAACCGGCTTTCAGGAATCATACAGGAAGTTTATTATACCATAGCCGATCCATTGAGCTACCAAACTATACTTTAGTTGTTTTGCTTCAGTGACACCCTCTATCATATGTAAAAGTAATATTTGCTGGCTAAAAGACCGGTCAAAATTGTAAATTATGGCAAAAGTATGTCACTTCCGGTGCCGAAAGAAATTTTTATAGATGAAAAATAAGTCGAAAATTCGCAACATACAAAATACAAACTTTTTTTTATAAATATCGGACAATAAATAATTAACCTATAACCCATAAACTGAAATTAAGAAGGTAAAAAACTGAAAAGTGACCCTCGGAAAATTGGTTATTATTCGGCAAGGGAACATGCTAGAAGATTTTTCTTGATATCAATATGATGGTATTGATTCAGTCTTACTGCCCATTAGAGTCAGACGTTATAAAGTTATACGAATAATAAATATAAATCCCTTCAAAAAAATGTTTGTTTTAAAGGCTAAAAATACGTTTTTTGCAAAAATTACATTACTTCCGGTGATATTGAAAATTTTAACTTGGTTCATAGAAGTCATAAATAGCATAAGGCATGAAATGGTAAATAAATTGTAAAAATCGAATAATAATTGACAGTTTTACAGACCAAAAACCTTGAAAAGTGACTTATAGAAGATCGCCTATTTCTCTGTAACCGTACAAGTTAGAAACCATTTTGTGGTATCTGTATGGTCGTATGGCTTCATTTTATTCGTTGATGGGAATCAAATATCATAATTTTAAAAATATTATAAGGCAGACTCATTTGAATAAAATATTTGTTTTTTAGGTTAAAAATACAGTTTTTGCCCAAATGACGTCATTTCCGGTCACAGTGAAAATGTAAAATTGGCTTGACCTAGTCCAAATTGGCATTAGGCATCAAATGGAAAAAAAATATTGCAAATCGAATAATAATTAACTCTTTTATAGGCAAAATAACGTGAAAAGTGATGCATGCAAAATTGCATATTTCTCGGCAACTGCTCATATTACAAACTAATTTTCGCATACATTCTCTTCGTCTGGATTATTGCTACGAGTTTATGAAAATTACAAATAAATATTTCAAAATATGAAGACGCTGAATGAATTGTAAATAACTGAATTTTACACTTTATTTTACATTTTATTCGAAATTGCCCGAAAATGAAGTTGAAATTAAAAAATATGAGCTAAGGTTTTTGTGCACCTTTGCAGGGTGCATCCTTTTAGTTATATCAGTTTTGAAAAAAAATAATATTTGCTTTCAAAAAGTGGTACCGAACTGTCAAAATTGTAGTTTTTGTTAATATTACGTCACTTCCGTTGCCGACAGAAAAATTTCACCGTAACAAAAAAAATTACAATTGGGACCATGGTGCATATGAACTTTGTTTTATACAAATCGAACAATAAATAATTTTTCTGGGTACGAAAAACTAAATTAGCCGATGGCGGCTAACGCAAATTACCGAGACAATTTTTTTTCTCATTTCTGCTCAAGTACGATGATATTTTAACCCTGTGTAAAATATCATCAAAAAATATTCATAAATAAAAAAGGTTTTCGTAAAAAAATTATTTTTTTTCGAAATATCGGACATTTTTTCGACTACTTCCGGTTTTACGATCGTTGTTGTGATAGCTTTACGAAGTCCTTTGGATACTTAACTTTCTGTACCAAAAGTGTCAGAAACATCCATTGAGTAGTTTTAGAAAAAAAGATAAATTAAAGAGCGTTTCAAAAAATTTAACGATTTTTCAATTTTTTTCAAAATTTGAGGCCATTTTTCGACCACTTATATTATTTCAATGCTTTTCATTTTGGATTCCCTATATAGACAACTAACAGGACTTTGAGTAAGAAAAGTTTAAGAAAAATCGTAGGCGTCGTTTTCGAGAAAAGGGCGTCTCAGAATGTTAAAAAATTGGAAAATACTAGATTTTTGGCATACAATAATTTATTTCCTTACCATCGAAATCGTATTATTTAGATACCATATGATGGTCCATTAATAGGGCTATCCAGCGACACTTTAGTTCTTTTGGTCCGCTATTACCTAAGGGAGAAATCAAGTTTTTCGCAAGTGCGACAATGTTTTTACTCTTTTTTTTCATTTTTTGAATACTTTCGGTATGGTTATTATTGTCGGAATAGTTCTAATAGCCGGTTTGGGCACTAAAATAGCCACAGGGCTCTGTAATGATATATTACATTATCTGATCAGATAAAATGCCCCTGAGAAATCCTATGTTCAAAAGTGCCAAAAATGCAAAAAATTTAAAATATCGAAAATTAAATTTTAATAATTACATACATATTATACATCGTTAGAATCGTAATTAGGTCAGCTATCTGAATATACAACCTTTTTTTAAAAATCCCTTAAAATAAAAAAATAGTAGAGCATTTTCCAAAATTTCACGATTTTTCGACTTTTTTCGATTTTCAGTCCCTTTTTTATCCTATTCCAGACATTTCAAAGTCCTATTGGATGGCTTCATGCCAAATACCTCCAAAAGGACTCTCGATAGAAAAAAAATAAAAAAAATTGTAGGTTAAGTTTTCGAGATACAGGCATCCAAAAACGCTCCAAATCAGAAAATACTTGATTTTCAGCGTGCCATATTTTGCTACCTTTTCATAGTATCTGTATGATTTGGGTATCATACGATAGTCCATTCTTCATGCAACCCAACGATACCTTAATCCCTTTAATCCGTTGATATCGGGCGAAGAAATCACGTTTTTCCCAAAACCACCCATTTTTTTCGGTTTTTTGCAAATTTTGCACATTATTTCGACCACTTCCGGTTTAAGGAGTCTTGTCGAAATTGCTTTACCTGTTGATATTGGACTTTAACTTCATGTTCCAGAAGTTTCAGAAACGTCAATTCTGCCATAAAACGAAACCCGAGCTCACAAAATGGGAAGAAAATTCGAAAAAAATCGAAAAATAAAGGGCGATAACTCTGAATGAAACTTATATTACTGGAATCGGATGGACTTCAGGTATCCAAAAATGTAGGTCAAATTTGAAAATTTTGAAAAATAACAAAAATTGTCTCGTAAACAACATGTGTTCAATTTTCGAACTATAAAAGTCATAGACGAATGTTCGAAATTGAAAAATGTGAGATAGCCATTTTCTCAGAAAAGATCCAGGGATTCCAAAAATGTAATTTGTTTGAAAATGGATAAAGAATTGACGAAACTATAGCCGATTTTCAATTTTTAGAGAAAGTACAAAGTTCGGTCACTTCCGGTATGCGCAGAAATTTCAAAAATATTTTATCAAGTAGCCACCACATGGTTTCCCAATAGAAAAGCTAATTCCAGATCGATATCTGTTTTCGATCATGGAGATCTAGGCCCTCGCGGTAAATAATAATAATAATAATAATAATAATAATAATAATAATTTTAGTAATCTCAATAGGCTTTCAGACGAAAGTCTGAAAGCCTAATAATAATAATAATAATTTTAGTAATCTCAATAGGCTTTCAGACGAAAGTCTGAAAGCCTAATAATAATAATAATAATTTTAGTAATCTCAATAGGCTTTCAGACGAAAGTCTGAAAGCCTAATAATAATAATTTTAGTAATCTCAATAGGCTTTCAGACGAAAGTCTGAAAGCCTAATAATTTTAGTAATCTCAATAGGCTTTCAGACGAAAGTCTGAAAGCCTAATAATTTTAACAAAAACAATAGTGTTTCACACAAGCTTCGCAGTGTGAAACCCTAACTAGACCTGCATGCAGGAATGACGGGTTTCACTGGTGCCACGTCACTTTCGGTGCCACGTTACCCTTAAACATATGTCACTTCCGATACCAATGAAACCATCAAACAGGTTTCCACATAAGCATTGTAAACATCAAATAAAATGGACGAAGAATCAACCAAATCCAGCAATATCAATTCATTTTATATATATGTTACTTGTAAGTGATCCTGGCAAAATTTCATTACTTCCGGTGATAATGAAAATGTTCAATTAGTTTTATGAAATCAGAAATGGCATAAGGCAGCATAATGGTGAAAATTGTATGTAAATCGAATGAGAATTGCCACTTTTATAGACCAAAAACCTTGAAAAGTGACTTGTAGAAAATCGTCTATTTCTCGGCAACCGTACACGATAAAAACTATCTTTTGGTATCTATATGATCGTATGGGTTCAATCCATTTGTTGATTGGAATCAAATATCATAATTTGAAATATATTACAAATCAGACTCATTTGAAAAAAATGTCTGTTTTGAAGGCTAAAAATACAGTTTTTGCCAAAATGACATTACTTCCGGTGATACTGAAAATGTTAAATTAGATCTATGAAATCATAAATGACACAAGATATCATATGGTGAAAATTTTATGAAAATCGAATAATAACTGACACTTTTATAGACCAAAAACCTTGAAAAGTGACTTAAGGAAAATCGCCCATTTCTCTGCAACCGTACAAGTTAGAAACCATTTTGTGGTATCTGTATGATCGTATGGGTTCAATCTATTTGATCAATAGAATCAAATATCACAATTTGAAAAAAATAACAAATACGACTCATTTGAATAAAATATTGTTTTTTGAAGGCTAAAATTTAAGTTTTGAGCAAATGACGTCATTTCCGGTGGCAGCGCAAGGGGTAAAATGGTTTGACATAGTCCACTATGGCATTAGGCATCCAATGGCGAAAGAAAATTGAAAATCGAATAATAATTGATTCTTTTACAGCCAAAATTACGTGAAAAGTGACTCATGCAAAATTGCCTATTTCTCGGCAACTGCTTATGTTACAAACTAATTTTCACATACATTCTCTTTGTATGGATTATAGCTACAAGTTTATAAAAGTTACGTAAAAATATTTTAAAATCTGAAAAGCCTGAATGAGTTGTAAATAGGTCAATTTTACGCCTTTTTTCACCTCTTAATCCAATTTGCTAGAAAATGAAAAAGAAATTAAAAAAACTGCTTCCGACATTTTTTGCGCCTTTAAAGGACACACTCTTTGAGTCATATAATTTTTCAAAAAAATAATATTTGTTTTCAAAAAATGTACCTAACTGTCAAAATTGTAGTTTTTGGTAAAATTATGCCACTTCCGGTGCCGACAGATAACACTTTTGGTAATAAAAAAAATGACAATTGAGACAACGAAGCATATGAACTTTGTTTTATACAAATCGAACAATAAAAAATTAATCTAGGACTGAAAAACTGAATTAGCCAATGGAGGCCAAGGAAAATTACTGAGACAAAATTTTTTAACATTTTTGCGCAAGTCAGATGACTCTTTAATTCTGTGCACAACACGACTAAAAAATATTCATAAATAAAAAAGTTTTTTGTAAAATTTTAAATTTCCGAAATTTGGCGCCTAATATCTTCGAAGATTTGCCGAAAATCAAAAATCGAAAGTAGCGCAGCTATGTGCCCTGTCGCCAGCTATGCCAAAATGTATCGAAAGTTAAAATCCCATGATTATTGTTAAAATTACCGCAATATTTGTAAAAACGATAACTTCGGTGATTTCGGACATTTCGCATTGTCGCAGAACGTTCAAAATAGCTTTATCCTCTAAGTCACACCCACTTTCCCAGTAAAACCGAAGAAACCGTAACGATGCGACACGTAGTTGCTGAGATCTACTCAAAACAAAAGAAGAATAATAATAATAATAATAAGAACTAGACCTGCATGCAGGAATGACGGGTTTCACTGGTGCCACGTCACTTTCGGTGCCACGTTACCCTTAAACATATGTCACTTCCGATACCAATGAAACCATCAAACAGGTTTCCACATAAGCATTGTAAACATCAAATAAAATGGACGAAGAATCAACCAAATCCAGCAATATCAATTCATTTTATATATATGTTACTTGTAAGTGATCCTAGCAAAATTTCATTACTTCCGGTGATAATGAAAATGTTCAATTAGTTTTATGAAATCAGAAATGGCATAAGGCAGCATAATGGCGAAAATTGTATGTAAATCGAATGAGAATTGCCACTTTTATAGACCCAAAACCTTGAAAAGTGACTTGTAGAAAATCGTCTATTTCTCGGCAACCGTACACGATAAAAACTATCTTTTGGTATCTATATGATCGTATGGGTTCAATCCATTTGTTGATTGGAATCAAATATCATAATTTGAAATATATTACAAATCAGACTCATTTGAAAAAAATGTCTGTTTTGAAGGCTAAAAATACAGTTTTTGCCAAAATGACATTACTTCCGGTGATACTGAAAATGTTAAATTAGTTCTATGAAATCATAAATGACACAAGATATCATATGGTGAAAATTTTATGAAAATCGAATAATAACTGACACTTTTATAGACCAAAAACCTTAAAAAGTGACTTAAGGAAAATCGCCCATTTCTCTGCAACCGTACAAGTTAGAAACCATTTTGTGGTATCTGTATGATCGTATGGGTTCAATCTATTTGATCAATAGAATCAAATATCACAATTTGAAAAAAATAACAAATACGACTCATTTGAATAAAATATTGTTTTTTGAAGGCTAAAATTTAAGTTTTGAGCAAATGACGTCATTTCCGGTGGCAGCGCAAGGGGTAAAATGGTTTGACATAGTCCACTATGGCATTAGGCATCCAATGGCGAAAGAAAATTGAAAATCGAATAATAATTGATTCTTTTACAGCCAAAATTACGTGAAAAGTGACTCATGCAAAATTGCCTATTTCTCGGCAACTGCTTATATTACAAACTAATTTTCACATACATTCTCTTCGTATGGATTATAGCTACAAGTTTATAAAAGTTACGTAAAAATATTTTAAAATCTGAAAAGCCTGAATGAGTTGTAAATAGGTCAATTTTACGCCTTTTTTCACCTCTTAATCCAATTTGCTAGAAAATGAAAAAGAAATTAAAAAAACTGCTTCCGACATTTTTTGCGCCTTTAAAGGACACACTGTTTGAGTCATATAATTTTTCAAAAAAGTAATATTTGTTTTCAAAAAATGTACCTAACTGTCAAAATTGTAGTTTTTGGTAAAATTATGCCACTTCCGGTGCCGACAGATAACACTTTTGGTAATAAAAAAAATGACAATTGAGACAACGAAGCATATGAACTTTGTTTTATACAAATCGAACAATAAAAAATTAATCTAGGACTGAAAAACTGAATTAGCCAATGGAGGCCAAGGAAAATTACTGAGACAAAATTTTTTAACATTTTTGCGCAAGTCAGACGACTCTTTAATTCTGTGCACAACACGACTAAAAAATATTCATAAATAAAAAAGTTTTTTGTAAAATTTTAAATTTCCGAAATTTGGCGCCTAATATCTTCGAAGATTTGCCGAAAATCAAAAATCGAAAGTAGCGCAGCTATGTGCCCTGTCGCCAGCTATGCCAAAATGTATCGAAAGTTAAAATCCCATGATTATTGTTAAAATTACCGCAATATTTGTAAAAACGATAACTTCGGTGATTTCGGACATTTCGCATTGTCGCAGAACGTTCAAAATAGCTTTATCCTCTAAGTCACACCCACTTTCCCAGTAAAACCGAAGAAATCGTAACGATGCGACACGTAGTTGCTGAGATCTACTCAAAACAAAAGAAGAATAATAATAATAATAACTAGACTTGCTTGCAAGGCTGAAGGCTTTCATCTTACCGAAGGCAGCAAAAATTGCCTACAACTCACCCCTTAAAACACACACACACACACGCTTAAACAACTCAGACATGACACTTTCTGTGCATGCGCATTACGATAGAAGGAAAGTGAAAAATATAGTTGAACAATTATGAACATGGATTGGTAGAATCCTACAGACGCCAGAAATCGAAATACTCAATCAAAAACTCAAAAATTCTAAAAAAAATTACAAGTTCAGTACATTTTCAAATTGTTAGGAAAAAAGGAGAACGGCGTGGTATTGCAATTCGACCTTTATCGCATCCGCAATATCCCCGGCTCTACAAAAATATAACTTTTTCGAAAATTGACATAATTAGAACCGATTTTCATTCGTGCACGTTAAAGATTTACATCACTTCCGGTCTGGTCCACAACTTTGGCAATAGTTCTAAGTACTAAATGTTTAAAACATAGGAAAAATCAACATTCAAAACTCTATCTGTTTTAGTTTCAGAGATCTAAACGACTACAGAAAAAAAAACAGTTTTCCGAATGAGACAAAAAAAAAATACCTTAAGTATCAAGGTAATAACCAAAACCCAAAATCGCACCTTTCAACATTAATTGTTCAACATTGAATTTGAGGGGTACTTTATTTATAAATGACTTCAACAGAAAGCTTCATTTTCACTGGTATCAAATGATGACGTCATGTAGACATAAAACCTGGGATATTAATTTCAGGAGTAACTGTTAATTACTAAAATGAGTTATTTTCATTATAGAAGCACAAGTACCAGATATTGGTTACTATTCAAACACCCTTTGTTCAAATATTGCCAGTTTTAAAAAAAGCTCTCTATATATGCTTTATATGTATGCAAAACGTTCCATTTATAACCAATTCGGACTTTTGTCGATGTCACACCAATGTGTTACACGGAACTTTGGAATCGCGTTCAGGTAAGCTACTCAAATATGTAACTGGTTCAAAACTAAATTGAATATTCAATGAAATATCGACAATATTCTGATTTCGTGCACGTTAATGATTTGACGTCACTAACATATAAAGATTTATCTTTAATTAGAGACAGGGCCCAAATTCAAACTACATCATGCTTTCTATCACAGGTGCAATATTCGTACTTCTGCACGACACTACTGCAAGATACAACTGCAAACTATTGATAATTGGATTTCCTTTTAAACAGCGCGAGCCGTCGATTTGTGTCGAGATGATAACGGTTATGAGGTAATTTTGACAAAGAAGAAACAATATTAATTCAAAGACTAATTATTACACACAGAAATCAATTATTTCTGTTACAGGGTCACTAAACCCATATTTTGAATATAAGTAAACATTCAAAGTTGAAATACTTTTAGCTCAAATATTGTCACTGTGAGAGAAATGGGGAATTTTGAATATCCTCTAAACGTTGGTAAAACGTACAGATTGTATCAACTCTTACTGCATGTTTCGCTTAACAATGAAAGATGATGTTTTCGATCCCTTTGTTCTCATACTCCTGATATTTCTAACTGTTGCGCAATGGTTTCATACCTAAGACTACCGATAAAACTCTGATTTCGTGCACGTTAATGATTTGACGCCACTAGCATATAAATTTTTTTCTTTAATTAGAGATTGGGCCCAAGCTCAAACTACATCATGCTTTCTATCACAGATGCAATATTCGTACTTCTGCACGTTACTACTGCAAGATACAACTGCAACCTATAGATAATTGGATTTCCTTATAAACAGCGGGAGCCGTCGATTTGTGTCGAGATGATTACGGTTGAGAGGTAATTTTGACAAAGAATTAACAATATTAATTCAAAGACTAATTATTACACACAGAAATCAATTATTTCTGTTACAGGGTCACTAAACACATATTTTGAATATAAGTAAACACTCAGAGTTGAAATATTTTTAGCTCAAATATCGTCACTGTGAGAGAAATGGGGAATTTTGAATATATTCTAAACGCTGGTAAAACGTACAGATTGTATCAACACTTACTGCATGTTTCGCTTAACGATGAAAGGTGACGTTTTCAGTTTTCGATCCCTTTGTTCTCATACTCCTGATATTTCTAAATGTTGCGCAATAGTTTCAAACCTAAGACTACCGATAAAACTGTCTGTAGAAGAAATTCAAAAAAAAAAATACCTTGACTTTTCGAGAAAAAGACGTCTAAAAATGCTCCAAATGGTAAAAATACGACGTTTTGGATTTTCAATCTCGTTTTTCGACTACTCATGACATTTAGAGAAATTGTACAATGGTTTCACACAATACACCACCTATAAGACTCTCGAATGAGAAAGTTTTAAAAAAATCGTAGGCGGCATTTTCGAGAAATACGCGTCTAAAGTTGATCGAAATCGTAAAAAACCTTACTTTTCAAAGTCCTATAACTTTTTCAATTTATGATAGAATCTTGTCGCTGTGGTACCATCTTGTAGATATTTTACGTGGCTATCAAATGACGCTGTACTTTAACTACTCAGTAAACAGCCAACTGAAACTTCGCATTTTGCGCACAGGCACCCATTTTTCAGAATTTTGTCAAAGTTTGGATACTTTTCTTGAACACTTCTGGTGATTAGAGCATTTTCATCCATAGTCTAAGGACTGGAGACGACTCTTGACTTCATATTCCTGAAGTTTCAGAAAAATCGTAGGCGCCGTTTTAAAAAAATAAGAACTCTACGATTTGACCAAAATGCGTAAAAAAGTGAAAAATCAAAGTTAACATTTCAGAACAAAACTTATATTGTTGGAATCGGATTGAGGTCAGCTATCCAAAAATATCAGTATTATTTTAAAATTCCAAAAAATAACAATTTTAGAAAATTTTGAAAATTTTCCATTTTTCACCAAAAAAATGAGAGCGACAAAGTTTCTAAACTCGATGTTTTTGAACTGCCATCTAGTCAGAAATGTTTTCAGCTATCCAAAAATGTAAATATCGGAAAAGTCGGATGAGAATTAGAAGAATTATGGCCGATTTTCAATTTGAGTGCACGTTAAAGATTTGACGCGTTTCCGCTTTGCGCACAAATTTGATTTTACATTTAAGCACTAACCACCACCCAGTTTCCCGACAGAAAATCAAATTTCAGACCTCTATCTCTTATAGTTGCTGAGAAATAGGCAAAGTGGAATAAAAAAAAATAATAAATAATAATAATCTTAGTAATAACAATAGACTTTCACCATTGAAAATGGTGAAAGCCTAATAATAATAAGAATAATAATTTTAACAAAAACAATAGTGTTTCACACAAGCTTCGCAGTGTGAAACCCTAATAAGAATAACTAGACCTGCATGCAGGAATGACGGGTTTCACTGGTGCCACGTTACTTTCGGTGCCACGTTGCCCTTGAACATAAGTCACTTCCGATACCAATGAAACCATTAAACAGGTTTCCACATAAGTATTGCAAACATCAAATAAAATGGACGAAGAATCAACCAAATCCAGCAATATCAATTCATTTTATATATATGTTACTTGTAAGTTATCCTGGCAAAATTTCATTACTTCCGATGATAATGAAAATGTTCAATTAGTTTTATGAAATCAGAAATGGCATAAGGCATCATATAGCGAAGATTGTATGTAAATCGAATAAGAATTGCCACTTTTATAGACCAAAAACCTTGAAAAGTGACTTGTAGAAAATCGTCTATTTCTCGGCAACCGCACATGATAAAAACTATTTTTTGGTATCTATATGATCGTATGGGCTCAATCTATTTGTTGATTGGAATCAAATATCATAATTTTAAATATATTACAAATCAGACTCATTTGAAAAAAATTCTGTTTTGGAGGCTAAAAATACAGTTTTTGCCAAAATGACATTACTTCCGGAAATACTGAAAATGTTAAATTAGTTCTATGAAATCATAAATGATATAAGATATCATATGGTGAGAATTTTATTAAAATCGAATAATAACTGACACTTTTATAGACCAAAAACCTTGAAAGGTGACTTAAGGAAAATCGCCCATTACTCTGCAACCGTGCAAGTTGGAAACCATTTTGTGGTATCTGTGTGATCGTATGGGTTCATTCTATTTGATCAATAGAATCAAATATCATAATTTGAAACAAATCACAAGTACGACTCATTTGAATAAAATATTGTTTTTGAGGGCTAAAATTTAAGTCTTGAGTAAATGACGTCATTTCCGGTGACAGCGCAAGGGGTAAAATGGTTTGGCATAGTCCACTATGGCATTAGGCATCCAATGGCGAAAGAAAATTGAAAATCGAATAATTATTGATTCTTTTACAGCCAAAATTACGTGAAAAGTGACTCATGCAAAATTGCCTATTTCTCAGCAACTGCGCATATTACAAATTAATTTTCACATACATTCTCTTCGTATGGGTTATTACTACGAGTTTATGAGTGTTACGAAGATATATTTTTTAATATGATGACGCTGGATGGGTTGTAAATAGCTTATATTGACACCTTTTTTCACCCTTTAATCCAAATTGCCAGAAAACGAAATCGAAATTAAAAAAACTGAGCTCGATGTTTTGTGCGCCTTTACATGGCACATCTTTTCAGTCATATAAGATTTGAAAAAAATAATATTTGCTTTCAAAAAGTTGTACCGAACTGTCAATATTGTAGTTTTTGCTGAATTTATGCCACTTCCGGTGCCTACAGGAAACTTTACCGGTAACAAAAAAAATGGCATTTTGAACCACGGAACATATGAACATGGTTTTATACAAATCGAACAAAAAATAAATAATGTAGGACTGAAAAACTGAATTAGCCAATGGCGGGAAAGGAAAATTACGGAAACAAAAAATGTTGACATTTTTGTTCAAATCAGATGACTCTTTAACCTTGGTTAAAATGTCATATAAAAGAATTAATAAATAAAAAAGTTTTTTGTAAAAATTTAAATTTTCAAAATTTGGCGCCTAATATCTTCCAAGATTCGTCGAAAATCAAAAATCAAAAGTAACATAGCTATGTCCCCTGTTTCTGGCTATGTCAAAATGCATCATATGCTAAAATCCAATGATTATTGTTAATATTACGGCAGTATTTCAAAAAAACACATTTTCGGTGATTTCAGACATTTCGCAATGTCGCAGAATGTCGGGAATAGCTTTAATCTCTAAGTCACACCCACTTTGCCATTAAAACTGAAGACATTGTATCGATCCGACAAGAAGTTGCTGAGATATAAGCAAATTGGAAAAAAAAAATAATAATAATAAGAAGAATAATAATAAGAACTAGACCTGCATGCAGGATTGACGGGTTTCACTGGTGCCACGTTAACTTTAAACTTATGTCACTTTCGCTCCCATGTTGCCCTTGCCTTGAACCAATGGCACCGATAAACAGATTTCCACATAAACATTGCACACATCAAATAAAAGGGAAACAGAATCAACAAAAATCCAGCACTATCAATTCATTTTATACATTTGTAACATGTAATTGATCCTGATAAAATTACAGTACTTCCGGTGATAATGAAAATGTTCAATTAGTTTCATGAAATCAGAAATGGCATAAGATATCATATAGTGAAAATTTTATGTAAATCTAAAAATAATTGCCACTTTTATTGACCAAAAAACTTGGAAAGTGACTTGTAGAAAATCGGCTATTTCTCTGCAACCGTACAAGTTTTTGTGGTATCTAAATGATAGCATGGGTTCATTCTATTAGTTGATGTGAACTAAATATCATAATTTTAAATATATTACAAATCAGACTCATTTGAAAAAAATATCTCTTTTGAAGGCTAAAAATACAGTTTTTGCCAAAATATAATTACTTCCGGTGATACTGAAAATGTTAAATTAGGTCTATGAAATCATAAATGACGTAAGATATCATATGGTGAAAATTTTATGAAAATCGAATAATAACTGACACTTTTATAGACCAAAATCCTCGAAAAGTGACTTGTGGAAAATCGCCATTTCTCTACAACCGTACAAGTTAGAAACCGTTTTGTGATATCTGTATGATCGCATGGGTTCATTCTATTTGATGAATAGAATCAAATATCATAATTTGAAAAAAATAACAAGTACGACCCATTTGAATAAAATATTGTTTTTTAATGCTAAAAATTAAGTTTTGAGCAAATGACGTCATTTCCGGTGGCAGCGTATGAGGTAGAATGGTTTGACCTTGTCCACTATGGCATTAGGCATCCAATGGTGAAAGAAAATTGAAAATCACATAATAATTGATTCTTATACAGCCAAAATAACGTGAAAAGTGACTCATGCAAAATTGACTTTTTCTCGGCAACTGCGCATATTACAAATAAATTTTCACATACATTCTCTTCGTATGGGTTATTGCTACGAGATTATGAATGTTACGAAGATATGTTTTTTAATATGAAGACGCTGGATGGGTTGTAAATAGCTTATTTTGACACCTTTTTTCACCCTTTAATCCAAATTGCCCGAAAACGAAATCGAAATTAAAAAAATTGAGCGCAATGTTTTGTGCGCCTTTATATGGCACATCTTTTCAGTCATATTAGATTTGAAAAATATAATTTTTGCTTTCAAAAAGTGGTACCGAACTGTTAAAATTGTAGTTTTTGCTAAAATTAATTCACTTACGGTGCCGACAGGAAACTTTGCCGGTAACAAAAAAAATGACATTTTGGACCATGGAGCGTATAATCTTTGTTTTATACAAATCGGACAATAAATAATTTATATAGAACCGATAAACTGAATTAGCCAATAGCGACCCAGGAAAATTATCCAGAAAAAAAATGTTCACATTTTTGCCCGAATCAGACGACCCTTCAACTCTTGGTAAAAGGTCATTAAAAAATATTCATTAATAAAAAAGTTTTTTGTCAAAATTTAAATTTTCAAAATTTGGCGCCTTATTTTTCCGAAGATTCGGCGAAATTTAAAACTTTAAAGACCCGTAGCTATGTGCCATGTCTCTGGCTATGTCAAAAACTATCAAACGACAAAATCCAACAATTGTTTTTAATATTACGGCAATATTTCAAAAAACGACAACTTTGGTGATTTCGGACATTTCGCATAGTCGCAGAATGCCGGAAATACCTTTAATCTCTAAGTCACACCCACTTTCGCAGTAAAACTCAAGACATTGCATCTATCCGACAAGTAGTTCCTGAGATATAAGCAAATTGGAAAAAAAAAAATAATAATAATAAGAACTAGACCTGCAAGCAGCACTGAACCGGCTTTCAGGAAGTTCATTATACCCTAGCCGATCCATTGAGCTACCAAACTATACTTTAATTGTTTTGCTTCAGTGACACCTTCTATCATATGTAAAAGTAATATTTGCTGGCGAAAAGACCGGTCAAAATTGTAAATTATGGCAAAATTACGTCACTTCCGGTGCCGAAAGAAATTTTTATAGGTGAAAAATAAGTCGAAAATTCGCAACATACAAAATACAAACTTTGTTTTATACATATCGGGCAATAAATAATCAACCTATAACCCATAAACTGAAATTAAGAAGGTATAAAACTTAAAAGTGACCCTGGGAAAATTGGCTATTATTCGACAAGGGAACACGCTAGAAGCCTTTTCTTGATATCAATATGATGGTATTGATTCAATCTTACTGCCCATTAAAGTCAGACGTTATAAAGTTAAACGAATAATAAATATAAATCCCTTCAAAAAAATGTTTGTTTTGAAGGCTAAAAATACGTTTTTTGCAAAAATTACATTACTTCCGGAGATATTGAAAATGTTCATAGTTCATAGAAGTCATAAATGGCAGAAGGCATCAAATGGTAAAAAAAATTATAAAAATCGAATAATAATTGACACTTTTATAGACCAAAAACCTTGAAAAGTGACTTATAGAAGATCGCCTATTTCTCTGTAACCGTACAAGTTAGAAACCATTTTGTGGTATCCGTATGGTCGTATGCTTCATTCTATTCGTTGATGGGAATCAAATATCATAATTTTAAAAATATTATAAGGCAGACTCATTTGAATAAAATATTTGTTTTTTAAGTTAAAAATACAGTTTTTGCCCAAATGACGTCATTTCCGGTCACAGTGAAAATGTAAAATTGGCTTGACCTAGTCCAAATTGGCATTAAGCATCAAATGGAAAAAAAATATTGCAAATAATTCACTCTTTTATAGGCAAAATAACGTGAAAAGTGATGCATGCAAAATTGCATATTTCTCGGCAACTGCTCATATTACAAACTAATTTGCGCATTCATTCTCTTCGTCTGGATTATTGCTACGAGTTTATGAAAATTACAAATAAATATTTCAAAATATGAAGACGCTGAATGAATTGTAAATAACTGAATTTTACACTTTATTTTACATTTTATTCGAAATTGCCCGAAAATGAAATTGAAATTAAAAAATCTGAGCTAAGGATTTTGTGCACCTTTGCAGGGTGCATCCTTTTAGTTATATCAGTTTTGAAAAAAAATAATATTTGCTTTCAAAAAGTGGTACTGAACGGTCAAAATTGTAGTTTTTGTTAATATTACGTCACTTCAGTTGCCGCCAGAAAAATTTCACCGTAACAAAAAAAATTACAATTGGGACCACGGAGCATATGAACTTTGTTTTGTACAAATCAAACAATAAATAATTTTTCTGGGTACGAAAAACTAAATTAGCCGATGGCGGCTAACGCAAATTACCGACACAATTTTTTTTCTCATTTCTGCTCAAGTAGGATGATATTTTTAACCCTGTGTAAAATATCATCAAAAAATATTCATAAATAAAAAAGGTTTTCGACTACTTTCGGTTTTACGATCGTTGTCGTGATAGCTTTACGAATTTCTTTGGATAATTAACTTTCTGTACCAGAAGTGTCAGAAACATCCATTGAGTAGTTTTGGAAAAAAAGATAAATTAAAGAGCGTTTCCAAAAATTTAACGATTTTTCAATTTTTTTCAAAGTTTGAGGCCATTTTTGGACCATTTATATTATTTCAATGCTTTTCATTTTGGATTCACTATATAGACAACCGATAGGACTTTGAGTAAGAAAAGTTGAAGAAAAATCTGCGGCGGCGTTTTCGAGAAAAGGGCGTCCCAGAATGTTAAAAAATCGGAAAATACTAGATTTTTGGCATACAATAATTTATTTCCTTACCATCGAAATCGTATTATTTAGATACCATATGGTGGTCCATTAATAGGGCTATCCAGCGACACTTTAGTTCTTTTGGTCCGCTATTACCTAAGGGAGAAATCCAGTTTCTCGCAAGTGCGACAATGTTTTTAACCTTTTTTTTTCATTTTTTGAATACTTCCGGTATGGTTATTATTGTCGGAATAGTTTTAATAGCCGGTTTGGGCACTAAAATAGCCACGAGGCTCTGTAATGATATATTACATTATCTGATCAGATAAAATGCATCTGAGAAATCCTATGTTCAAAAGTGCCAAAAATGCAAAAAATTTAAAATATCGAAAATTAAATTTCAATAACTACATACATATTATACATCGTTAGAATCGTAATTAGGTCAGCTATCTGAATATACAACCTTTTTTTGAAAATCTCTTAAAATAAAAAAATAGTAGAGCATTTTCCAAAATTTCACGATTTTTCGACTTTTTTTGATTTTCAGTCCCTTTTTTAACGTATTCCAGACATTTCAAAGTCTTATTGGATGGCATAATTCACAAGACTATCGAATGGACTCTCGATAGAGAAAGTTAAAAAAAAAGTTGCGGTTAAGTTTTCGAGATACAGGCGTCCAAAAACGCTCCAAATCAGAAAATACTTGATTTTCAGCGTGCCATATTTTGCTTCCTGCTCGTCGTATCCGTACAAATTGGGTATCATACGATAGCACAATCCTAGTGCAATCCAATGGTACCCTAATTCGTCTAATCCATTGATATCGGACGGAGAAATCGCGTTTTTCCCCAAAATACCCATTTTTTGCATTTTTTTCAAAATATCGGACATTATTTCGACCACTTCCGGTGTACAGATTATTGTTGAAATTGCTTTATTCCTTGCAATGGTCATTTGGCTTCATGCCTCAGAAATTTCAGAAACGTCAATTCGGCCATAAAACGGAACCCGAGCTCACAAAATGGGTAGAAAATTCGAAAAAAATCGAAAAATAAAGGGCGATAACTCTGAATGAAACTTATATTACTGGAATCGGATGGACTTCAAGTATCCAAAAATGTAGGTCAAATTTCAAAATTTTGAAAAATAACAAAAATTGTCTCTCAAACAACATTTTTCATTTTTCGATCGCAAGAAGTCAGCGATGAAGTTTCGAAATATCGAAATTTTCAACTGCTATCGTCCGAGAAAAGACTCAGGGTTTCCGAAAATGTCATTTGTATGAAAATAGGTACAGAATTGACGAATCTACGGCCAATTTTTGATTTTCTGACACCGCACGAAATTCGACCGCTTCCGGTCTGCGCAGAAGTTTCAAATATAGTTTATCAAGTAGCCAACACATGGTTTCCCGATAGAGAATTAGGTCCCAGATCGGTATCTGTTACAGGCACTGAGAAATAGGCTCCGGCGAAAAAAAAAATAATAATAATAAATAATAATTTTAGTAATCACAATAGGCTTTCAGACGAAAGTCTGAAAGCCTAATAATAATAAGAAGAATTTTAACAAAAACAATAGTGTTTCACACAAGCTACGCAGTGTGAAACCCTAATAATTTTAACAAAAACAATAGTGTTTCACACAAGCTTCGCAGTGTGAAACCCTAATAATTTTAGTAATCACAATAGGCTTTCAGACGAAAGTCTGAAAGCCTAATAATAATTTTAACAAAAACAATAGTGTTTCACACAAGCTTCGCAGTGTGAAACCCTAATAATAATTTTAACAAAAACAATAGTGTTTCACACAAGCTACGCAGTGTGAAACACTAATAATTTTAACAAAAACAATAGTGTTTCACACAAGCTACGCAGTGTGAAACCCTAATAAACTGGCGTATTGGGAATAAGAAATGAAATTATATGCTTTTTTGATTAATAAGGATGGATTATTTGTTGTATTTAGACCAGATAAACACTAATTTGTTGTCTGCGATATCAGTTAGGTGTAAAACTATTGCAGACACATAGCTACCTTGATTAATTTATTGGCCCCAATAAATTGTTACAACGCCACAGTTGTTTCTAAACACCTATAACTGATTGGGCCAATAAATCAATCAAGGTAGCTGATGTTGCTTTACACCTACATCTATGGCGTGTATTCTTGTCTTGTCTATTTCTGTGATTATAATATCATAGTTTGGACTGGTTTTATTTTCGTATAAAATAAAATAAATTTTAATTTTTACAAATTCGCTGATAGGAAATACTGCTAATAACTATCTTGAAAAAAACACGTTTAGTAAACGAGGCATTTTTACCAAGCCTCGTTCTGAACAAAATACCTCGTACCAAAAATAGGACAATTTAAAAAACCTCGTTTTGGAACTCCAGACAACGAGGCATTTGTTTTACCTCGTTTGGACAGAAATGCCAAACGAGGCAATCTGCGGTTTATAGAGTTAATGGATCGTCTTGAAAACTTATATACTTATTCCTTATACCCTAAGGCTGACCACTATTATTTTTGATACATGCACGACCCCCTGGGACAGAGCTACGCCCAATGTTTGTGTCTTGTGTTCGCCTACAGGTTGCAATTCTTAACAGACCCTTTTCACATTTTGCATACCTAATCCTTATATCCTAAGGATGACCCCTATTGTTTTTGGTGATTTTCTATCCCCCAGGGGCAGAGTCATACCCATTTTTCCTTCGTGTCTGTGTGTTGCCCACAGGCCACGATTCTTAATTGATAGTCGGATACGAATTATGTAACAAACCGAGTCGGACTTCAGTGATCCAGATGTGGAGTATTGATTAAGTTATGTGGCACCTTGCATCCAGTCTCATGTTATTGGGAATGTTCTGATATCTATCTGACATACATTTTGTACTAACTTGCCCATTGTTTCACTGGAATAATTGGCGACTGTGTCCAGTTGACGGATGAGAGAGACTTTGCTCCCACTGCTAAAGACCCCAACGCGCAAGCGAATTATTGAAATAAAGTTAAACCATGTGTTAATCCCGAAATGACCTAGTTTGTATCCAGCGGACGTTACCCCCCACCCCCACCCCTCTCTATCCCTCTCCCTCTCTCCCTTTGTGTTATCTGTAGTTGTACCTGTGTAAATAAATATATATATTTCGCTACAGGTCTTTGTTGTCGTTGTTCAAAGCGCTGAAATAATGAATCTCGCAATTTTCCTGCATTGTGCATTATCAAATTTGTATACGCCCACATGGAAATGTGGTCGTATATTTTCCTCGTTATTTCCGTCCGTCTGTCTGTCGGTCCGTCGTTCACAATTGCTTCTGAACGCGATATACGCTAATTACTGCCATAGTTATGACCCATGATCCCTTTGAAAAATCTTGTGAACGCTCTTGGTCACTTTGAAATATCTTGTGGACGAAGGCCATGAGACAAACAATAAAACCATTTCTACCCATTTCTGATGGGTACTTAATGGTCTATTACTCGTAATAAGATTTGTATGTGTTGTAAACGTTCTCCTTACTGACAAAAGAAAAAATATGTGACAACCCTTGTTGACTGCCCGTACTATTTAGCTGTTGTGGGCGTATGTTTCGTTGCCTGGCAGCATATCTTAGAAATCGGCGAGGGTGACGCACGAGGCTACAACGCTAGGGATGGGAGGGGTGACTGTAATTGCGTCATCCGCCAAAACGTAATTGCTGTACAAACAACACAAAATACACACATAATGTCAAATGTATTATTTGATTTATTTTTTCATGAAGTCACGATGATCAATACAGCTTTATCATGTAAATTATAATTTCAAGGTCTTTTTCCGGGGACATAGCCTGGTCGTTATTCCGATGTCGTAGGTCAAATCTGTACCACTATCAATGCCGTTATTCCGGGGACATAGCTAGGTCAAAACGCTATAGGTCAAACCTTTACCACTATAATCTGCAACAAAAATATAGAAACATAAGTAAAACTTTATACAAGTATCGGATAATTTAACTGGCATAGGAAATGAGCTAAGGCATCCTACAGATTGTTTCACAACCAGAGGGTGTGGATGGCCGAATGGTTAGCACCCTCGCGCTGTATCATACGGTCTGTCATTGACTCAACTGGTGTGGTTTCGATTCACCGGCTGTACGTGACCAACACAAAATAAATACAATGCACGAACTAAATAATGTGGATGTCTGAGTAAATGAGGATGTCAGAGTAAATGAGGCTGTCAGAGTAAATGAGAGCAAAAGAGACTGTCAGAGTAAATGAGGATGTCAGAGTAAATGAGGATGTCAGAGTAAATGAGGATGTCAGTAAATATTAGGTAAGTGACACCCCCCCCCCCCATGTTTCTGTCACAGTTCTCTAGTGTTCTGAGCCGGTCGCTAAAAAGTTCTGTTAACTTTTAACGATGCGTTAACATGGGGTAAACGGATCGTTAAATTTAACGGAGAAAAAGGTTGTTGCTGGAAGCCCAGTTATCTTGAACGTGTCGTTAACTTGCCATTATATTTAACGGAGGTGTTGGGCTACGTTATCTGTTTAACGATGGCATTAGTGGACTGTAGCATAAATCATACATGTATATTACCAGTGTAATTCTATACAACATTCTAGAGGGTTGGGCGATGGGGGGGGGGGCTATTACAATTTCTATACGATGGAATTCCATAGTATTCTGCAGAATTTTGGGGACCTGTAGAAACTAATGGCCTCAAATATTCTGTAGTACAAATCCCATAATTTGTCATACAGACAAAAATAAAGTATTCTATAGTTTTTTCTGTAGTAAATTATCTTTTTGTCCTTAATCAAGTTTTGTCTCTAGTCGGTAAGACAAAACTAGTAGTCTCGGTTATCCATTTAATCGGTAAATCACGAAGGGAAATATTTCAGCGAATCAAACTACAATCCAACAAAAATCTCATGCTAGCCTCGACACGGAGAGTTGATTATGGTCTGGGCATTTTTGAAAGTGGATTAGTGCTAATCATAGATTTAATCTCATACTTTTCGACTAGCCATATTCTGAAAGGCTGATTAAATTTTAAGCTAAGATTTTTATAGAGAGAGAGAGAGAGAAATGGGGTTTAATGTCCACTCGACACAAACTAGGTCATTTTGGGACTAACATATGGTTTTCATTTTATTTCAATAATTCGCTTGCGTGTAGGGGTCTTTAGCAGTGGGAGGAATTGCAAAGAGCGGAACAAATTAACCCCTTGGCACAAAAGGGAACCCACAGCAGCTAAATCGTCCGGGCAGTCAACAAGGGTTGTCACATTTTTGGGGGGTCAGTTATGAAAAAATTTACGAATCTAAAATCTGAGCACGAGTAACAACCTATTAAGTAATTACTATACAAAACATAACAGGCCTCCTGCTCTCAGTACATGTAATTTAAACACTGTGTATAAATTTCAAGTCAATCGGATATTAACTTTAGAGCATCTTCAAGGTTTTTCCAAATGATCAGCTTGTCCAACCTCGTGGGTTTTCTCCGGGACCTCCAGTTTCCTCCCACTGCTAAAGACACCTACGCACAAGCGAATTATTGAAATAAAAACTTAAACAACATGTTAGTCCCGAAATGACATAGTTTGTGTCGAGTGGATGTTAAACCCCATTTCCCTCTCTCAAAGAGATCAAGAGCCATAACTCTGACAATAATCGTTAATTGGAAATCATTAGACTTCCTCATCTCAAGACCTTAGACATAGTGTATAAAACTAAAGTCAATCGGATACCAAATGTAGCCGTTAGAGCGCTCACAAGATTTTTCGGAAATCAATAGGCGTCTTCATCTCATGACCTTAAACATCATATATAAATCTATAGTCAATCAGATACTAACTTCAGCCCCTAGAGCGTCCACAAGATTTTTCAAAGTGATCAAGGGCCATAACGCTGGTAGTAATTATCGGAAATTGTTGGAAATCAATAGGCGTCTTCATCTCATGACCCTAAACACTGTATATAAATCTAAAGTCAATCAGATACTAACTTTAGCCCCTAGAGTGTCCACAAGATTTTTCAAAGTGATCAAGGGCACTAACACTGGCAGTAATTATAGAATATCGCTGGGAATCAATAGGAATCTTCCACTCATAACTTTACACACTGTATATAAAATTAAAGTCAATCAGATATTAACTTTAGCTTCTAGAAAGACCACAAAAAAATTCAAAGTGATCAAGGGCAATAATTATCGTAAATCGTTGGAAATCAACATGATTCCTATTCTCTTGATCTTAAATATTTTGCATAAATCTAAAGTCAATCGGGTACCAACTGTAGCCCCTAGTGCGTACACAAGATTTTCTAGAAAGACCACAAAAAAATTCAAAGTGATCAAGGGCAATAATTATCGTAAATCGTTGGAAATCAACATGATTCCTATTCTCTTGATCTTAAATATTTTGCATAAATCTAAAGTCAATCGGGTACCAACTGTAGCCCCTAGTGCGTACACAAGATTTTCATAAGTGATCAAGCCATAATGCTGGCAGTATTATCGACAATCCTTAAAAATCAATTTGATTCGTCATCTCATGACCATAAACACTGTGAATTAATCTAAAATCAATCGGATATAAACTTTAACCTCCAGGTTGTCCACAAGATTTTTCAAAGTGATCAAAGGTAATAACTCGAGTAGTAAAGATCAGAAATCAATAGGTCCCTCCGTCCCCTGGCCTTAAACACTGTGTATAAATTTAAAGTCAATCGGATAAAACCTTTAGCGTCCACAAGATTTTTCAAAGTGATAAAGGGCCATAACTCTGGAGGTAAATATCGAAAATTGTTGAAAATCAATAAGCTTTTGTGTCTCATGGTCTTAAAAGAGATGTCCACAAAGGTTTTCTTTTTGTCAATAAAAAAGAATTTGTTACTTTCTTAATTTTAGCTGTTCAAGCCATGTTTCCGGATGTAAGAGATTTAAGAAGCGAAATACAGTCGTGTTCTTTGAAACTTGATGAATGTAAATCAATATTTCACATTTTTATACGATAATTAATGTTTCTAAAAGACATTTTATATGTTTGGCACTCAGTTCAACAGTTGTATATACATGTATATATAAAATGCATATTTCTTGTGTTTCAATATGTCAAACAACTCGTTGTAATCTTCCAAATTGGCCCATATACAAAAAAAAACCCACCAAAATTCCACTACAATTTGGGAAAGTGTAGCATTAAAAGCGGATAAAAGATAAAGAATACAGATATACAAAATAGACGGGCATAAAATTAAACTGTTCCTGTGCTTCTGTTGCATCAGGAGAACAAATGTGATTTTGATATTAGCAACAGAAATTCATATTTCGATTACTAAAAGACAGTCACGGTTGTGCAGGATGAGGGCCTTGCAGGGACAAGGTGGAGTCGTTTGGATCGGATAACACATTGGGGCGCACGTAAAATAATCCTTGGCGGTTAAAGTTTGGTATAACTGTGAGCCAGTGCCGGTCCCAGGCAAAATTGGCCCCATAGCACACTGTATGGCGTAGGTCTGTCTCCCTTAACTCAGGTGGCGCTCAACGGTAACTTTCATTTCATTTCGAATACTAAATATATTAAAACTCATTTTCACTTGACTTTCTTTTTCATACATTTTATTTCTTTCCTGTTCACACACTTGACCCCTTTTGACTTTTCGGACCCTAAAAATAATTTCACAGACTCTAGGATGGGAAAAACTGTTCTAAAAAATGTATTTTCTAATCTACTTCCTGTAATTGGACCCCTTTATCAATCATAAAAGACTTTTTAATCACTAATTATATGTAATCACTGATTAAATGTTTAATTATAATCAAAGTTTAAACCTTGAATTTTAATCATTGATTAGAAAAATTTATAGTCAAAGATTAGCTAATCTGACTTTTGAGAATACCAAACTTAGTCAACCACCTATAACCTGTGATTAAAATGGCTTTTATCATTGATAAAGGGGCCCAATTACAGGAAGTAGATTAGAAAATACATTTTTTAGAACAGTTTTTCCCATCCTAGAGTCTGTGAAATTATTTTTAGGGCTCCGCAAAGTGTGAGCGTATGTGACATGGAGATAGGGGCGCCTTATCAACCTCGTGGGTTTCCTCCGGACACTCCGGTTTCCTCCCACAGCTAAAGACCCCTACGCGCAAGCGAATTATTGAAATAAAATTAAACCATATGTTAGTCCGGAAATGACCTAGTTTCTCTCTCTCTCTCCGATCCAAACGACCCCAACTTGTCCCTTGCAAGGCCCTTCATCCTGCACCACTGTGGCCCCCTTTTTGTAATCGAAATTTGAATTTCTGTTGCTAATATCAAAGTCATATTTGTTATCCTGATGCAACAGCAGCGCAGGAAGATAATAATTTTATGTCCCCTTTTTTCTAATAAAATCCGACATTATCACTATTTGTCCATTCTGCATAAACTTGCTATATCTGTATACTTTATTGATTTATCCGCTTTTAATACAACATTTTCCCAAATTGTGGTGGAATTTTGTGTTTGTTTGAGAGAAATGGGCTTTAACGTCCACTCGACACGAACTAGGTCATTTCGGGACTAACATATAGTTTAATTTTATTTCAATAATTCGCTTGTGCGTAGGGGTCTTTAGCAGTGGAAGGAAACCGGAGTACCTGGAGCAAACCCACGAGGCAAGTTTGAAAGAACACGACTCTTTCGTTTCTTAAGTCTCTTACATCGGAAACATTGCTTTAACAGCAACAACTAAGAATGTAACAAATTCCTTTTTATTGACAAAATAAAGCCTTTGTGAACATACACAGTGTTTAAGGCCAGGAGACGAGGGGGGGGGGGGTCTATGGATTGCTGATCTTTACTACTAGAGTTATTTCTTTGATCACTTTGCAAAAATCTTGTGGACGCCCAAGAGGCTAAAGTTAATTAATATCTGATTAATTTTAGATTTATACACAGTGTTTAGGCATAGGGTCATGAAATGATGAATCATGTTGATTTTCAACGATTTCCGATAATTACTGCCCTTAATCACTTTTGAAAATCTTGTGGACGCTCTTTGGGCTAAACATGATAGCCGATTGACTTTAGATTTATATACAGTGTTTACGGTCATGAGACGAAGAAGCCTATTGATATCGAATGATTTTCAATAGTTACTACTAGCGTTATGATCCTTGATCACTTTGAAAAATCCAATTGATTTGAAATGTATACACAGTGCTTAACTTCATGAGAGAAGGATACCTATGATGTTTTGTATAGTAAATGTTCGCTGAAGGCAGAACTAGAAACCAAACAAATTCTGCTGATTTCTGATAATTACTGAATGGGTTGTAACTCAGATTTTAAATTAGTAAATGTTTTCATTACTGACCAAAAAACAAATGTGACAACACTTGTTGACTGACCGGACGACTTAGCTGCAGTGGGTTCTCTTTCCTACCAAAATATTGATTTGCTTCGTTATTTGCAATTCCTTTTGTTAAAAGGTTCTTTAAAATTTATTTGTATTTTGTAGTTTATTCATACTAAAGTGCACGTAATTATTTATATTTTTTATATTATAGAGAAAGTATATTTATTAAAAAAAACACCAAAAAACCCGTTTTCAACCGAATATACTGTGAATGTGAATTTGTAGCAAAATATAAGTGCAAAGTGTCTGAATTCAATGAAAATAATCATTTCTATAATATTGAATATATTGTATTTGCATATCCATGTACTTAATCCTTCCTTAAACTATCCCCCTGAGATGATTAAATATTGAGGTGATTTAGTCAATGATTAAGTACAAGCCAACGTTCGAGAATACCACATTTTATGGTATTCTCGAACAATGATTAACTCAATGATTAGGCTAATCAAAGTTTATAAAAATCTAAGCTTAAAATTTAATCAACTTTTCAGAATATGGCTGGTCGGAAAATTAGAGATTGAATCTATGATTAGTACTAAACCACTTTCGAAAATATGGGCCTTACTGATTAGACCTAATCACGGATTATTTTAGACACTGTTCGAAAATACGGGCCTAACTAGCTAGTTACTGATTAGACCTAATCACAGATTATTTTAAACACTGTTCCAAAATACATAATTAATAGTTTATATAACATTTCAGGCCTAAAGAATGACCTACTCTATATGGATATTTTGCTTTTGTATAATGTATGTTTAAGGAAAATATTCCATATAAATAGTATTAAAGAAAATAAAATCAAAACCAGCTTTACCTTACTGGACGTCTTCAATCATATCCCGTTTTTTCCATCCTCCAGGGATTCTTGGTAGAGGGATTCTTGGTAGAGGGATTCTTGGTATCGGGATTCTTGGTAGAGGGATTCTTGGTAGAGGGATTCTTGGTAGAGGGATTCTTGGTGTCGGGATTCTTGGTAGAGGGATTAGCCATGCGTCTGCATAGACAGCAAGGAGTCCGAAAATCAGAACACAGGCCAATACTTTCATCTGTAATAATAAAGAGAGAGAGAGAAATGGGGGTTATAGGTCAACTGGACACAAACTGGGTCATTTCGGGACTAACATATGGTTTTAATTTTATTTCAATAATTCGCTTGCGCGTAAGGGTCGTTAGCAGTGGGAGGAAACCGGAGAGCCCAGAGGAAACCCACGAGTTTGAGAAGGCGCCCCTATCTCCATGCTACAGCCGCAAGCCAGAGGTGGGCGGCTAGCTAGAGGTCGAAGCGCGGCACTCTAGACCACTAGGCCATCCCACCGACCCCCCCCCCCCAATAATAATATATTGATTTTAATAACATTGACTTTCCATAATGACAATTTCCGGAAATGGCAGGAACCCATTCTAAATGGGTGACACTGTGGGATAGAGATGGTATTCTGAACTTTATAATGCATGATAAGGAGATTAAATTTTGAACCACAAGCGTTGGACTGGCAGACTTGGAAATCCACAGAGCCGTCTAGCCGTCGAAGCCAACAACGAAATAAGATTAATTACAAAAAATAGGTTGCCAGGCAACGAAACATACGCCCACCAGCAGCTAAATCGTCCGGGCAGTCAACAAGAGTTGTCGCATATCAAGTAATTATCAAAAATCATTAGAATTTGTTTGGTTTTTTATAAAGTTCTGGCCCATCCTAATGTCTAGTATACGAAAAATTTAATATTATGGATTTAGCTGTACAATTATCAAAAATTCATTGAAAATCAATATATTTGTTGGTCTCAAGACCTTAAACTTGGTTTCAAGTTTCATCAAAATAAAATTAAAATTGTGACCTCTACAGGTCCACTTGATATACAATATTGTTACACTATTCGCGTACAAGCAGCAGTGTAACAGTGATATAATCAAATGGGTTTTTTTAAATTGGATAATAATTGCGATCTCCAGGGGGACCACAAGCAATAAAAGGCGATTTTTCGGACAATCAGGGGCCATAATTCAGGAAGTTACAATCCGATATGCGCAAATATGTAACCAAGACCTTTAGGTTATAAACATGTATTTTAAGTTTTATCAAAATTGAATTAAAACCTTGATAAACATATCTTTACAAACGACGGCCATTTTGTCTGTCAATTTTAGTCTGATTTTCATGAAATTCGAACTCAACCTTCATTACAAAGCAACGGTGATATCATCAAACGTTTTTTTAAATCGGATAATAATTTTGACCTTCAGAAGGACCACAATCTAAAAAGGGTGATTTTTCGGACAAACAGGGGCCATAATTCAGGAAGTTAAGATCCGATGGGCGCAAATATCAAAATAACTAAGATCTTTGGGTTATAAACATACATGTAAAGTTTCATCAAAATCGGTTCAAAGTTGTGACCTCTATAATATCCACAAGCTAAAAGCGTGATTTTTCGTACTATCAGGGGCCATAATTCAGGATGTTATGATCCGATATGCGCAAATATCGAAAGGAACCAAGATCTTTGAGTTATAAACATGCATTTCAAGTTTCATCAAATTCGGTTCAAAATTGTGACCCCTACAGTGTTCACAACCTTGACATACCATATTTTTACACTTTTCGCGTACAAACGGCGGCCATTTTGTCCGTCAATTTTGGTCCGATTTTCACGAAATTCGAACACGACCTTCTATACGATGTAACGGTTATATAATCCGACGGTTTTTTAAATCGGATAATAATTTTGGCCTCAAGAAGGACCACAAGCTAAAAAAGGCGATTTTTCGTACAATCAGGGGCCATAATTCAGGAAGTTATGATCCGATATGCGCAAATATCGAAAAGAACCAAGATCTTTGACTTATAAACATGAATTTCAAGTTTCATCAAAATCGGTTCAATATTGTGACCTCTACAGTGTTCACAACCTTGACATACCATATTTTTACACTTATCGCGTACAAACGGCGGCCATTTTGTCCGTCAATTTTTGTCCAATTTTCACGAAATTCGAACACAACCTTCTTTACGGTGTAACGGTGATATAATTAGACGGTTTTTCAAATCGGATAATAACTTTGGCCTCAAGAAGTACCACAAGCTAAAAAGGGCGATTTTTCGTACAATCAGGGGCCATATTTCAGGAAGTTATGATCCGATATGCGCAAATATCAAAAGGAACCAAGATCTTTGAGTTATAAACATGCATTTCAAGTTTCATCAAAATCGGTTCAATATTGTGACCTCTACAGTGTTCACAACCGTGACATACCATATTTTTACACCTTTCGCGTACAAACGGCGGCCATTTTGTCCGTCAATTTTGGTCCGATTTTCACGAAATTCGAACACGACCTTCTATACGGTGTAACGGTTATATAATCAGACGGTTTTTTAAATCAGATAATAATTTTGGCCTCAAGAAGGACCACAAGCTAAAAAAGGCGATTTTTCGTACAATCAGGGGCCATAATTCAGGAAGTTATGATCCGATATGCGCAAATATCGAAAGGAACCAAGATCTTTGGGTTATAAGCATGCATGTCAAGTTTCATCAAAATCGGTTCAATATTGTGACCTCTACAGTGATTTTTCGTACAATCAGGGGGCATAATCCATGAAGTTACAGTCCGATACATGCCAATATCGAAAGGAACCGAGATCTTGGGGTGATAAACCTATATTTCAAGTTGAATTGAAATCGGATAAAAATTGTGACCTGCAGACTGTTCACAAACAATTGTGGACGGACGGACGGACGGACGGACAGGGGCGACGACAATATACGTCCACATAAAAATGTGGGCGTATAAAAAACATAGATATGTCCAATGGAGAGAGAAATTTTACACAAAAAAATAAATTTTCTGAAATGGCCTTCTTAATTTCATGTTCGTCCAGATCTTGTTCTAGGACGGGTTACCTCCCTTATACATTGTTTTAACGATAATGTAAAAGATGGAATAGGTTAGCCAATGACCTAATATTCTCAAATGTTGACAACGCATCCAGACTAATAATCGTAGAATATTTTTCTGGATGACAGAGACTACGAGTAAGACGTTGGCAATCTAAACCGGAGGCCTTACGTACTGTAAAACTAACACGAAGAAACCAGTCTGGGGAAGTCCAGCACAGAACCCGGAACCTTCATGTTATAGGGTCAGCTCCAGATGTGATGAACCACCTTGGCCACGATTCAAGAGATACTCCCCCCCCCTTCCTTTCCGACATAACAGAAAAAAGCTTACCTTGTTCTAGTAATGTTGATACTGCCAGTCTGCCAGTTTGACTTGTATTTATATAAGAATAGAAACAGGATTTAACAAAACTTAGTAACAATACTAGGTTAAAATAGCGCTTAGATCTAATTTATAATACACCTTGATGAAAGCAACTTGATTGCAGAAATTAATAGACAAACTTATTTATTGTAAAATATTGATTAATATACAGCGAGTTTCACGTTTTCTGTTTTTCACTAAGACGGGTGTTGGTCTCATTAGAACAGGTGTATATACGTGAATAACAAACCAACAACTCTTCATGAATTTCATTTATATGCCATTATAAAACTTGCACCTTTTTTGTTATTCAATAATTGTTTTTTATAACACGGGTGTTGGTCTCATTAGTATGGAAGATCAAACAGCTCTTTATACAGTGTTCTTAGTTCTTAATTCATAGTCCTCAATTCTTACTTCTTCATTTGTTGTCGTATTTCGACATTTGTACACTAAAATTAACATTTGTATCTTAAAATCAATATTTCTTTCACAAATCAGACATTTGTCATATCAGGGCCCTGTTTCACAAAAACTTAAGCTAAAATCACTAAAATAGATTTTAACTAAAATCAACATGAAATTTTAAATTTTATGCGTTTCACGAAGATTGATTGTAACTTAAAATGCGATTTTAATAGATTTTAGTTAAAATCGCTTGCGCCCGCGCAGTACACATTTCCGCTGCGGGTACTTACTTACGGTGAAAGCAAATACGCATCGAAACTGAAAACTGTTGGCAGGTTGAATTAACGGTTGCAATATCAATGGGGAGAGTTTTATACGTTGTCGCATTGTTTGCACACGGCAAGACATTCGTAGAGAGGTGAAATAAATGACTGTACTGCGTAATATGTGATTCCAAAATGTATCGGTGGGTTGGCCTTGAACTTGGCATTGGATTCGTGACATGGGAATTTGATTTACTCGCAGGCTTCAATGGAAATAATGTGTATTGATAAACAAAAACTAATGCATTTGTAGTTTTATGGAGAATTTTCACAAACATATTATGATATTTGTGACTCAAACGGCTAATCTAGGTCGCATTTTAAAAGTATTTATCAACTTTGAAATTAATACACCAAATAGCCAATGTTCCGATGCCTAGATTTGACATGTCATTCTCATAGACCCCCCCCCTTTCACTTTCAATGATACTTTGAAAATGATACTTACTTAATTAAACGATATTTTCCCCAAGATAAAATAGCTTTGGCTCCTAAAATGCCAATTATTTTTGTTTTATTAACGTAAGACTTCATTAAGAAATAATAATGAATTGATATTAAAATTTAATTTCAAATAGGCCTAGACCTATAACATTTTTCAATAAACACATTTGAGATTATTGATTTATCTATTTAGTATTTACATTTCATCATAACCCCCAAAAGTACGCGTAACTAATACATATGGTTGGCCTAGTATTATAGGCCTTAAATGGGCCTTCTAAAACCAAGAAATGGGCCATATTAAACCATTGTACACGAACATTTTTTCTTATAGATATGAGGACTCTTCTTTCCAAGAAATTGGATATGAATAAATCATTTTCTTTCAGTGTTTAGTTTACTGAGGTTTTGCTTTTTTTTTTTTTGTTTTGTTTTGTTTTTTTTTTTAGTTCTAAAATGGAGCGCCATCCAAATGCTTAAATTGACTTACAATAAGATAAACGGGTGAAAAGAATTTGAATGAGAATTGTTTTTGTGAATGATGGTTGGAATATTAAAATTATGTGGCCCGGGCCATTCACAATATTATCATTATTCCAATTATATCTATCGCAATATATGTAACAATGTAGCTCTAATCAATGTTTGTTAATGTCTTGATTTAAAGTTAGGACAGGGTGACAGCTATCCTAAGTTAAAATTGATTTTAGTTAAAATTGTCCTTAAAATGGGTTTGTGAAACGCCACTATTTTAAGTTAAGATTAGAATTTAACTTAAGATATTATTTTAGTGGATTTTAACTAAAATGCTTAAAATCGTTTTGTGAAACTCGTCTATCTTAAGTTAGGATGAAATTTTAGTCTAAGACGATTTTAAGGAGATTTAAGTTTTTGTGAAACAGGGCCCAGATTTCTAAAATGTATTTTAATATAGGATAATTTCTTTTTAGAAGATCAAAAAAGTAATCTATATTTACATTTCATCAGAGAAATACAACGAAAAACAAATCTCGAACAACAAATTTCAAAAAATAAATCTTCAAATACAAATCTTGCAAAACATTTCTTCAAAAACATTTCTTCAAAAACATTTCTCCAAAAACATTTCTTCAAAAACATTTCTCCAAAAACATTTCTCGGAATTCATCGAATCTGAACATTAAGACGGCATACAATAAGTCACTATAATATAATGGGAATCGAATATAAGCACATGAACAATAAGAACAATCGCTCGGTGACCGCGACGCTAGTGAAACGACCCCTTGGCAGTTGGAATTCGATATATTAGGCCGTAGCGTTGCTGCCCAGGCAAAATTTTCCTCATAGTACACTGTATGGCGTATGTCCGTCTTCATTAGCCCTATTTAGGAGCGAGCAGAACAGTAGGATGTTAAACCCCATTTCATTTCATTTCTCTGGCGAAACCACGTGCGTAGAACGGCTAATCGAACCGGGCCTTCGATAACGAAAATAAATTGAAAGTAGTTTATTTTTAGAAATTAGGCTTTGTCTGATAGCGACATATTCCTTTGTTCAAAGAGAGGGAGGGATGGAGTTTAACAACCACTTGACACAAACTAGGTCATTTCGGGACTAACACATGGTTCAATTTTATTTCAATAATTAGCTTGCGCGTATAAGTCTTTAGCAGTGGGAGGAAACCGGAGGCCCAGGAGAAAACCCACGAGGCTGGACAGGCGTCCCTACTCCTTATCACGTACATCGAAACCACGTCAATTGACTCAATGGCAAACCTTATGATAGAGCGCGTACGTTCTATTCATTCGACCCCCCCTCCCCCTCAACTTTCTTTACTCAAACGAAAGAGTGTTTTACCTCTTCTAAATCATGTTTTCTTGAATGTGCCTGGGAATAAGTTCATACAGATTTTCCGGTGTGATTCCGTCTTGTCAGTGATGCAGGACAGAGTGCCTAACAAGTACATCTGTGTAGTACTTCAGATGGGACGAAAAACCGAGGCCCCGTGTACACATGCACGTAAAAGTTATCTTGACAGTAGGAATTACATATGGACTAAGGCATTAAATTTTCAATTTCATAGCAGTTTTGGGTAATACTGAGGATATTACAGCGGAGGGATAGGGGGTGTAAAGTGTCTTTCTGCGAAGCAATCATTGTGTCGGAAGTGAGATTTTCACCCCAGTAAACTTCAAATCCCCGTAGCAAAAAATCTAAATGGTCAACCCCCTACAAATTTATGATGAGGAGATTGCCAAATGTAGTCCCCATTGTGCCTAAAAGGATTGGAAGCGACAGAATGTTGAGAAAAAAGCTACAGCCTGTGATGTTACAGGCATTTAACATTGAAGTCAATGGGCAAATAATTTCTAGTCTGAGTCCATATAAGAGTAGGCCGTAGTGTCTCTGTCCGTGCACACTATCAGTAGGACATTAAACTCCGTTTCGCTTCATTTCATTTATTAAGTCGGGGGTGGGGGTGTAGGGGATTTAAATTTTAAAAAAACGACCCCTATAAGAAATTATCGATATTTGTTCATATACCATTGAAAATACCATGTTTTTTGCTTGCTCAAAATGTAAATTTATTTTTACATAACTTGCAAAAAGAAAAACAATTGACTGATATCCAATATTTAAGACAAACTAAACATTTTAACATTGGCACACGAATCGTGTACCATAATGCGTTTCAGCCCTAGTTTTAACAAGAGACTCGAGGGACGAGGCTAAACAAATTGCACCAAATCAAAAGGCGAATACAGCCTGAAATAACCAGACGGTAGAAATTTGCGCTCGATTTAGACTGCTGGCTTATTTCGACGAACATAACTGATTTGAAATTAGAGTAAAAGCGGAAACCATTGAAAGTAAATCTGTTTATATACATTCATATTACGATATTATATGCGTTGCGACCCACTTGTGTCAATTTCTAGGTCCCAAATGTTAGCGTTGATATTCCAAAATAAATAGATGCAACATATCAATTAATTGAATTGAAGTTTCGTCTTTTTATCAAACTTTTTTTCTATACTTAGTCCAAGCAGAAAATATATCACCATTCCACTATAATGAAGGTTGAATACAAATTTCGGGTAAATCGAAAATAAATGATGTAAAAGTATGTAATACTAGGGTCACAATTTTTATCTGATTTTGATTAAACTTAAAATACATGTATATGTTAATTTCCTAAAGATCTCAGTCCCTTTTGATATTTGCGGACTTCAGGATTATGGGCTATGGCCCCTGATTGTACGAAAAAACGCTTTTGTTTTTAGCTTATTCACTATCCATCTCTTGCAAAATGCGGGCGTATCTTAACTGGCAAATGCTGGATAATTTTATATGCATTTTAGTTTTAATGTTAGTATTTTATCTAGGTCTTAGTTAAACTGGTTTTGTTACACTTTCTGTGTTGTTTTAACTATTTTAAATTATCTCTTGTCTATGCAAATTATACAGCTTGTTCATCTGTGGATCATACCCTAGCTAATTGTTGCTACTGATTGTACATATTATATATTTCATTTGATTTTGTTAATTTGTTATATAAGGGTGTATGGGGTGGTGCTTCAAACTCTAGCTGACATGTCACCATGGCTTGCGGTCGTGCTTTCGATCCCTGCTGGGAGCGCCCTCTGAACCTCGTGGGTTTACTCCGGGTACTCCGGTTTCCTCCCACAAATAAATAATTCTTAAACATAAAGATTTTTTCTTTTGTTTCCACGTTGCCATCATAAAGAACAGATATACGTGTCCTTTCCTTAGATCCCCGTTGTTAGTGTCAGAAAACAGAGGGTCAATGTATAGTCGTTTGGATGGAACGAAAAGCCAAGGTCCATGGTGTACACATTGGCGTGCATATGTAAAACACTTCTTGGCAGTTGGGATTTGATGTAAGGGTAAGCCATAGCGCCACTGTCTGAGAAAAAGTCTATCATTGCAAACTGTGTGGCATATCCATTACATTGTATACGACCATGGGGAAAGTCCAATAAAGAAATTTCAAGCCAACATAGAACTACCTTTTAATAAAAAAAATCCCAAACAAACAGTGCCACATGTCATTAACTTTCTAAGTTGGCTAATGGAGTTATATCCTCACAAAGTGCCTAGCAATGTAATAACTCGATGAAATTTGGCATGCCCAAATGTTATGCATTAGTCGCAAAAGCGGATCTAGAAATTTCTTCAAAACCCTTATTAACGGTTTATTCTTCCAGTGTAGGGTTGGTTTATAAGCAAGATGTGCTGGGGAAGAAAGACTTTAGAAAAAACACCTCGACATACAAACCTTGGGCTATCGGCCTCGTTTGTTTTTTTTCTCGGGTTATTTTTTTCAGCCTTTCTTTCACCAACATAACCCCAGTCTCGTGTTTTAAAGAACCAACAAACGAATGCAACAACAACGTTATTATCGTGAAAATAGATCGCATTAAACGGAGTACTCAGTAAGCTAAATTTCACCTGAAGCCCAAATCAAATCAAGCCTGAAACAACTAGGCAAAGTTATGATATTAAGATGGAATTTCAGTAAGAACTTTTATTGTCAACTCATACTAGACTAGTACAAAATTAGTTAAATTGACCTTCTCGTGTTTGTGCAACATTTTTCAGTCTGTAACCATGATTTAGGGGAGAAATTTAAGTGACGTTAAAGCGAAATGGTGAAAATGGCAGTGTCTGACTGGGACGTCAGTATGTAAATATTATGTTCAGCTTATGACGTCAATATGAATATGACGTCATATTTTCAGCCAATCAAAAGCCGAATAAAACTGCAATGGATATGTTGGTTGGGAAAAAAAATTCTTAACACCTATAGTCAAGTTATTTCATTTCTTATTTCCTATTTCCAATACGCCAGTTTATTATTTATATTTATTGTAAAAAATAACTTGACTATTATAGCATTGACTGCTTCTGTCGTAACCCCATAACATTGCACAAAATATCATTGGAGAAAAATTACATAAACGCGCAGCGATGAATTTGTTGGCTTATACCAATTGTCAATTAAATGGGAAATAAAGCACAGTTGTTTCTTAACACCTATAGTCAAGTTATTTTTTTACAATAAATATAAATAATAAACTGGCGTATTGGAAATAAGAAATGAAATTATATGCTTTTTTGATTAATAAGGATGGATTATTTGTTGTATTTAGACCAGATAAACACTAATTTGTTGTCTGCGATATCAGTTAGGTGTAAAACTATTGCAGACACATAGCTACCTTGATTAATTTATTGGCCCCAATAAATTGTCACAACGCCACAGTTGTTTCTAAACACCTATAACTGATTGGGCCAATAAATCAATCAAGGTAGCTGATGTTGCTTTACACCTACATCTATGGCGTGTATTCTTGTCTTGTCTATTTCTGTGATTATAATATCATAGTTTGGACTGGTTTTATTTTCGTATAAAATAAAATAAATTTTAATTTTTACAAATTCGCTGATAGGAAATACTGCTAATAACTATCTTGAAAAAAACACGTTTAGTAAACGAGGCATTTTTACCAAGCCTCGTTCTGAACAAAATACCTCGTACCAAAAATAGGACAATTTAAAAAACCTCGTTTTGGAACTCCAGACAACGAGGCATTTGTTTTACCTCGTTTGGACAGAAATGCCAAACGAGGCAATCTGCGGTTTATAGAGTTAATGGATCGTCTTGAAAACTTATATACTTATTCCTTATACCCTAAGGCTGACCACTATTATTTTTGATACATGCACGACCCCCTGGGACAGAGCTACGCCCAATGTTTGTGTCTTGTGTTCGCCTACAGGTTGCAATTCTTAACAGACCCTTTTCACACTTTGCATACCTAATCCTTATATCCTAAGGATGACCCCTATTGTTTTTGGTGATTTTCTATCCCCCAGGTGCAGAGTCATACCCATTTTTCCTTCGTGTCTGTGTGTTGCCCACAGGCCACGATTCTTAATTGATAGTCGGATACGAATTATGTAACAAACCGAGTCGGACTTCAGTGATCCAGATGTGGAGTATTGATTAAGTTATGTGGCACCTTGCATCCAGTCTCATGTTATTGGGAATGTTCTGATATCTATCTGACATACATTTTGTACTAACTTGCCCATTGTTTCACTGGAATAATTGGCGACTGTGTCCAGTTGACGGATGAGAGAGACTTTGCTCCCACTGCTAAAGACCCCAACGCGCAAGCGAATTATTGAAATAAAGTTAAACCATGTGTTAATCCCGAAATGACCTAGTTTGTATCCAGCGGACGTTACCCCCCACCCCCCACCCCTCTCTATCTCTCTCCCTCTCTCTCTTTGTGTTATCTGTAGTTGTACCTGTGTAAATAAATATATATATTTCGCTACAGGTCTTTGTTGTCGTTGTTCAAAGCGCTGAAATAATGAATCTCGCAATTTTCCTGCATTGTGCATTATCAAATTTGTATACGCCCACATGGAAATGTGGTCGTATATTTTCCTCGTTATTTCCGTCCGTCTGTCTGTCGGTCCGTCGTTCACAATTGCTTCTGAACGCGATATACGCTAATTACTGCCATAGATATGACCCATGATCCCTTTGAAAAATCTTGTGAACGCTCTTGGTCACTTTGAAATATCTTGTGGACGAAGGCCATGAGACAAACAATAAAACCATTTCTACCCATTTCTGATGGGTACTTAATGGTCTATTACTCGTAATAAGATTTGTATGTGTTGTAAACGTTCTCCTTACTGACAAAAGAAAAAATATGTGACAACCCTTGTTGACTGCCCGTATTATTTAGCTGTTGTGGGCGTATGTTTCGTTGCCTGGCAGCATATCTTAGAAATCGGCGAGGGTGACGCACGAGGCTACAACGCTAGGGATGGGAGGGGTGACTGTAATTGCGTCATCCGCCAAAACGTAATTGCTGTACAAACAACACAAAATACACACATAATGTCAAATGTATTATTTGATTTATTTTTTCATGAAGTCACGATGATCAATACAGCTTTATCATGTAAATTATAATTTCAAGGTCTTTTTCCGGGGACATAGCCTGGTCGTTATTCCGATGTCGTAGGTCAAATCTGTACCACTATCAATGCCGTTATTCCGGGGACATAGCTAGGTCAAAACGCTATAGGTCAAACCTTTACCACTATAATCTGCAACAAAAATATAGAAACATAAGTAAAACTTTATACAAGTATCGGATAATTTAACTGGCATAGGAAATGAGCTAAGGCATCCTACAGATTGTTTCACAACCAGAGGGTGTGGATGGCCGAATGATTAGCACCCTCGCGCTGTATCATACGGTCTGTCATTGACTCAACTGGTGTGGTTTCGATTCACCGGCTGTACGTGACCAACACAAAATAAATACAATGCACGAACTAAATAATGTGGATGTCTGAGTAAATGAGGATGTCAGAGTAAATGAGGCTGTCAGAGTAAATGAGAGCAAAAGAGACTGTCAGAGTAAATGAGGATGTCAGAGTAAATGAGGATGTCAGAGTAAATGAGGATGTCAGTAAATATTAGGTAAGTGACACCCCCCCCCCCCATGTTTCTGTCACAGTTCTCTAGTGTTCTGAGCCGGTCGCTAAAAAGTTCTGTTAACTTTTAACGATGCGTTAACATGGGGTAAACGGATCGTTAAATTTAACGGAGAAAAAGGTTGTTGCTGGAAGCCCAGTTATCTTGAACGTGTCGTTAACTTGCCATTATATTTAACGGAGGTGTTGGGCTACGTTATCTGTTTAACGATGGCATTAGTGGACTGTAGCATAAATCATACATGTATATTACCAGTGTAATTCTATACAACATTCTAGAGGGTTGGGCGATGGGGGGGGGGGGGGCTATTACAATTTCTATACGATGGAATGCCATAGTATTCTGCAGAATTTTGGGGACCTGTAGAAACTAATGGCCTCAAATATTCTGTAGTACAAATCCCATAATTTGTCATACAGACAAAAATAAAGTATTCTATAGTTTTTTCTGTAGTAAATTATCTTTTTGTCCTTAATCAAGTTTTGTCTCTAGTCGGTAAGACAAAACTAGTAGTCTCGGTTATCCATTTAATCGGTAAATCACGAAGGGAAATATTTCAGCGAATCAAACTACAATCCAACAAAAATCTCATGCTAGCCTCGACACGGAGAGTTGATTATGGTCTGGGCATTTTTGAAAGTGGATTAGTGCTAATCATAGATTTAATCTCATACTTTTCGACTAGCCATATTCTGAAAGGCTGATTAAATTTTAAGCTAAGATTTTTATAGAGAGAGAGAGAGAGAGAAATGGGGTTTAATGTCCACTCGAAACAAACTAGGTCATTTTGGGACTAACATATGGTTTTCATTTTATTTCAATAATTCGCTTGCGTGTAGGGGTCTTTAGCAGTGGGAGGAATTGCAAAGAGCGGAACAAATTAACCCCTTGGCACAAAAGGGAACCCACAGCAGCTAAATCGTCCGGGCAGTCAACAAGGGTTGTCACATTTTTGGGGGGTCAGTTATGAAAAAATTTACGAATCTAAAATCTGAGCACGAGTAACAACCTATTAAGTAATTACTATACAAAACATAACAGGCCTCCTGCTCTCAGTACATGTAATTTAAACACTGTGTATAAATTTCAAGTCAATCGGATATTAACTTTAGAGCATCTTCAAGGTTTTTCAAAATGATCAGCTTGTCCAACCTCGTGGGTTTTCTCCGGGACCTCCAGTTTCCTCCCACTGCTAAAGACACCTACGCACAAGCGAATTATTGAAATAAAAACTTAAACAACATGTTAGTCCCGAAATGACATAGTTTGTGTCGAGTGGATGTTAAACCCCATTTCCCTCTCTCAAAGAGATCAAGAGCCATAACTCTGACAATAATCGTTAATTGGAAATCATTAGACTTCCTCATCTCAAGACCTTAGACATAGTGTATAAAACTAAAGTCAATCGGATACCAAATGTAGCCGTTAGAGCGCTCACAAGATTTTTCGGAAATCAATAGGCGTCTTCATCTCATGACCTTAAACATCATATATAAATCTATAGTCAATCAGATACTAACTTCAGCCCCTAGAGCGTCCACAAGATTTTTCAAAGTGATCAAGGGCCATAACGCTGGTAGTAATTATCGGAAATTGTTGGAAATCAATAGGCGTCTTCATCTCATGACCCTAAACACTGTATATAAATCTAAAGTCAATCAGATACTAACTTTAGCCCCTAGAGTGTCCACAAGATTTTTCAAAGTGATCAAGGGCACTAACACTGGCAGTAATTATCGAATATCGCTGGGAATCAATAGGAATCTTCCACTCATAACTTTACACACTGTATATAAAATTAAAGTCAATCAGATATTAACTTTAGCTTCTAGAAAGACCACAAAAAAATTCAAAGTGATCAAGGGCAATAATTATCGTAAATCGTTGGAAATCAACATGATTCCTATTCTCTTAATCTTAAATATTTTGCATAAATCTAAAGTCAATCTGGTACCAACTGTAGCCCCTAGTGCGTACACAAGATTTTCATAAGTGATCAAGCCATAATGCTGGCAGTATTATCGACAATCCTTAAAAATCAATTTGATTCGTCATCTCATGACCATAAACACTGTGAATTAATCTAAAATCAATCGGATATAAACTTTAACCTCCAGGTTGTCCACAAGATTTTTCAAAGTGATCAAAGGTAATAACTCGAGTAGTAAAGATCAGAAATCAATAGGTCCCTCCGTCCCCTGGCCTTAAACACTGTGTATAAATTTAAAGTCAATCGGATAAAACCTTTAGCGTCCACAAGATTTTTCAAAGTGATAAAGGGCCATAACTCTGGAGGTAAATATCGAAAATTGTTGAAAATCAATAAGCTTTTGTGTCTCATGGTCTTAAAAGAGATGTCCACAAAGGTTTTCTTTTTGTCAATAAAAAAGAATTTGTTACTTTCTTAATTTTAGCTGTTCAAGCAATGTTTCCGGATGTAAGAGATTTAAGAAGCGAAATACAGTCGTGTTCTTTGAAACTTGATGAATGTAAATCAATATTTCACATTTTTATACGATAATTAATGTTTCTAAAAGACATTTTATATGTTTGGCACTCAGTTCAACAGTTGTATATACATGTATATATAAAATGCATATTTCTTGTGTTTCAATATGTCAAACAACTCGTTGTAATCTTCCAAATTGGCCCATATACAAAAAAAAACCCACCAAAATTCCACTACAATTTGGGAAAGTGTAACATTAAAAGCGGATAAAAGATAAAGAATACAGATATACAAAATAGACGGGCATAAAATTAAACTGTTCCTGTGCTTCTGTTGCATCAGGAGAACAAATGTGATTTTGATATTAGCAACAGAAATTCATATTTCGATTACTAAAAGACAGTCACGGTTGTGCAGGATGAGGGCCTTGCAGGGACAAGGTGGAGTCGTTTGGATCGGATAACACATTGGGGCGCACGTAAAATAATCCTTGGCGGTTAAAGTTTGGTATAACTGTGAGCCAGTGCCGGTCCCAAGCAAAATTGGCCCCATAGCACACTGTATGGCGTAGGTCTGTCTCCCTTAACTCAGGTGGCGCTCAACGGTAACTTTCATTTCATTTCGAATACTAAATATATTAAAACTCATTTTCACTTGACTTTCTTTTTCATACATTTTATTTCTTTCCTGTTCACACACTTGACCCCTTTTGACTTTTCGGACCCTAAAAATAATTTCACAGACTCTAGGATGGGAAAAACTGTTCTAAAAAATGTATTTTCTAATCTACTTCCTGTAATTGGACCCCTTTATCAATCATAAAAGACTTTTTAATCACTAATTATATGTAATCACTGATTAAATGTTTAATTATAATCAAAGTTTAAACCTTGAATTTTAATCATTGATTAGAAAAATTTATAGTCAAAGATTAGCTAATCTGACTTTTGAGAATACCAAACTTAGTCAACCACCTATAACCTGTGATTAAAATGGCTTTTATCATTGATAAAGGGGCCCAATTACAGGAAGTAGATTAGAAAATACATTTTTTAGAACAGTTTTTCCCATCCTAGAGTCTGTGAAATTATTTTTAGGGCTCCGCAAAGTGTGAGCGTATGTGACATGGAGATAGGGGCGCCTTATCAACCTCGTGGGTTTCCTCTGGACACTCCGGTTTCCTCCCACAGCTAAAGACCCCTACGCGCAAGCGAATTATTGAAATAAAATTAAACCATATGTTAGTCCGGAAATGACCTAGTTTCTCTCTCTCTCTCCGATCCAAACGACCCCAACTTGTCCCTTGCAAGGCCCTTCATCCTGCACCACTGTGGCCCCCTTTTTGTAATCGAAATTTGAATTTCTGTTGCTAATATCAAAGTCATATTTGTTATCCTGATGCAACAGCAGCGCAGGAAGATAATAATTTTATGTCCCCTTTTTTCTAATAAAATCCGACATTATCGCTATTTGTCCATTCTGCATAAACTTGCTATATCTGTATACTTTATTGATTTATCCGCTTTTAATACAACATTTTCCCAAATTGTGGTGGAATTTTGTGTTTGTTTGAGAGAAATGGGCTTTAACGTCCACTCGACACGAACTAGGTCATTTCGGGACTAACATATAGTTTAATTTTATTTCAATAATTCGCTTGTGCGTAGGGGTCTTTAGCAGTGGAAGGAAACCGGAGTACCTGGAGCAAACCCACGAGGCAAGTTTGAAAGAACACGACTCTTTCGTTTCTTAAGTCTCTTACATCGGAAACATTGCTTTAACAGCAACAACTAAGAATGTAACAAATTCCTTTTTATTGACAAAATAAAGCCTTTGTGAACATACACAGTGTTTAAGGCCAGGAGACGAGGGGGGGGGGGTCTATGGATTGCTGATCTTTACTACTAGAGTTATTTCTTTGATCACTTTGCAAAAATCTTGTGGACGCCCAAGAGGCTAAAGTTAATTAATATCTGATTAATTTTAGATTTATACACAGTGTTTAGGCATAGGGTCATGAGATGATGAATCCTGTTGATTTTCAACGATTTCCGATAATTACTGCCCTTAATCACTTTTGAAAATCTTGTGGACGCTCTTTGGGCTAAACATGATAGCCGATTGACTTTAGATTTATATACAGTGTTTACGGTCATGAGACGAAGAAGCCTATTGATATCGAATGATTTTCAATAGTTACTACTAGCGTTATGATCCTTGATCACTTTGAAAAATCCAATTGATTTGAAATGTATACACAATGCTTAACTTCATGAGAGAAGGATACCTATGATGTTTTGTATAGTAAATGTTCGCTGAAGGCAGAACTAGAAACCAAACAAATTCTGCTGATTTCTGATAATTACTGAATGGGTTGTAACTCAGATTTTAAATTAGTAAATGTTTTCATTACTGACCAAAAAACAAATGTGACAACACTTGTTGACTGACCGGACGACTTAGCTGCAGTGGGTTCTCTTTCCTACCAAAATATTGATTTGCTTCGTTATTTGCAATTCCTTTTGTTAAAAGGTTCTTTAAAATTTATTTGTATTTTGTAGTTTATTCATACTAAAGTGCACGTAATTATTTATATTTTTTATATTATAGAGAAAGTATATTTATTAAAAAAAACACCAAAAAACCCGTTTTCAACCGAATATACTGTGAATGTGAATTTGTAGCAAAATATAAGTGCAAAGTGTCTGAATTCAATGAAAATAATCATTTCTATAATATTGAATATATTGTATTTGCATATCCATGTACTTAATCCTTCCTTAAACTATCCCCCTGAGATGATTAAATATTGAGGTGATTTAGTCAATGATTAAGTACAAGCCAACGTTCGAGAATACCACATTTTATGGTATTCTCGAACAATGATTGACTCAATGATTAGGCTAATCAAAGTTTATAAAAATCTAAGCTTAAAATTTAATCAACTCTTCAGAATATGGCTGGTCGGAAAATTAGAGATTGAATCTATGATTAGCACTAAACCACTTTCGAAAATATGGGCCTTACTGATTAGACCTAATCACGGATTATTTTAGACACTGTTCGAAAATACGGGCCTAACTAGCTAGTTACTGATTAGACCTAATCACAGATTATTTTAAACACTGTTCCAAAATACATAATTAATAGTTTATATAACATTTCAGGCCTAAAGAATGACCTACTCTATATGGATATTTTGCTTTTGTATAATGTATGTTTAAGGAAAATATTCCATATAAATAGTATTAAAGAAAATAAAATCAAAACCAGCTTTACCTTACTGGACGTCTTCAATCATATCCCGTTTTTTCCATCCTCCAGGGATTCTTGGTAGAGGGATTCTTGGTAGAGGGATTCTTGGTATCGGGATTCTTGGTAGAGGGATTCTTGGTAGAGGGATTCTTGGTAGAGGGATTCTTGGTGTCGGGATTCTTGGTAGAGGGATTAGCCATGCGTCTGCATAGACAGCAAGGAGTCCGAAAATCAGAACACAGGCCAATACTTTCATCTGTAATAATAAAGAGAGAGAGAGAAATGGGGGTTTAAGGTCAACTCGACACAAACTGGGTCATTTCGGGACTAACATATGGTTTTAATTTTATTTGAATAATTCGCTTGCGCGTAAGGGTCGTTAGCAGTGGGAGGAAACCGGAGAGCCCAGAGGAAACCCACGAGTTTGAGAAGGCGCCCCTATCTCCATGCTACAGCCGCAAGCCAGAGGTGGGCGGCTAGCTAGAGGTCGAAGCGCGGCACTCTAGACCACTAGGCCATCCCACCGACCCCCCCCCCCCCCAATAATAATATATTGATTTTAATAACATTGACTTTCCATAATGACAATTTCCGGAAATGGCAGGAACCCATTCTAAATGGGTGACACTGTGGGATAGAGATGGTATTCTGAACTTTATAATGCATGATAAGGAGATTAAATTTTGAACCACAAGCGTTGGACTGGCAGACTTGGAAATCCACAGAGCCGTCTAGCCGTCGAAGCCAACAACGAAATAAGATTAATTACAAAAAATAGGTTACCAGGCAACGAAACATACGCCCACCAGCAGCTAAATCGTCCGGGCAGTCAACAAGAGTTGTCGCATATCAAGTAATTATCAAAAATCATTAGAATTTGTTTGGTTTTTTATAAAGTTCTGGCCCATCCTAATGTCTAGTATACGAAAAATTTAATATTATGGATTTAGCTGTACAATTATCAAAAATTCATTGAAAATCAATATATTTGTTGGTCTCAAGACCTTAAACTTGGTTTCAAGTTTCATCAAAATAAAATTAAAATTGTGACCTCTACAGGTCCACTTGATATACAATATTGTTACACTATTCGCGTACAAGCAGCAGTGTAACAGTGATATAATCAAATGGGTTTTTTTAAATTGGATAATAATTGCGATCTCCAGGGGGACCACAAGCAATAAAAGGCGATTTTTCGGACAATCAGGGGCCATAATTCAGGAAGTTACAATCCGATATGCGCAAATATGTAACCAAGACCTTTAGGTTATAAACATGTATTTTAAGTTTTATCAAAATTGAATTAAAACCTTGATAAACATATCTTTACAAACGACGGCCATTTTGTCTGTCAATTTTAGTCTGATTTTCATGAAATTCGAACTCAACCTTCATTACAAAGCAACGGTGATATCATCAAACGTTTTTTTAAATCGGATAATAATTTTGACCTTCAGAAGGACCACAATCTAAAAAGGGTGATTTTTCGGACAAACAGGGGCCATAATTCAGGAAGTTAAGATCCGATGGGCGCAAATATCAAAAGAACTAAGATCTTTGGGTTATAAACATACATGTAAAGTTTCATCAAAATCGGTTCAAAGTTGTGACCTCTATAATATCCACAAGCTAAAAGCGTGATTTTTCGTACTATCAGGAGCCATAATTCAGGATGTTATGATCCGATATGCGCAAATATCGAAAGGAACCAAGATCTTTGAGTTATAAACATGCATTTCAAGTTTCATCAAATTCGGTTCAAAATTGTGACCCCTACAGTGTTCACAACCTTGACATACCATATTTTTACACTTTTCGCGTACAAACGGCGGCCATTTTGTCCGTCAATTTTGGTCCGATTTTCACGAAATTCGAACACGACCTTCTATACGATGTAACGGTTATATAATCCGAGGGTTTTTTTAAATCGGATAATAATTTTGGCCTCAAGAAGGACCACAAGCTAAAAAAGGCGATTTTTCGTACAATCAGGGGCCATAATTCAGGAAGTTATGATCCGATATGCGCAAATATCGAAAAGAACCAAGATCTTTGACTTATAAACATGAATTTCAAGTTTCATCAAAATCGGTTCAATATTGTGACCTCTACAGTGTTCACAACCTTGACATACCATATTTTTACACTTTTCGCGTACAAACGGCGGCCATTTTGTCCGTCAATTTTGGTCCAATTTTCACGAAATTCGAACACAACCTTCTTTACGGTGTAACGGTGATATAATCAGACGGTTTTTCAAATCGGATAATAATTTTGGCCTCAAGAAGTACCACAAGCTAAAAAGGGCGATTTTTCGTACAATCAGGGGCCATAATTCAGGAAGTTATGATCCGATATGCGCAAATATCAAAAGGAACCAAGATCTTTGAGTTATAAACATGCATTTCAAGTTTCATCAAAATCGGTTCAATATTGTGACCTCTACAGTGTTCACAACCGTGACATACCATATTTTTACACCTTTCGCGTACAAACGGCAGCCATTTTGTCCGTCAATTTTGGTCCGATTTTCACGAAATTCGAACACGACCTTCTATACGGTGTAACGGTTATATAATCAGACGGTTTTTTAAATTGGATAATAATTTTGGCCTCAAGAAGGACCACAAGCTAAAAAAGGCGATTTTTCGTACAATCAGGGGCCATAATTCAGGAAGTTATGATCCGATATGCGCAAATATCGAAAGGAACCAAGATCTTTGGGTTATAAGCATGCATGTCAAGTTTCATCAAAATCGGTTCAATATTGTGACCTCTACAGTGATTTTTCGTACAATCAGGGGGCATAATCCATGAAGTTACAGTCCGATACATGCCAATATCGAAAGGAACCGAGATCTTGGGGTGATAAACCTATATTTCAAGTTGAATTGAAATGGGATAAAAATTGTGACCTGCAGACTGTTCACAAACAATTGTGGACGGACGGACGGACGGACAGGGGCGACGACAATATACGTCCACATAAAAATGTGGGCGTATAAAAAACATAGATATGTCCAATGGAGAGAGAAATTTTACACAAAAAAATAAATTTTCTGAAATGGCCTTCTTAATTTCATGTTCGTCCAGATCTTGTTCTAGGACGGGTTACCTCCCTTATACATCGTTTTAACGATAATGTAAAAGACGGAATAGGTTAGCCAATGACCTAATATTCTCAAATGTTGACAACGCATCCAGACTAATAATCGTAGAATATTTTTCTGGATGACAGAGACTACGAGTAAGACGTTGGCAATCTAAACCGGAGGTCTTACGTACTGTAAAACTAACACGAAGAAACCAGTCTGGGGAAGTCCAGCACAGAACCCGGAACCTTCATGTTACAGGGTCAGCTCCAGATGTGATGAACCACCTTGGCCACGATTCAAGAGATACTCCCCCCCCCTTCCTTTCCGACATAACAGAAAAAAGCTTACCTTGTTCTAGTAATGTTGATACTGCCAGTCTGCCAGTTTGACTTGTATTTATATAAGAATAGAAACAGGATTTAACAAAACTTAGTAACAATACTAGGTTAAAATAGCGCTTAGATCTAATTTATAATACACCTTGATGAAAGCAACTTGATTGCAGAAATTAATAGACAAACTTATTTATTGTAAAATATTGATTAATATACAGCGAGTTTCACGTTTTCTGTTTTTCACTAAGACGGGTGTTGGTCTCATTAGAACAGGTGTATATACGTGAATAACAAACCAACACCTCTTCATGAATTTCATTTATATGCCATTATAAAACTTGCACCTTTTTTGTTATTCAATAATTGTTTTTTATAACACGGGTGTTGGTCTCATTAGTATGGAAGATCAAACAGCTCTTTATACAGTGTTCTTAGTTCTTAATTCATAGTCCTCAATTCTTACTTCTTCATTTGTTGTCGTATTTCGACATTTGTACACTAAAATTAACATTTGTATCTTAAAATCAATATTTCTTTCACAAATCAGACATTTGTCATATCAGGGCCCTGTTTCACAAAAACTTAAGCTAAAATCACTAAAATAGATTTTAACTAAAATCAACATGAAATTTTAAATTTTATGCGTTTCACGAAGATTGATTGTAACTTAAAATGCGATTTTAATAGATTTTAGTTAAAATCGCTTGCGCCCGCGCAGTACACATTTCCGCTGCGGGTACTTACTTACGGTGAAAGCAAATACGCATCGAAACTGAAAACTGTTGGCAGGTTGAATTAACGGTTGCAATATCAATGGGGAGAGTTTTATACGTTGTCGCATTGTTTGCACACGGCAAGACATTCGTAGAGAGGTGAAATAAATGACTGTACTGCGTAATATGTGATTCCAAAATGTATCGGTGGGTTGGCCATGAACTTGGCATTGGATTCGTGACATGGGAATTTGATTTACTCGCAGGCTTCAATGGAAATAATGTGTATTGATAAACAAAAACTAATGCATTTGTAGTTTTATGGAGAATTTTCACAAACATATTATGATATTTGTGACTCAAACGGCTAATCTAGGTCGCATTTTAAAAGTATTTATCAACTTTGAAATTAATACACCAAATAGCCAATGTTCCGATGCCTAGATTTGACATGTCATTCTCATAGACCCCCCCCCTTTCACTTTCAATGATACTTTGAAAATGATACTTACTTAATTAAACGATATTTTCCCCAAGATAAAATAGCTTTGGCTCCTAAAATGCCAATTATTTTTGTTTTATTAACGTAAGACTTCATTAAGAAATAATAATAAATTTATATTAAAATTTAATTTCAAATAGGCCTAGACCTATAACATTTTTCAATAAACACATTTGAGATTATTGATTTATCTATTTAGTATTTACATTTCATCATAACCCCCAAAAGTACGCGTAACTAATACATATGGTTGGCCTAGTATTATAGGCCTTAAATAGGCCTTCTAAAACCAAGAAATGGGCCATATTAAACCATTGTACACGAACATTTTTTCTTTATAGATATGAGGACTCTTCTTTCCAAGAAATTGGATATGAATAAATCATTTTCTTTCAGTGTTTAGTTTACTGAGGTTTTGCTTTTTTTTTTTTGTTTTGTTTTGTTTTTTTTTTTTTAGTTCTAAAATGGAGCGCCATCCAAATGCTTAAATTGACTTACAATAAGATAAACGGGTGAAAAGAATTTGAATGAGAATTGTTTTTGTGAATGATGGTTGGAATATTAAAATTATGTGGCCCGGGCCATTCACAATATTATCATTATTCCAATTATATCTATCGCAATATATGTAACAATGTAGCTCTAATCAATGTTTGTTAATGTCTTGATTTTAAGTTAGGACAGGGTGACAGCTATCCTAAGTTAAAATTGATTTTAGTTAAAATTGTCCTTAAAATGGGTTTGTGAAACGCCACTATTTTAAGTTAAGATTAGAATTTAACTTAAGATATTATTTTAGTGGATTTTAACTAAAATGCTTAAAATCGTTTTGTGAAACTCGTCTATCTTAAGTTAGGATGAAATTTTAGTCTAAGACGATTTTAAGGAGATTTAAGTTTTTGTGAAACAGGGCCCAGATTTCTAAAATGTATTTTAATATAGGATAATTTCTTTTTAGAAGATCAAAAAAGTAATCTATATTTACATTTCATCAGAGAAATACAACGAAAAACAAATCTCGAACAACAAATTTCAAAAAATAAATCTTCAAATACAAATCTTGCAAAACATTTCTTCAAAAACATTTCTTCAAAAACATTTCTCCAAAAACATTTCTTCAAAAACATTTCTCCAAAAACATTTCTCGGAATTCATCGAATCTGAACATTAAGACGGCATACAATAAGTCACTATAATATAATGGGAATCGAATATAAGCACATGAACAATAAGAACAATCGCTCGGTGACCGCGACGCTAGTGAAACGACCCCTTGGCAGTTGGAATTCGATATATTAGGCCGTAGCGTTGCTGCCCAGGCAAAATTTTCCTCACAGTACACTGTATGGCGTATGTCCGTCTTCATTAGCCCTATTTAGGAGCGAGCAGAACAGTAGGATGTTAAACCCCATTTCATTTCATTTCTCTGGCGAAACCACGTGCGTAGAACGGCTAATCGAACCGGGCCTTCGATAACGAAAATAAATTGAAAGTAGTTTATTTTTAGAAATTAGGCTTTGTCTGATAGCGACATATTCCTTTGTTCAAAGAGAGGGAGGGATGGAGTTTAACAACCACTTGACACAAACTAGGTCATTTCGGGACTAACACATGGTTCAATTTTATTTCAATAATTAGCTTGCGCGTATAAGTCTTTAGCAGTGGGAGGAAACCGGAGGCCCAGGAGAAAACCCACGAGGCTGGACAGGCGTCCCTACTCCTTATCACGTACATCGAAACCACGTCAATTGACTCAATGACAAACCTTATGATAGAGCGCGTACGTTCTATTCATTCGACCCCCCTCCCCCTCAACTTTCTTTACTCAAACGAAAGAGTGTTTTACCTCTTCTAAATCATGTTTTCTTGAATGTGCCTGGGAATAAGTTCATACAGATTTTCCGGTGTGATTCCGTCTTGTCAGTGATGCAGGACAGAGTGCCTAACAAGTACATCTGTGTAGTACTTCAGATGGGACGAAAAACCGAGGCCCCGTGTACACATGCACGTAAAAGTTATCTTGACAGTAGGAATTACATATGGACTAAGGCATTAAATTTTCAATTTCATAGCAGTTTTGGGTAATACTGAGGATATTACAGCGGAGGGATAGGGGGTGTAAAGTGTCTTTCTGCGGAGCAATCATTGTGTCGGAAGTGAGATTTTCACCCCAGTAAACTTCAAATCCCCGTAGCAAAAAATCTAAATGGTCAACCCCCTACAAATTTATGACGAGGAGATTGCCAAATGTAGTCCCCATTGTGCCTAAAAGGATTGGAAGCGACAGGATGTTGAGAAAAAAGCTACAGCCTGTGATGTTACAGGCATTTAACATTGAAGTCAATGGGCAAATAATTTCTAGTCTGAGTCCATATAAGAGTAGGCCGTAGTGTCTCTGTCCGTGCACACTATCAGTAGGACATTAAACTCCGTTTCGCTTCATTTCATTTATTAAGTCGGGGGTGGGGGTGTAGGGGATTTAAATTTTAAAAAAAACGACCCCTATAAGAAATTATCGATATTTGTTCATATACCATTGAAAATACCATGTTTTTTGCTTGCTCAAAATGTAAATTTATTTTTACATAACTTGCAAAAAGAAAAACAATTGACTGGCACTAACAAATGAGGGATGGGGAGGGTATTTAACGTCAAAGAAGACTATTCAGTTCCACGAAGTAAAAATGATTCTACATTGCAACCTCTCTCACCTAATCAAAGTGTTAAAACCACTCTGACTCCAAGAAATTGCAGTACCCCCTACCACTCTCATAATAGCAGTATGATGTTAACTCTTGTTGATAATGTGACTGAATGTGAAACCCATCTACCTTTAGTTTATCTTACACCTGTGAATATCCAGTTGGGCACCATTCATTCCGGATCATATTTAGATACATCTTTTGGTTCTGGTCTTAATATCAAAAACACAAATAATGATTCCTCTTATAATGAGCAAACCGTAGCCAAAGAACTATTTATCGCTGGGGATCCTGTTGACACCTGTTACACGAAGGATGAATATATAGCCTCTATTGAAAACTAAATTGTGATGTGTTACTTTTGACAGACAAAATAAAGAAGCTTGACTCTGAATTTCAATCTATTAAGAGGACCATAACTTGAGCCCAATTCATAAAAAGTTCTCTAATGTGAACAAAACTGGAATATAAACGTAACATTGTTATAGGATCATCCATACTTAAAGGTATCAAACCAAACGGATTGGATAAAACCAAATCCACAGAAGTGAGAACTCTGTCAGGGGCGACTATACAAGATGTCATCACTTATGTTGATAATTGTATCTCATCAAATAGTGTTCGCAATATAATATTTCTAATTGGATCTAATGACTCAAAATATGGCCCATATGCAGACTCTACTCGTAATTATTATAGAACCTTAATAGAATTGTGTTTCTCTTAATTCCCTTATGCATCTCTTAAATTCATTCGATTATTGCCACGGTTTTCTCGCTCTTCAAATATCATTGTAAATCGTATCAATGACATACTATATGATGTATGTGAGGATTGTGGAATTGACTTTACATTTTTTTCAAAATCTGAAACGTGTGTTTTTATCGAAAGAAATATATATGGAAAGGAACTGGGTAGTTGATTTGTATTGTAACCCAATTTTATTCACTATTTTGAAGTAAATAGCGACAGAGGTACCTCACGGAAAAGAAACGTCAACAGAAAAGTGTCTTACCTTTCTCTTTTATAAATACACCAGAAGGTATTTTTATTATTTAGCATCAAATATAGATAATATAACATTAAAAATTTTAAACATGTCCAGAAAAAAAAATGAAACTCAAAAATTTTGAAAAGTCACATAGTATTTTTAAGTCTGGTGTGTCGTGTGTCACCATGTACCTGTGGGTGCAATTATTTAAAATTAAAATTGATATTATTTGTTATCTTTAATTCTTACTTTGTGTTATTTAGAAAGATATCTAGTTTATTCCTTTCATCATTTATTACAATTACATAATAGATGAACCCAGTTTTAAGTAAAAATAAACATGTAACAATTACATATAGTTGATTTAAAAACGTTAATAAAGATCAGTTTTTATATGATTTGCATGCAGCTCCCTTTGACTATATTTATAATTATTTTGATCCAAATTTAGCTTTATCTGTCTGGTATTCAATTATTACTCCAATAATAAATAAACATACCCTCTTAAAAACTAAGAGAGTAAGAAACGTTGATAAACCAGTTTGGTTAACTCATGAAATATTTCAACTTATTCATAAACGAGATTATTTAAAGAAAAGGGTGGTTTTACTAATTATAAACAATTAAGAAGTGAAGTTAAAACAGCTACTAGAACAAGTGAACGAAAATATTTAGAATCATTAATATCTGACCGGAAAAACAGTAAACAGATTTGGGATGCCATATAACTAGCAAATAATACATTTCATAAAACTTCACCACAACCTACTCAAATGGACCCTGACACTCTCAATGATTATTTTATCAATGTTGCAAACTGAACAATGTCCCAATTTCGTTAAGCAAATATGATTCCAATAGTATTTCTAATTTTCTAATGTCATCTTGTACTCCTAAATGTAAAATACCTTTTATTTCTACTTGTGATGTATACAAATATCTTTCAAATTTAGATACATCAAAATCTGTAGGAATTGATGGTGTTAGCTCGTTTTTTCTCAAAACCAGATGATCCATTTTAAACAGCTCTCTAACATATATATTTAACCTTTGGGTTGAAAAGAACATTTTAAAATAGGCAAAGGTATTAGGGTTAGGGTTAGGGTTAGGGTTAGTCAAATCACGTGATAAAAGCCTAAACGGTAATCGTAAGCCAATATCTATTTGCAAACTCTCTATTACTAATTATTTAAATAAAAATAATCTTTTATATTTAAATCAATCTGGCTTTTGCTCAAATAGCTCATGCCATACAGCCCTTGTTAATATCACTGAAAATGTTTATGACGCTCTATACAATAATATGCTAACAGGATAAATATTTTTTGATTTCGCAAAAGCTTTTGACGTGGTTAATCATAATCTTCTCCTACAAAAACTTCAGCTATATTATTTTTCTGAAAACTTACTCTCATTATTGAAATCATACCTTAATAATCGATAACAGTGTATATCAATTGGACAAAATAACTCTTCATTTCCAAATATAATTTCCGGTGTACCCCAAGGATCAATCCTTGGACCTTTACTGTTTAATTTTTTTATCAATGATTTACTGTTTTCTCTTTCTGTAAATTCCGATCTATTTGCAGATGACACCACCGTTTATACCTCTTTTCCGGATATAACATCTCTTAATAATAAACTCCAATTGGTAACCAATAAAATAAAACAATGGTGCCAAAATAATGCTATAATTATCAATCAATCAAAAACTCAATCAATGTTAATAGCCACAAACTATCAACTTAAAAATCCAGTAAATAAACTTGACATTCAAATCAATAATAATCAAATTGAAAATGTTTCTGAATTTAAACTTTTAGGTGTAATCATTGATAGAAATTTTTATTGGAATAAACATACTGAATACATTTGTAAAACACTAAATAAAAAATTGTATCCACTGAAAAAGATAAAATCACTTCGCCCGTCAAACTTGTGACGGATACCTAGTTCTAAGTAGTTTAAACATACAATGTTCAGAGACGGACCACTTGGTGACACTCTCCTATGTCAACCATATCGTAATACCCTTTTATCTTGTGAAGGAACACCTGGTAACACTATGTGATATGAATCTAATCAACCAGATCATGTTGGCCTTTACCTTATGAAAGCACATTTTTATATCGTAAATTATTTTTTTGAAAGATTATGACAAGTATTGTGATGGACGGAATATTGGCTCACCTTGCGTTTTCTATAGGGTATGTTCAGATGGGGTTTGTTTGGGTAAGTATTTATATATATTATATACAGCGGGCCATTTATACCAACCTGGTGTACATATATTTATATATATTATAGACAGTGGGTCATTTATGCCATGAAATAATTATACCAACCAAATGTATAAATATAACTGGTTCCTGTTGCGATGCTGATGAAGTACAACTCAATATCCCTGATATCCCTGGTATTCATAGTATCATATATAATGATATTTACCCCATGTATGTCATGGTTACTTTGGATACAAACGCCTGATTTTGTTATGGATGGTTTAAACATGATGGTGTTCTGAAAATTAACATTCTGTCTGTCATGCTTAGCGACAATGACCGAAATGTCAAAAAATAGAAAAACAGACTCAGCAGAACGATTCCTAGATGGTAGAGTTTGGTGTTTCTATTGTAATTTGGGAAGAATAATCCTGGCTAGTTTATTTATAATATATTAAATACCATATTCAGATGCCTTTTGTTGAGAATCATATTGTTTTAAGGTCTGAACCTACACCTAATATATTCATCTGTTCAACCGTTTAAAGCAACAAATTAAACTAACAAATTATATAATATTCATTTAAACCAGCAACTACATGTTTCTCTTTAAAGCATCCAGTTAAACTAACCCTGTATCTCTTTAAAGCAGCCAATTAAACCAACAACTTCAATATATTAACCTGTACCCGTTTAAAGTAGCTAGATACCAACAACTATACTATACTACTATTAAAATTATCCAAGATGGCAAATAAACAGATTATGTTGGTTGCTTGTCTGTTGTTTATTTTGATTACTGCTGTGTTTATCAGTCGCCCAGGTTGTCTTTCGTTATCATTTAAAATATGAATAATTATTCATGGACTATATTTATGTCGCCTGTGATACAATCAAAACAGTCAACTATTGTAATATACCTTGTGAATGGTATTTAGTTAGACGAAACCATGTAACAGTAGAGTTGATAGGCCTTTATTGAGAACATGAAATAGACAAATCGGGAGGAGATCTATTCCAGGTCTGACGTACTGACAGTAAACGCCGGCTTATAAAGCATAGGGAAAATGGTACCAGGGTGATCATCTTATTTGGTATTGTTTATTTATGACATTATAGTATCTGTAACTGCACTTCACATAATTCTAGACCGTATATTTCCCTGAATAATAACCTAATAACGTTCCCCATTCTTTATTGTCCCCCGCCCTTCGAAGGGTTCGTCCGTCTGTCTGTCTGTCCGTCCGTCTGTCTGTCTATTGGGACACAATAACTCCTAATTTAGATAGAAAGTTCAAACTTGGGGTATGTGTTTATTAGGTCAATGCCTTGGTGGAGTTCGAAGATGAGCATTTTCCGCTTAGGGTAAGCAGAGATAAGCAATTTGATTGGTTGATTCTTTGGGACAAGATAACTGAAGTTCTAATTAAGTGAAAGTGATTAAATTTGGTGTATAGTTTCATTACATCAATACCTCGACTAAGTTCGATAATGAAATTTTCTGCCCAGGGTAAGCGGAGCCATAAGCAATTTAATTGGCCGGGACTTTGGAACACAATGACTCACCTTCTAACTGAGCTAGAATGTTCAAACTTGATGTAGGCGTTCATTAGGTGAATGTCTTGATGGAATTCGATGATGAACATTTTCTGCTAAGCTGAGACAAGCAATCTGATTGGTTGATTCTTTGGGGCACAAAAACTTTGGTTATAATGAAATGAGAGCGATGAAACTCAGAATATGGGTTCTTTATATCATTACCATAACTAAGTTCGATAGTGAGAATTTTCTGCTTAGGCTAAGAAGCGATAACCAATTTGATTGTTCAAGACTTTGGAACACAACATCTCTGCTTTTAATTGAGGTAGAATGTTTAAACTTGACGTTGATGTTCATTAGGTGAATGTCTTGATTGAGTTCAATGATTAACATTTCGAGCTGTAGCTAAGCACAGCTAAACTTTCATTTGTCGATGCTCTTGGTTTTTTTTGTTTATTTTGTTTATTGCTGTGTTTATCAGTCGCCCGGGTTGTTTTATCCTTTAGACAGTAAAATATGAATAGCTAGTCATGTACATTTTCTAGGTATTCGTTGGCGAATTTCATCCGTCAAAACGACGAGATGCTGTTCCTGGGCGATCATGGTGCCATGTACATCATTTTGAGGGTAAAAATTACCATGTGTATGTGATAATATCGGGGTTTTCTGCTCGCTAGGGAGATGGATTGTAACCCCTGTATAATTTTGCAAGAATCAGAACACAGGTGCGGGATATTATTATTATAAAAGAAGAGTGTTTATATAAAAGAGCGATGTATCGTGGGTATTTATATAATGATTGAATGAATAAAATATTGTTTAATGGCATGCCAGCACCAATAATGGGAATTTATAAAATAGAACGATGTTTTCATGTATATTGTGACAAATCATTAGAAATATCGATGTGCATTAAAATCATTTTATTTATAAATTTATATAGACTTTTTATAAGCCAATTTACAATATATACATAAATATAATCAGACATAAATACAGTCTTAGTTATCTCCCCTGTCATGTTCCTCAATCCACAGTGGTTTCATTCCGCTAACCCCAAGGTTCATTCACAGGAAACAATATATTCAAATTATTTGCCCTTGATGTATGATGGAGTAGAGCGAAATGCGACCACTCGAGATACATAGGGTGGGTGCCAAGTAGGCTTTATAACGTCACTAATAAGTGATAATATTATTGATTGGGCATGTGCATGACGCCGCAAATACGTGATAAACATCATTATTGTTTAGGTTTGTGTATTTGGTTATTGGTAGTCTATTATAACCCTAGTTAATACACGTTTTACAGTCATTTACACACATGTTAAATAGATGACTATTGTTTAATTTCAAATCGCTTTCTACCCATTCGCAACATTAGTCAATGATCATTAGCTCTCTTTAGTTACAAAAATATTCGGTTATTACTGCAACGGTAACCATTGGTAACCATTTCTATACATAGACGCAAAGCTGTATATAATAGGTCAGAGGTCAATTGGTAGAGAGGTCATTGAGGTGACGTGTTAGCTACAGATGGTGACCTTGCTTGATAGAATATTGGTAAGTTTGGTCTAATTTGAAGTATGTCAGCGAATTTAAAGCAAAAAACACCAAATGAAACAATTAACCGTGAATGTTTGATAAGAGGATACTTGTGCTTTTAGAACAAAACCAGAGATTGTTTCCCATAAAAACTGTGTTCCGTTAATATATTTTCCAATCGCTAAATGCCACGTAACGTAACGATTAACCGTGAATGATTGATAACAACAAGAGGATACTTGTCAAGTGCTTTAAGAATAAAATCAGTGATTATTTCCCATAAACTTGTATTCCGTTACTGTTATATAAGTAAGTAAATGTGTTCCGTACGTGTCACTTAGCGATTAACCGATTAACCGTGAATGTTGTGAAGTTGAAAACTCTGCTACAATTGAAGACATATTGTTTTCTCTTCCGTGTAAAAATCAATGGAATCTTTTAATCCTTCCCGTCCAACACCCGATTCTTTTACTCCACCAAACGGGAGGTTTAAATCTCGGACCAGCCAACAGTTGGCCCATACAGTTCCTACCTGTAAAATACAAAGTGTTTATGAATGAATGAATCGTTTAATGTTCATTGTTTCTCCTCAAATAGGTTCAAGGAAGACCGACATATACCGCGCAGTTTGCTATGTGGAAAGTTTTATCTAGACAGCTATTGAATTCCGACTTTAAAGAGGTCTTTAACGTGCACGCCAATTAGTGTGTTCTATGAGGGGAAGTTTCCCAAGGCAGCTACTGGATTCCACCTTTCAAGAGTTCTTTTACATACACACTAAAGTGTAGGCTACAGGACCAGACGCTGTTCGTTCCAGACCCCTGCACCACTGACAAGGGTTAACCATACAGTTCATTTCAAAGCTCTGCACCACTGACAAAGATAAACTACACCGTAAAATCCCATGGGGATTTCTAGGCCAGCACTGAGATCGAACCAGGGACCACCAGAGTCGGGCTCGCCCCCCCCCCCCCCCCGCTCAGAAATTACTAACAATCATTATACACGGTACCTTATATTAACCTAAAAAAAACTATTTTTGGGGGGTTTGAATACTTATTTTAAAATGCTTATTAGACGCCTAGGTAACCACATAGCATGATGATTACAACAGTCTGTTAGAATGACCTTTCCGAAAATTTCCCCAAAATGTTCGGCTCGCTACCGAAAGATAATGCCCCCCCCCCCCCCGCTTAATGATGTCTAGATACGGGCCTGACCAGAGTACTAATTTAGTGTCTTACTTACCACCGCGGGTTCGTATTGATTTAAAATCCCAAATCAATTTGAATTTAGTGGAGATGCCATGTAACAGTTCAGTCGATTTCAAGCTACTTGTGCGAGTTTGTTTAATGAGACGATTAGCTGTAAACTATTCTTGTGGCGGAACATAGTTAGAAAATAAAACCACGTCATTACCCGATCATTCAATACGTCATATCACACCTAGAAGTGATTTTGGGTTTTGTGGTAATTCTTCGGAAATCGGGATCGATAAATTTGTTGATTAGGGGAATCGATTTGAATTAGTTGTAAATCACTTTAGCTAATCAGTGGTCGATAACACACCCATAATAGTATGGATTTAATAATAATAATAATATACCTGTAGTTGATGAGAAACACGATGAAGTCGTGAAACATCTTGAGTCCAAACTGTAGCACAAAGACCATATTTTACTTTATTCACTCTTTCTATAACCTGTGATAAACAAATCATTATATCATGTCCAAAACTATGTCTACTGTGAGATGTTATCAAAAAGTATAATTTAATCGGGTGGTACTTGTGGTCTAGAGTCGTACGTTCCACGTGAAATGTGATATAGCCTGATAAAACCGAGGACTGGATGTGGTCGAAATTATTCCTACTCAGAGATATAATGGCCATGGAAATCGCCCTTCTTCAATTCTAGAACCAAATGGCCATGCAAAAGGGTAGGAGGGGATGCTACAGATGGTAAAGGTGAAATTTCATGGTGGTCTACGTCCAACTACAGTCTGTTACATGCCTTTATTACTACTGTCTGTAATTTACCTGTTGCAGGTCTGTAATACCTTCCCCTAACCCTAACACTCAATACCGAACGAGTGGGGTCGCCTGTCCCACCTCGTGAGTTTTTTTCGGCTCCCCCCAGTTCTCACCCTCAAGCGAGTTATTGAAAAAGAAAAAGAAAACTAGCCCCAAATGAACTATCTCGGTCGCGTGCCCCTCTTCCAACCTATCGTGTGTCTAGTGGACGTGTACATGTAGTATACTCCTCTTTCTCTCTCTCTCTCTCTCTCTCTCTCTCTCTCCCTATAATACAGATCATAGTATACCTCATCTTCATCATCAAATGGTACGACACAAACAACAGGACCAAATATTTCTTCTGTCATCAGTCGGGATTCATCACGAACATTCGTTATTACTGTTGGTCTCATGAAATAACCCTGCAACATGTCATCAACGGACATTAATAATTACTGGGAATAACTGTTTAACCAGGGGTGGAGGATAACTGTTTAACAGGGGTGGGGTGCGACATAACAGTTTAATCGGGGGCAGGGTGTCCAGAAATTTTGAGCAGTCGGGAATCTCAGTGGAAACAGCATCAACTTTAAATTGAGATTTTGGATATTACCCACGCGCGAATATTCATAACATCAGCAGTTCCGAGGCACATCCTATTTCATACAATTTCCCCCGTTTTGTGTTTTGTAAGATTTTGATAATAATCTATGAAACTTAGCGTGCATCGCCTCCTACAGGGGTGTTAATAAAGACTGGTGCATCGCCTCCTACAGGGGTGTTAATAAAGACTGGTGCATCGCCTCCTACAGGGGTGTTAATAAAGACTGGTAAATGTCATATTTTGTGATATTGTCAGATGTAGATGAAAAGACAATAATGGCTTCTGTTGTTAATCAGAAGGTCTGATGGATCAAGAGACATAAAAACTGATTAAAATACAGATCTATTTTTCATTTCGTTTTTTACACTATCGATGGACTACACCTGTAGTAAAGACAAGTAAAACGAAATTTTTAACTACAAAAACGAAACGAAATAGGATCTGTGTTTTAACCAGATTGTGAGATTGAGTTATGCAGCTTACATTTTTCTTCTCGTCTGTTAAATTCAACCCATCAGACATATCGCCACACAATACGTCTGCTTCCTCTTTCTCCGCCATTTTAACATAACCTTTGACTTTGTTTAAATGTTGCTTGCTTATCAGTGCTCCGATTATAGCCGTATCGTCATACGGGTTACCAACAGTCAATTTCCTATAACACAATAACCAGACATGAAATGATGTTTAAAGTTCTATTTTTCTACGCCTGCTGGGTTAATGGAGACGTACACTATGTAGTGTAAATACTGCTCAAACTATAAAGGGTCGAATGGTTAGCGCGTGCGTTTTGTATCGTAAGGTTTGTCATTGAGTCAACTGGTATGGTTTCGATTCCCCGTTTGTATGTCACAAGGAGTAGGATCGATTGTCCATCCTCGTGGGTTTTCTCTGTGTCCCCCGGTTTCCTTTCAATACTAAAGACTCCCTACGCGCAAGCGAATTATTGAAATAAAATTGAACCATATGTTAGTCCCGAAATGCCTAGTTTCTCTCTCTCTCAGTTAAATTGCGTGTGTTGAGCGGTACGACCACTATATACAAACTCGACAGAAATACACCTGTCTGTGAAAATTTTCAACGTTGCACACGTAACAATTCAAATGAAGTTTACCCAAACTCATTCAACATTTAAATTTACCTGGTGGCTTGAACAAATAATTCCAGAAAATGGGGGAAAAGTTGACGCTGCACAAAAATTCTACTGGTACATAGACAGATTTCACCTTGATTCATGAACGACGACCTGATGAAACATAAACACATAGATATATCACATCTCGTCTAGAGTCAACAAGAGGAGGAAATGAAATGATGTATCAACCGACTCAATGAAGTCGGGTAAACATCTACTTTCTATTATCGAGAACAGGGTGTGAAACATGCTACCAGATCCGGCTCACCTGGTCTAAAAGTTTATTTCATGTGGCCAATAAACGAAATGAGTTTGACACTCCTGATGCAGAGTGGCAAAACTGGGTAATTATATTCATAAAATGGGGTGTCTATGGGCATAGAAGCACCGTAAGTCACCAAGCGGACTAATTCTTATCTATGGACGCCAAAACACAGTCCGTAATCAGGGGAATATCTATGGGTACCTAAACACGGTCATCAAGAGGAGTAACCCGGAATACGTAAATATCGGAAGTCATCTAGTGATCTGTGTATGGACATCAAAGCGCCGTCAGTGATCAACCGACCATCCATGGACACCAAAACAGTCAGTGATTAGGATTCGTGGACACCAAAATGCGTCACGAGAAGTAATTCAGAATGAATGACTATCAGATGGGCGGGCATCTAAAATAATAAATTGGCTGTGTGAATCGTCCCGTTACTTCATGAGAAGAAAATATATATATATTTTTTTTTAATTTCACAAGGTTAAGACGACCAAATACAAATTGTGTAACTCACTTGATGCACTGAGAAATACATTTATCCAACTCGGCATCCTTAAAAACTACGGCGGCATTCTTCCCACCTAACTAAAATCATTACAAATAAAAATTTTGATCAGTTTTTTACCAGTGGATAGTGATGTCAACGGTTAATGGGCTAGATCTGTAACCAAAGGGTTAGTGTTCTAGAACTGTAACTACATGGTTACGGAGCTAGATCTGTAATCACACGAATCTTTGTATAATACACTTTATCGCTAGTGAGGGCAGCGCTAGCTAAATATAAAGCAGCATCCACATTTGTAAGATTCAGATAATAACCTGTAAACTCTCCGGCGAGTTGTGTAGGCTGTGTCTAGGGAATGAAATGTAATAACAACAATGAGACGAAATACACAAAAAATATCAAGTCATGCGAATGATACGTGGGGTCTGCCGTTAGCGTAAACTGAGCTGCACAGTTCTGTCTGTCTGATTCAGACTGATTTCTTAAGAAATAATGTGGTCGGTCTTGACGGTGGTCGTCTCCAGAATCGAGCGACAGTCAGTCGAATGAACGACTTGAAATATTACACTACATTACATTCAAGGGATTACATACATGTAGAAGACAGACCCGTGCCCTTGAGCCATTCATTCCTAAAGCATTAATTTCTTACCTCTAGCGACAATTTCTTGCAATGTTTTGAGGCGGATATACGCACTTTTTCAGCTGTGACGGTTCCCCCAGTAAAGGATATTAGAGGAATATCAGCATGAGAGACAAGAGCTTCGCCAGCTTTATGACCAAACCCAAACACCATGTTAACTACCCCTGGGGGAAATCCTAAAAAAGAGGTGAAACGAAAACTTTCAAGTTGTGTTAATTGAATCTATGAATGATATCTGGAACGTTGATAAAGTTCATCAGGACAAGCACCATTCCTTCTGGGCTTCCGGCTTGAGCATTAAAAAACAAATATTGAATAAACATTGAATTGCCGTGTAAAATGCATGTAAATACTTAATGTTAAAACATCCCGTTTGCTTAGTTTGGTTACTTAATTGGGGATATTAAATCAATCTTTGATAGGCATTTAGTAACTGGGTGGAGCAATAAACTATAAGGCATACTTATGGAAAAACAGCTACTTATTTATTTGAGCGACGTTTGATAACGTTGGGAGAATACTCTTCGGAAATTCGCTCAAATAAAAAACTAGCTGATTTTCCAGAAATATGCCTTATAATGTATTGATATTTTCCTAGTAGCCCGCCAGTAAATGATGCATATTGCAGTTGCTTCTATACATTTGAGATGTGTAGAACCAGACATTAGCAAAATTCCGTTTATTGACTACAGGTCAGTGATTTGTCCACGTTCTGTGTATACCTCTACAATATCACTGCTGTATATTCCCTTAATTAATTCGATATGCTGTTCACTGATTTCGTGCAATCAGTGTTAGAAATGAGTATTGATCTACCCAAACAAAATTTCGATCATGTGGTGGACCAATAAGAAACCACCTAAACATACATCCATCTCAATGTGGAAGCGACAGGGTAGATAGAGAATTTGGCGTCAAAAATTAACTACAAGATAATTCAAGAACTAAGTTTTGATCTTCCCAACCAAAATGTTGATCATTTGGTGGATCAATAAGCAATCATCCAATAGACACCATCTCCGTGTGGACGTGACGCTAGTATAATCTACCTACCCACAGGGTAGATAGCGAGGTGGTCCTTGAGAGGGACCATACTAACCAATACTGCACCGTGCGGAATTCCTGGACAGATCCCAACAATTACTTTAAAGAAAACTTTGTTCACTTTTTTTCTGCCTTTCTGTAAATTGAAAAAAACTTATAAAATATGCTAACATGACTAGACGTTTGATTGGCTACTAAAGATATTTGATAAATGGACGATGGAGCCAATAAGACATCGTACGCTATCCTGGAAGTCACGTGTTCGATCCATCATCGGGAATTTTCATGTGTGGTTCCCTCTTGTTAGTGGTGCCTTATAAATCACTGTGTATAGGTCAGTGTTTTTAAAGTTTTGGTTTCATCCTTGGTTTATAAGCTACCATCGTACCCGCGGGGAATGGGGAGTGGGGGTGGGCACAATATAATTATGACCGCATCAATAATTAAGGACGTCTAATCCACGTTAGCTCTACAAAGAAATGGTGTTAAACATAACAGAGATATGACATCTTTATTTTCATGAAACAGAATTTAGGGATGAAAGATTCATTCATCTAAACTATTGTTATTTTCTGAATAGGAGGAGAGAAGTTAGAAAGCTAGTAATGGAGAGAGAAAAAACCGGCTTTGTTTTACTATCATTCAGGTCCGGGTCCTCACCAAGATCGATAACTCTGAAAATTTAACATCTTATCCCCAATCGTGCATCGTAGTCCACCCATAACTGAGACGCCAGACGTTGGCCTCGGTTGGATCACAGACATCCGATCACAAACGTCCGAACCAGAGTTGGAAATTCAAAGTTACCAAAACGGCTTTAGACTCGGACCCATTAGACGTACATACCTGCTTCATTAAAGAGTTCGCATAGTTTGTAGGCTGTGACGGAGGTCATCTCACTTGGTTTAGCAACGACTGTATTACCAGCAGCTATGGCAGGAGCCAGCTTAAAGGTCAACAGGTATAAGGGTAGGTTCCAGGGGGAGATAAGTCCTGCTACTCCAACCGGATGTTTGATGGTATAGTTGATCGCACCGGCTTTCTCTAAAACTGTTGAGCTAAAAAAAAAACAAGATAGTCTGAATGGCTTATATTACCAATGATTTATTTCCGAGCCAGCAAGATATAAATTGAAACTGCATGTTTTCTTTTTACGCTTAGGTTAAAACATTTTATTGTTAAAAAGTTGTCATTTTCAATTTGAGTCAATAAAGGGTGTTTCAGAGGCAAATCATTTGAATATGTGCAAGAATAGAATAAAATGTTTGATGTGAATAATTGGTCAATAAGTTCCCAGGTTAGTGTTACGAATGGGATGTCAGGGGATGTTTGGTCAGTTTATGAAACCCTTGGTGTAAGTATTTCAGTGATGGAAGACTGTAGTGTAAGTGTACCAGCAATTGAAGATCTTCGTATAACGGTACTTGAAAATCTTAGTGTACATGTAATCAAAGTTTTGATGCAAGTGTTTCAATGTCGGAAGATGTTAGCGTAAGTGTAAACGGGAGATCTTGTAAGGCTAATTTTAGTGATAAGTATCCCTACCTGTTCAAATCGTGTAAAATAGCAGAAGCAAAAAATCTCAAGTTATAAATAGCTCTTGGTATATCTATTAATCTGGCTAGTCGGAGTGGTTTCCCTTGATCACGTGATTCCATTTCTGCAAACTTTTCCAGGTCCTTCTCTAACAGATCTGCTACTTTGTTGATTAACCTGGACCTTTCTTCTCGGGGTGTGGCCGACCATCTGTTATAGAAATGAGACAAGTATACAAAACTATTTCATGGAGAGGAAATGATTCATTGACAGACCTTATGATCTTACGCGTATGTGTTAAACCACTAGATCCAGAAATCCCCTGGAGTGGCGAGCGAAGAGGGCGTCAGGTGGTGGGAGCAGAATTGGGGATCTTGTGGGGCTGGGTAAAAACAAATTTGAGTTTTGATTAAATTTTAATGACGATATGGATTTCAGAGTAACAGTCTGTTTTCGATGAGACGCTGGATTGCCGAATGGCTAGCACATGCGCGTTGTATCATAAGGTCTGCCATTGAGTCGACTGGCGAGGTTACGATTCCCCGGTTGTACGTGACAAGGAGTAGGTTCGCCTGTTCAACCTCGCGAGTTTTCTCCAGCTGGATCTCCGGTTTCCTCCCACTGATATAGACCCCCCCCCCCCTACGCAATTTATGGAAATAAAAATTGAACCATATGTTAGTCCCGAAATGACCTAGTTTGTGTCGAGTAAACGTTAAACCCATCTCTCTCTCTATCTCTCTCTCTGTCTCTCCCTCTCTCTATCTCTCTCTCTCTCTCAATGACAGACCTTATAATCCAACGCGTACGCGTTAAACCCCTTGGAGTGGAAAAGGTGGCGAGCGTCATGGGTGTCAGGGGGTGGAAGCTCTCTTTCTTTCTATTGTTTAAACTATTATAGCGAGAACTGTCAGCCCTTTATCTGAATCTTACATACTACGTCTTTAGTGCCGTTATCTTAAAATAAACTCTAACCGAGATCCACATAAATAAAAATCTAGATCTGATTTATAATCTAGAAATGTTGTTTTTCAGTTCATAGTCATGCGCTAAGTTTTGAAAGGCGACATATGTTGACGAGGGTATTACATCTTGGTTTGAAATGAAAGGGTGTAAAATTGTGGTTTATCTGGACTAGATAAAAACATAAACAAGATAAGGTAATCGTGTTGGGAACTGATCGGGATGGTTTTATAGATATTACAAAATTCTGGTATGATTCGTCAATCTTTAATACCGGAAACGTAAAATAATAATTATCTATATACACTTATAGAACCGCCGATAAACAACTAGTGTCTAGTCACGCTGTGTATATGGAGAATAAATTCTTAAACTTAACCTACAATATCGCCAAAAATCACGAAATCTGGAAGTCACCCTCAGAAAAGGATTTAGCCTCTCAACACTCCATACTGAAAACGAGATTGTGTTTAACGTCCTACTATTCTGCTCCGACTGGACTCATGAAGACGAGTATACGCCATATGGAGTACTATGAGGGAAATTTTGTCCAGACAGCCCCGAAAATGAATAGACCCAATCCATGGATGTCTCAATCAGCTGGGTCTCTAGCAAACATCACTGTTTCATGGTATAGTGGAGGATTTAATTCGAAAACGCCCCCTTACACCAGGGGCGACATCGCTGATAACAAATTATCTAGTAAGGCAAGGCGCGAGGAGAGATTTAGTATAACAAAAGAGGGGTCAAATAAATCAAGACAAAGGGGAAGATTTGTAGCTCTCAGAAATGTCGAATTCACGGGGAAGAACTTTGACAATGGCTATTTTAAAAGTATAAAGTATAAAGTTAGGGTTAGGGTTAACTGTTTACCATAATCTTTGAAACCATGTCCCCGATTAGTCACGTATTTCATGTGCTTTGTTTATGTCACTAATGTTAGATACACACCGGCAAGGTCATACACTACTAATGCAATATGTAGACCTATTACACCTGTAAGGTGACACAACAATATATAGGTCAGTTATACCTGCGAGGTATGAAATAAATGTATAACCCTATTAAGGCTACTAGCGAAGCGCGAACAAAAATGAGGTTTAACGTCCTGACGACACAGGCGACATCATTTTGGGAATAATTTTGGTTCTATTTTATTTCAATGATTTAGTTGCGCGTAGGTGTAGTTAGTAGTAATGACCGTGGTAGGGGACCCAGAGTAAACCCACAAGCTTGAACAGGCGACTTTAGTCATTGTCACGCGGGATCGAAACCACGTCGCCTATGACTTGACTTAATGACCATCTTTGGCAGGCATAGTAATAAACCCTCATTCAGAAGGTTTTTTAAAAAATCCAAAATGGTAGCAACTCAAAATGGCAACCAAAATGGAATCCAAAATGTCGGAATTTAAGTTAATCGTCGTTTATTCCTGTTGGATATAACTTGTAACATAAGGTTAGAGAATCCATGATGGTAGAAACTCCAAATTGTCACCAAAATAAAATCCAATATGGCGGAATCTTAATTAATCGTAATAAAATATTTTTTTTCTCGATATAATCAGCAAACAGTTTTTTTTAGGTTGAAGAGAGAATGCTACAGGTTATAGACAATATTAAGTGCTGTTTAAGGATGTATTTCCAGATTATTATACTGAAGGTACGTCTGGGTAGAAAGTAAGGTTTTGCGCGAAATAGATGTCCTGAATACAAATGAGTTCACTAACATCAAATATCCGGTTTTACAAATTGTGTTTGTCTCGGCTAATTCCTATCCCTCCAAACGAGACTCGAATGTGTTTGAAAAACTGCATGTAAAGGGTACTTTCTGTGGTATATTATGATGTTAACGATTCATCAAAAACAACGTAAATTTATGACTAGCAGTGGACTCTAAACTCCGCATGAACATTAACCAGTTCACAGGCCCTTAAAACTGGCATACCCCTTTTCAGTCCACCCCTAAAATTGATAAATGCATCTAAAAAAATTCTTAAATTAAATTTTGAATCCAAAATAGCATTTAGTAACCTTTCAAAAAACCTTATTAGTATTATTATAAAAGCAATATCCACATGATAAAAATCGCGATTATGAATTCTATATTGTTTGCCGTTTTAAATTTATACCATCTCGACTATTCGAGTTGATTTAGGAGTCAGAATTGAACCAAGTAACCTCCAAAACCTTAAATGGCATATTACAAGTCATACAATAGAATAAAATGACGATTATCTTAAAATTTGCCACATTGGATTTCCTTCTAGCGACCAGAATTCAACCGAATGACATCTGCAACCACGTGAAAGACATGTCGTATCCTAAAGAGAACAACGCTTAATTTAAATCCGCCATTTTTGATTCCATTTTGAATTTCTATCATGTTGAAAATATCATGATATCTGTTTCCATGGATATCGCCTAGCTCTATGACAAGGATTGTCTACGACTCGGATATAAATTTGAACCTACGCCATACCTTTTAACTTATTTTAAGATTTGTGTGAAACGAGTCGTGTGAAACTGTCACCTTGGATATCGAACTAAATTAAGACCAGAAATACTCGTATTGACAGAACTGTTACACCCGACCGACATAAAACGTTTCTTTTTATGATATTATTGAAATAACTGTTGATTTTGGTATGGTTACTTGCTACATTAAATTGAATGAGGAAATATATGCGGAAGATATACATACCCTTTGAATGCCGCTTTAGCGCTAGCCACTGCTAGTTCGACCTCCTTCTCACCACTGTCAGGAATTGACGCCCATACTTCACCCGTGGAGGGTTCATAACTATCTATATGCGATTCGGTCGGTACAAATTTACCGTTTATAAAGTTCTCGACTTCTAGTACAATCATCCTCGTGGGTAGGCCTATATTATTACTTGTGAAGCAGACGTATGTTGTTTACAATATGTATAAACTATTTGGGTCAAGTCGAGTTCAAGGCTGTTTTCTTGTTTTTTAATTGGTTGCTATTTTAGTATGAAAGGGGGCGTGGATTCAAAGAGACTCTGTGTACTGTTATATGTATATAGTTGATAATAGAAACTCTGTGTACTGTGATAGTTGATAAACGGCAGGTTGGGTGGCCGAATGGTTAACGTGCGCGTGCTGTGCGGTTTGCCATTGAGTCAACTGGCGTGGTTTGGAATCCTCGGTTGTACGTGGCAAGGAGTAGGGTCCAGCCTCGTGGGTTTTCTCCGGGTAGTCCGGTTTCCTCCCGTAGCTAAAGACCCTCACGCGCAAGCGAATTATTGAAATAAAATTAAACCATATGTTAGTCCCGAAATAACCTAGTTTGTGTCGGGTAGTCGTTAAAACTCATTTCTCTATCGCTCTCTCTCTCTCTCTCATTAGCCATATTGTTTGGGTTTTTTTTCGCCTTTACCGACAGGAAAGGCAAGGTGTGTGATTATACGGTTGACGATTATTGTCAATAATAGATTCACACATTTTTATCGCACCTGTTACATAAGGAGGATCAGAGTACGTCCGTCCTCGTCTATAGGACTATGTTAGTCACAATTAGGATCCTGCATGTGGTCGATCGTCTAGCCATAATTGTTGTAGTTGTTTATCTTTGGGTACATATCTGTCATCTTCCATGCTAATCCCTCTGTCAATATTTTTCTAAATATAATTCCCATTGTCAATGATGCGATGTCATTTCGGTGGAGTCGGACGTCAAATAAAGGTACGTAATTCATACACGTAGTAACGAATTTGAGCGAAGCCCCCCCCCCCCGGAAAATCTCCAAAAACAAAACGGTCACCCCGATACATGGGCCATTTTCTGACTCAGGGTTCCTGTCACAGATTCGACGTTTTCTACAAACTGACATGTTGTTAAATTGTAGTTCAATTCCTTATCACGTTCAAGCGGGGAATCAGGTGCGGATCCAGGAATTTTTGCAGGAGGGGGTTTGCCAGGTTTCTGTTACGGAAATCTGCCATCTTCGTCTCTAAATTACATAGGCATACATTCAAATTGAGCTTTTTAAACAGAGAAATCATTTTTATACTGATGTAGGATCAAAATCATTGATGCAAGGCATTATTTTTTTTTATGTAGCTGAGCAGGGGGGGGGGGGTTGAACCCCCCCCCCCTCTGGATCCGCACCTGAGAATATAAAGCACACTAGTTGACTCAATAACAGACTGTACGAGAAAGAGAAAGTGTTCTATAACTTATAATCATATTTAGACCCTGTTCCATAAATATAGTAACGTTTATTAGATACCAGGGAGATGGGTGGCCGAATGGTTTTCGCGTTCGCTTTATATCATAACGTCTGTCATTCAATACTCACCAAAACCTGGTAGAAAATGTATAGGCCTATTCAAACCCTTTTCTTTGATTCTACACAAACAAGTCAACAAAGATCGCCGTGCAAAAGGGGGGGGGGGGAAAGGGAAAGGGAGGGAGACTAAAAATAACTTTGATCCTTGTTTCGGTGAACTGGGTTCATATGACATCAATGTGTCATCGAGTGGGGGCGCGCGGTCTAGTTATTATAGACGCCATAGATAGAAACCAAACAAGGGAGTTATTGGGAAAGTAAAGTTTGGGCCTTAAATTCGATCTGAGGTGACGAGAGAAATGGCTGTTGCCACAGGAGATCATTATTATGACGGATTAAACTTTGAACGTGAAAGAGAGTTGGGAAAGGGGTCATTTGGAGTTGTTGACCTAGTTTACCACAAAACAACCAAAGAACGGGTAGTGTATATTTTATAATTTGTATGTTTTGTTTTGTATTTTCATGTCTATCCTGTATGTGCCCTGAATTTGTACCCCTTCATATTTTTTGCAATGCAATTCTACTCTATATTCTATTCTTTTCTATACTAGACTATAGGGTTAGGGTTAGGGCGGATCCGGAATTTTTGCAGGAGGGGATTTCCCAGTTTCATGAGACAATTTAAAGTAATAGCCTCGGTTGTCATGTTACCGCTGTCACGATAATAAACAAAGCCTCGATTATCCATTTTACGTTTAATCATCAATGAACAGCAGATCGGTTTCATATCCCTCAGAAAGTCGGACACATGAGATGGCATCAAGAGTTAATTATCGTCTTTTCATGTTCATAAATGTGTAATTAATAGTTTATGCAACATTTCTGCAATAGGCACAGTTCGCTACCTTAATCGTAGGTGTATTTTGAAATTCTTGCTTACAACATGTGGTAAATACGTATATTAGCAGCCAATTAAAGAGTTAGAAATATTTTGGTGGCATTAAACTTCTTTTCAGATTGATGTGGATTTATTCTACGTTTATTTATATAAATGTTCAACCAAGTAATAGAATTGGTTTTAAGATTCCAGACAAGAGAAAATGAAGACCCTTGGGGCCCTATAATTTGCACTGAGATATTAAGGCGCCCACATTTGAATTTAATTATACGTGTAAAGGATACTAATCTGTACAATACACGTATTTTACGACGAGGCTCCCTTTTTATGGCCCCTTCTTCAGCATCATTATCTGTGCCATAGTAACTTCAACACTGGCTTAAAAACAGCTGTGTTGCCCCAATTACATTTGAAGAATGTCTAAATACGTCCGATATTATTTATAATTACAGTTAGCGAGGAAAACAATAAGTCTCACGAATTTGTCAGAGTATGACAAACAAGCCACGCAGAAAGAAGTGGAAGTGCTGCAGACAGCGAATGACCATTCACATATCTTGCGTTTAAAAGGATTTACTAAAACCGCAGATCATCTATACATATACACCGAATACTGTTCCCGTGGAGATCTAAACGAGCTTTTAATCAAATTGAATAAAGCAGCTATACCAGAGAAGCTGATAGTTTGCTGGCTAGGTCAAATAGCAGACGCTTTAAAGGTAAAATATTTTTGCTGCACATCTAACATTCCAAATGTTATATTCGCTGCTTAAAGCGAACGACAAGGCCTATTCCATATAACGTTTAAGCTACAGCTAAGTTATAGGCAGGGAGGGATGCCGAGTTCCGTAAGCAGAAGAAACCAATGCAGTTCGGTTCACAAATAAATATGTCAGACATAATCATAATTATTCAATAAAGCGGTTTTCAGAAAGTTTCGGAGAGCGATATCTCGTAATCAGTGTGATTTATGGGTTGGAGAATAAATTATTTCTTTTTAAATTCCTCAAACACAAAGTGGTTTTACAAGCAAAATATTCCGAAAAATCAAATTTGAGAAAATCAAAATCAAACTAGACCTAACAAAGTGACAATTTTGAGAGTTTTTATATTACATTATCAAAAACTTACATATTAATTGTAAATATTTAGTATGGCAGTGTGTATTCATGATGCAGAAATTCATATATCGACTTTAGGAAGGATTGTGAATATAGGTTATTAGTGTTAGCCAATTGTTTCTATTAATCAATAGGATTGTGGTTATATGTCATACAAATATATATTCAACACATCAATACAAAATAGATGTGATAATCAAAGCCGTTGTACAAATCGCGTCTCGGGCCCACAGTCATAATAATTTTGAACTCATAAATTTAGGACCCTTTATAACAAAATATGGTCCTGGTGGAACAGGATATTTTAGAAAGTTTGTGCCATCATTGTATAGCTATGAAATTTTATTTGCCTTTAGTACCTACATGGTAAGGAGATGACATAAAACCAGCCAACATATTTTTAACAGAAGAAGGTAATATTAAAATTGGTGATTTGGGTATAGCAAGGTAAGTATATGAAGAGTCCTGGGGAAGAACGATCTAAGTCACCAGTTAATGGCGCAATCTGGTAGCAAATTGTATAAGCGTTCTGTCTAATAATCAATTTCGGATAAAATCGATCGGCGTCACATCGAACCGAGGCCCTTCTGATATGGCCTCCCGGACAAATACAAGTCCATCGGACCCTTTATTTAACCATAATTTGTCTGAAAAGTCGATGTCAGTTGTACTGGTAATTATGGTTCGTGTTAAACATCATTTTGAAGTTGCAACTAATTCCACTCGTTGTTCACGTCAAGCATTCTCGTCCAAAAGTTTGTTTTGCGCTTTATGCGAAAAGACAACAATGTGACTTAGATCGTTCTTCCCCTGGAGTCTGGACTGTTCGTATATATATAGTTGATTAAGAGTGTGCTCCATATCTTCACGCAAAATGTGACAGATGTACAAAATTTGTGGAAACCAGGTTTGTCAGATTTAGATGAAACGTAAACTTTCTTATAAGGATGGGAAAAAATTCTTGGATGAGTTCCATAAGATGCAAATAGGACATTCCGTTTTGTAGTTATGTCCCCGCCCCCATGAAAACAGAGGTCACAATTTTTGTTCGATTGCAATGAAATGTTCTGGAGTTATTCCCCTTGTATTTGTATCTTAATGATCAAAAGGTCGTTGATGAGTTTGATTTTCGTGGGCATTGGATCCTTCTTCTCAAATTAGGACAAAATGTGGATGGACATTATGACCGACAAAAGTCATATGAGTTCTATATATTAATATTCAGTGTTTCGTTGTCCATTTTAATAAACATATCCTTGACAACATTAATATATTTTAAATCTATTTTATTTACCTAATTATTTCTCCTTTAAGATACGTGTTGAATTAAACAGACATTGGCATGAGTGACATATTGTCCTTATAAAAACGGATAGAGTAAAACTCTTTACAATTTAATGTCAACGGGTCCCTGGGCTAAAGAACCGTATTAATCCAGCTATATTACGTCAGATATAATTTAGACTGGGCATTGAAGTCTAACAATGGAGGGATTAAGAATTGGTCATGATCCATACTCTCTACAAAACGAACTATAATTGTTTTAGATTTAATTGCCAACGTGTCGTAATTGTCTAATATATATTTGGTAGAACTGTTTTTTAAGATATAGAGTGAGCTATGGTTTAGAACGGACCTGATCTTTCTGGTTCTTGTAAATAATTGTTGAATTATCCATGTTTAATAAATCTCATAGAGGTTACGTGGATTTAATCTTAATTTAATAAGACCAGAAATAACGAGGTCACAACACGTATCTTGCATGGCAACCGCCACTCATTTTACTTTATTAGATAATGTTTACATACTGTCGTGATACAGGGTCATGGAACGGACGGGCCCACTACCGAAGACAATAATTGGGACACCTGTTTACACCAGTCCAGAAATGATTAATGGCCGTGGATACAATGAGAAGGTGAGAAAATTAACTGGCTCCCCGGGATTTTCGGTGTGCTTTAGGCTTAACAGTTATAGAGGATGGGATGGGGTGGATGAAATGCAAGGAACACGTGACATATGGAATCCAATAGCGAGGAGCATGTATAGGCTGGTCGAATATTAAACCCCATTTCAGTCATTCATTCAAGATCATTCCAAAACATAACATCATTGCACAACACTGCTCTCTTTCTTGGGATTAATCCCCCATAGAGCCAGTGAAGGGTGCTGCACGCAAGATGTGGCATGCTTGTTATATCACTTGTCCTAGTTTCAATCAATGGCTAGTCAAGAGGTCGCGGGGTCCCTCACGGGTTTGCCGGGATAGTTCATCGGGATTATCCGGTGTGGTTCCCCTCCACAGTGGTGCAGGACAGGGCGCCTGACAAGGACACCTGTCTAGTCATTCGGATGGGACAAAAAACCGAGATCCCTTGTACACGGCGTACACGTAAAAGGGCCCTTGAAATTTGATATATATCAACAGTAAGAAGTAGCGCAGCTGTCCGTGCACTGTATGCCGTATACCGCCTTCATGAAACCAGTCGCACCCCATTTTATTTCATTTCGATCCATGAACAATGTAGTCAAGATGTCTATTTGACAACATGTAGCAACAAATGAGCAGAGATATTGTCTTGCAGCTTCTGGTGTTTTAGAAATCTCGAATAATCCCCACCAAAACCTCACTCCACCATGGACCCGCCCCTAATATAGAGCAGGAGCCCTATGGGTTAACCTAGCTGAAAATTGTACCAATGTTTTCCTTTATTTTATCAATGCATGTATATCTGGCATCATAAAAATGTAAGTCTGCCGGGTTTCTGGTGGTGGGTGTGGTATTCCACGCCCAAAATGCGATACCTCTCTACTAGTCTAGATTAGCTCAAAAGTGTACTACATGAAATTCTCACAGCAGTGTACCGTACATCTTCAGGTATCACAAAAACACTCTGACAGACATTTCTAGTGGTGGGGTACCCCTGACAGAGCTATGTAATTATCAGACATGTGTAGTATCCCTGACGAGAGTTTTCAAATTTCCAGTTAACAGCTAGGCTGGATTAGCTGAAATCTTTACCACCTAAAACAACTTTGGCGTTGTTCAGTACCACCAGAGGTGTCCTGAATGACCACTGTCAGACAGTTTGTGCGGTGGGTTACCCCTAACAGACACGCCCAAAATGCCACGGACCCCAACTATAGAGTAGCCGGCACTGTTCCCGTATTCCAAACAATTAATAATTGTACCAGGATGCGTAGAATGTATGGAAAAGGTGATAACTTGCGGTTGCAGGAACAATTTTTCTGTTCAAAAATGTATTTTTAGCCCCATAAAACGTTTTTTGCCCCCAAAATCAGTTTCTTGCAACCGCAGTTTACCGCCTCTTCCATGAATGCTAGGTATTAGTATTCTACGCATCCTGGCTAAAACATTAATTTTTTAAACCACGGTAACAGTGCCCGTTAATCTAGCCTAGTTTGAGGGGGGGGGGGGCATTTTGGGCGTGTCTGTTAGGGGTGACCCACCGCACAAACTATCTCACAGTGGTCATTCAGGACACCTCTGGTGGTACTGAACAACGCCAAAGTTGTTTTAGGTGGTACAGATTTCAGTTAATCCATCCTAGCTGTTGAGTAGCAATTCACAGTGGTCATTCAGGACACCTCTGGTGGTACTGAACAACGCTAAAGTTGTTTTAGGTGGTACAGATTTCAGTTAATCCAACCTAGCTGTTGACTAGCAATTCGGTAGCTCTTGTCAGCGTTACTGTAATACTACAATGTCTGGTAATTACATAGCTCTGTCAGGGATACCCCACCACTGGAAATGTCTGACAGATTGTTTTTGTGATACCTGAAGATGTACGGCACACTGCGGTGCAAATTTCATGTAGTACACTTTTGAGTTAATCTAGACTAGTTGAGGGGTATCGCATTTTGGGCGTGAGGTACCACACCCACCGCCAGAAACCCGGCAGACTTACATTTTAATGATACCAGACATACATGCATCGATAACACGTAGAAGAGAATTGGTACAATTTTCAGCTAGAATGACCCCTGGGCTCCCGGTCTATAATCAATTTGTCATTATCATTTTCTTTCTAGACAGATATATGGAGCTTGGGTTGTGTTATATATGAATTGGCTACAACCAAGCAGGCAATTACTCTTTCAAGCCGTACTGGTATTGGCTGGACCTTGAGTGAACCAGTAAGTGAAAAAGAAAATGATTATTTTTTAAAATGAAAAAGAAAATAATAATATTTTTAAATATAAATTATGCAAAAATGTTATCTAAATTATTAATTAAATATTAATTAACTCTTGGTGCCATCGTTAGTCTGGGCTTCGGTCTAGTCCCGATCATCATTACTAAAGTCGGTACGATAAAAACATAGTCTCAATTATCCATTTCATGATTTAATCATGAACAGAAGTCGAACAGCAAATTGAAACTTAATCCAATAAACATCGCAGGTTAGCGATGACATCGAGGGTTGATTATGATCTGGATAAGTTATTAATAATTTAGATAACATTTCAGGCCTAAATAAAGACCTGTTATATACAGATTTAGGTCTTGCATAATATCTAACTTTTAAGTTTGCGAACATAACATCTCGATAATTATGATATGACCCTTATTTCTCTTAATACAGAACAAACTACATGTCCCGAGATTTTACATTTGCACCCGCGACAGAAACGTTTCTTGGGTCCTAATGATCTCAGGACATGTTTATTGTACAATCACACCCCTCTCAATGCGAAATATGAAGTGTTTATTACCTAAATACAGCCTCGATATACCAAGATGAGTAAAGCGGAACGATACCACTACTGGGGATACCCCGAGATATGGCAGATACTAAAAGAAGAGAAAAAACAAATTTTTACGTGGTCGTTCTGTAGGATCAATGTACTTTTGTAACAAATGTGTTTAAAATTACTTTATTTTAGGTCGATTTCCACAAAAGATATATCGCAATCAAATTGTAAAAAATACCAGTTTAACCCAAAAAACATGACCCGGTTATGAAATAATCAGATAGTTTTTTCGCGAAAACTTTCTAAACGTGACGGAGTCAACAGTTTTAATTGATTTGGTGTGAGAACGAACCTCTTCAATTTTCACTGTTGGATGACAACCTTTTTTTTTTACCGATTTTGTTTTGTCAGTAATTTAAATAATTAAAATACAAGCTTGAATTGAAGTAGCCAGATTACATATATATAGACAGGGGACAGAAGAATTTTTATAAGGAAATTTGAAAAAAAAAAATCCATTTACATTTAACATACATTATGGAAGAGCAAAATCTGCCTATTGTACGTCTTTCTTTTGGGTATGAAATACATATGTAATAAAAACTATTAATTAGACATTAATTCACTTATCTAGACCATAATCATCTCTCGATGTCAAGACTAGCCTGCGATTGTTGGATTATTATCCGATTTGCTGCAAGACTTTCCTTCATGATTAACGATTAACTGGAAAATCGAGACTATTAGTTTTGTTTTACCGACTTCAGTAATGCTGATTGAGGCTAAGCGGAAATTTCATCTGCTTAGTTCTTGGTTCATAGTGGATCAATTTGACTGAATTTTCAGCAAATTGCCATTACATAATGTAGTTTGTAACTAGTATAGTGAGTACTGCCAAATCGTTATCTTATCTCCCATAATGTATCTTTAATTTTGATAGCCATCAACCATACCGGGCACATACAGTCAAGAATTCTGTCGTGTTACCTTAGCTATGCTGGATGAAGATCCAGGATCTCGGCTTAGTGCACAAGATATCATCAATAGCGAACCAGTAAAAAGTTATTTTAGAGAACCTTATTCTGTAAGTAATTTGGAAGGTATCTATAGCCATTATTTATAATGTATTTTATTTCAGTAGATATAAGTATATATTTCTTCCCGGTAGAGTATCCAGTTACGGAAGGTGATCCGGCATTTTTCTTACTTCTAAACCAATTTTCTATCCTACAGCCAATCAGGTTTCGTATAGTTGTACTCCTTGGTTGCGGGTTCTGCACGTGCATGCAGGTTGTGGGTTCTGCACGTCAATTTAAATCAACATTGATGATGTGATCTTACCGGAAAAAGATGGGATTTATTTAAGACAAAATAAACATTTTACCATTGGTACCTGGATCATGTACCATAATACGTTTCAGCCCCAGTTCTAGCAAGAGACTCGAGGAACGAGGCTAGAATTATTGCACCAAATCAAAAGGCGTATATGTAGACTGGAATAACCAGACACTAGAAATTTGCATTCGATTGAGACTGCAGGCTTATTTCGCCGAACTTAACAGATTTGAAATTAGAGTAAAAAAGGAAACGATTGAATGTAAATCAGTTTATATACTTTCATATTACAGTATTATATGCGTTGCAACCCACTTGTGTCAATTTCTAGGTCCAAAATGTTAGCGACTTGGCCCTTTTAAATATTATGTTTATGATAAACAGTTCTTACATTAGCCTTATTTAAGGTAATGCTTTCGTCCTTTTCCACGGTTGAGATATGTGTTTTAATTTATCGAAATGAATATAAATCGAAAGGATTCGCGTGGCCGATTTGCTAGGCAAGTAAATAGCGATTGGGGCATCTCAGAGAGACGGCATTGTTTTTATACGCCCACACTTTCATGTGGACTATATTGTCGTCGCCCCTGTTCGTCCGTCCGTCCGTCCGTCCGTCCGTCCACAATTGTTTGTGAACAGTCTACAGGTCACAATTTTTATCCGATTTCAATGAAACTTAAAATATAGGTTTATCACCCTAAGATCTCGGTTCCTTTCGATAATGGCATGTATCTGACTGTAACTTCATGGGTTATGGCCCCTGATTGTACGAAAAATCGCGTTTTTTAGCTTGTGAACAGTGTAGAGGTCACAATTTTGAACCGATTTGGATGAAACTTGAAATTCATGTTTATAACCCAAAGATCTTGGTTCCTTTCGATATTTGTGCCAATCGGATCTTAACTTCCTGAATTATGGCCCCTGATTGTCCGAAAAATCGCGCTTTTTTAGCTTGTGGTCCCTCTGGAGGTCAAAATTGTTATCCGATTTAAAAAAAAACGTTTGATTATATCACCGTTCAATGGTTATGAAGCAAGAGTTTGAATTTCGTAAAAATCGGACCAAAATTGACGGACAAAATGGCCGCCGTTTGTACGCGAATAGTGTGAAAATATGTTATATCAAGGTTGTGGACCTTATAGAGGTCACAATTTTGAACCGATTTTGATGAAACTTGACATGTATGTTTATAACCCAAAGATCTTGGTTCCTTTCGATATTTGCGCCCATCGGATCATAACTTCCTGAATTATGTCCCCGGATTGTCCGAAAAATACCTTTTGTTAGCTTTTGGTCCCTCTGGAGGTCAAAATTATTATCCGATTTAAAAAAAACGGTGGATTATATCACCGTTCCATGGTTATGAAGCAAGAGTTTGAATTTCGTAAAAATCGGACCAAATTGACGGATAAAATGGCCACCGTTTGTACGCGAATAGTGTGAAAATATGTTATATCAAGGTTGTGGACCCTATAGAGGTCACAATTTTGAACCGATGTTGATGAAACTTGACATGAATGTTTATAACCCAAGGATCTTGGTTCCTGTCGATATTTGCGCCCATCGGATCATAACTTCCTGAATTATGTCCCCTGATTTTCCGAAAAATCGCTTTTGTTAGCTTGTGGTCACCCTGGAGGTCAAAATTATTATCCAGTTTAAAACACCGTTTGATTATATCACCGTTTCACTGTAATGAGGAAACAATTTGAATTTCGTTAAAATCGGACTAGAGTTGACGGATAAAATGACCGTCGTCTGTACGCGAATTGTGTGAAAATATGTTATATCAAGGTTGTGGACCCTATAGAGGTCACAGTTTTGATGAAACTTGAAATACAGGTTTATAACCTAATGATCTTGGTTCCATTGCATATTTGCCCATATCGGATCGTAACTTCCTGAATTATGGCCCTGATTGTACGAAAAATCACCCTTTTTAGCTTGTGGGCCCTCTGGAGGTCCCAATTATTATCTGATTTAAAAAAAACGTTTGATTATATCACAGTTACACCGTAGTGATGGGTGAGTTTGGATTATGATTTTCTGATGATTACTTAAAATGCAACAACTCTTGTTGACTGCCCGGACGATTTGGCTGCTGCGTGGGCGTATGTTTCGTTGCCTGGCAACCTATTTTTAAATTATACACGGCACGGCATTGTTTTAATACGAACATGTTTGATAGTATATATTATATGATGTAGCACCTAATAGGAAGAAAAATAAAGAAGGTTAAAAAAATTTGAAGAAAAAACCCATCAGAAAATAAGGGCCATTATTTGATTCGGGAGTTCATCAATTAAGATAGTTGAAAAGTATTATAAGTGCTTACCCTTTTTATGATCTTCTTATTGTATTGCAGCCACAGCCGGAGTTCGCATCTCTGAAATCAAGCTGACTCATTTAAATTTGGGTCAAAACAATCGAATAAGACAAAATATGGATAGCGACCAAATAACTGAACTACTGTGGTGTTATCTCGGATGGCCATACTAATAAACTAGAAAACTTACAACTAGATGCACTAAGAACAATATGTGGGTCTGTAAGGGGTCCCAACCATAAGCTGTTATATAACGAAACCGGGTTAATTAGGCTACAAGAAAGACGCAAACGACACAAACTGATACTTATTTATAAAATCATTTTAATGATTAATGATTAATTTTTCGAACTCTATCGGGCCCTCATCAACAAAAGAATGAAATAAACTTGGTATCAATATAAGAATTTCTCCATCTCTCACTACTTTCAAACAAAATCTAAAACGTCCAATAATTCCCAATTCATTTCTACAGGGCAAAAGAAAAAAACAGGTAATACACAGCAGACTGCGTATTTCTTGTAGCGACCTTAACGGGCATAATTTTTTTACGACATAGGCCCTATTATTATCTCCGAGGATCCATCCTGCAGCTGCGGTCATCGCTTTGAAGATTCTGAACATTTTCTCCGCTGGTGCTCACTGTACTCAGGTGCACGAAAAATTACAATACATCTTTTACTATCACTCAATTAAACCACTTCTTTTTGGCATAGAAAATCAGACTACATCTAATAACATCTTTAATAGTACTATGTTACCAGACGCTTCAAAACCTGATTCTACCAACAGAAACCTTTTATCATGTTATATAACAGCACTTTCCCCTTTTTATTTTTTTTGTTATAAATAGTATTTATATTAATCATTTAAGAACGCGTCCGCGAGAGGACCATGCAGAAATAAAAAAAACGATAACCCTGGGGGTCAGCAAATATCAACCATACTTGGTCTATGGGGACCCCTAGGCGACTGAAGTCACATGATGAAGTGAAAATTTTTTGAAGTGACAACTTCCGGTATAACTGGAAATTGTTGTTTTCGGGCAAAATTTGACATATTTCGACCAATTTATTACCCAAATTTCAAAACGCTCCTACCCGAAAAGTTGTGTCTCTAAATTTTTGAAATTGGTGAGGTATGATAGGCCTAGTAGTCGTCTTAAAATCCTGCAGTCGTTTGGGATTGTATGAATCGTGTGAAATTTTCTGTGCGTGATCTTAAAGTGGTCATTTTACGTATGTTGAAAACTATGCCATCCTAAAACGCATGTAGCTACTTCTTTGCAGGTCTGACATATAATTGCTTGGTGTGGTTGTGAAGGGCATTTCTCAAAGTAAATGTCAGAAGAAAAAAACTGACCGGAACGCAACCCACTAGAGTGCTGCAATAGTTTGAAAATATGTAAAAACGGTATTTTCCACAAATTTGTATTTTCACTGATGATGGACTACTATCATCAAGAGTTCAAATGACCGTTGATTATCAACATTACTAACATATTTTGTTACTTGGACGTGCCTTGCGCCAAATATACTATCTTGGTTAAATATCATGAAGTTTTTGTGACAAAATCGGATGTTCGCGGTCATTGTAGAAAAGGGGCGTAACTGGTGTATAATTTTGCAGGGTCAGGCAACGATTATTCTAATCTGTATTCAGTAGTTAGTAGCACAGAAGAGCATGAATCCATGGGTTGGCACGGCAAGCTTTCACATTGGCACAATTTAACCAAAGCAGCACCTTTTCAGCAATGACCAACGATTATCTTCATTACCTATAATATTTCGGTATTTGAACGTGCCTCGTGTCAAATAGATATTGTTTAAAATCATATTTATGTGACACAATCTGACGCTCGCGTGATAGCCAAAGGGAAGGGTCATATGTCGTGTATAATTTTGCAGGAATCAGACCACTGTTATTAAGATCAGTATTCAGGAACAGATCATTGTATAGATTTATTGACTGACATGACTATCATAAACTTGATCTATTAATTTGTACACCTGCTCATGTAAAGAAACATTCAGAAGCATTCATGTAGGGACATTTAATGTTTGATATTGAAATCTCTGAAGGGGAAGATGGCATAGATTACAACAGGATTTATGGCACTCCAGGATAATGTTGACCGCATGTGCCAACCTCCTACATGTCTACGTTGGAGCAGAAGTGCTTACGTAAATGCTATCTGACCTTCCTTCAAGTTTTTGGACCAAAGAATAATGTTTTATTTTGTAATACTGTTTTTGGTCTATGTCCTCTTCTCCTTCGTGGATTTCAGTATGGAATTATCATAGCCTCCCGATCTCCAATGCCTCTCCGTGAAAATTTCTAAATGTTTCTGACCAAAATAACCTATTTGGCACAGTAACGGTGGTAGAAAAGTTGATATTCAGCGGGTGACTGGGCACGTGGGCTCACTAATCCTATGCTTGTTGTGTAGTCATCTTGCTGATCGTGTAACTATGATTTAATGTCACTGGATCATGTACAATCCCCTCCTCCTTAAAACCTGTTACAAGAGCAAGCATGTATGCCTCAGAAACACTTCAAGACTTCAACCCATGGACGACTAATACTAATAGTTTATGATCACGAAGTTGATGTGGCGTGGCTCTCTACCACTCAAGAATTATCGCGTTTCAGGATGTCCGGTTCTCCACAAAACATTTCCAGTCACGAGAATGTACTGAAGATGCTAATTCGAACCTTCCACAGCTATCGGCAGCGTAGTGATCTTTTACCCAAGTGCTGAAATATGCTTACTCTGAATGGTGTATCATATTTCACCTTTCATTACCATATCATATTCATATAAAATGAATTATTCTATGTAAATTGCACGACACTTGTCCCTGGTCTACATGGGCTTTAGATCATAAGGTCAGTTATTGAGTCAAGTAGTGACACAACATGCAAGGGTGGTGTTGTTTGTCCAACCGTGTGGATTTTCTATTTTCGCACAAGCGATCATTGAAGTAAATCTGTAACATATGTTAGTCCCAAAGTGACCTAATTTGCGTCAAGTGGATCTTAAACCCCATCTCTCTCTCTTATGTCAAATTCACCCTTGCTAACGACTGAATGGAATATATATTAACTTTGTTATGATGTCCATAGATATGCATCACCATATGTTAGTCCCAAAATGACCTCGTTTGTGTTCAATGGATGCTAAATCTCATTTTACTCTGTTCCTCTCATGTCTAAATCATCCTTGATAATGACTAAATAGAATATATTAAATTTGTAAAGATGTCCATACATATACTTCATCTGGGGTATTGATAAACGGAACATTTTATCCTATTTTTGGGTGTTTTTAATTTATTTCTGATGTATTTATTATGCCCGTTCCGGTCATTTTTATTTTTTATTTTGTTAGTGGGAAGGTTGCTAGATGTGGGTAACATTCAATTTTTTTCCTAGTCCCTGCAAAGAACGAGCTATAGCATCTCAAACATTGGTTTTCATTAAATTCAATTTTCAGACAGAGTTGGGTATCATGCCAGTACCAAGGTAGAATTAGCAGTAGAAACTTTAAACTCGGTGTATAGGAGGAACCTGAGTGGTCCTACTAATGCCCAAAATTTTGTATGCCTAAATCAATTATTGTCCGAATAGCAGATCATCTGAATTTGGTTCCAAAATCGCCAATTTTTTGCTTATTTTTCTATTAAAAAATATATTTCCAATTTTTCAGGTCGGTATCAACTGAATCAATCTAATATTTTGTGGGGATGTATCTGGGTACTAACCCATCTCACAGAAAAAATTTGGCCCAAATCCCCGACCCAAGGGTTATCACCCCCTGCATGGTGCTCTCGCGGACACGCTCTTAACTTCATAGGGTTTTCACCACTATTGTATATGTACATTGGAGATCTGTATTATTATATGTTTTATGGAGAGGGGTGATATAGGCTTTGCCTGTTCCTTGATCCTTTTTCATGAATTTCTGAAATAAAATATTGTTCTTGTAGCTATGTCAGGAAATAAATTAATGAATTTGTGTACATGTATTGAATTAAATTTAACTTTGACGATATGTAACTATAGGATTGCAATGGAATTCATTTGCCTCAGATCATATAGATGTTACATAGCAATTTGAATCCAATTTTATGAATTTTAAAATATGTTTATATCTATGGAAGGGTATCGCAGCCCTTACCCCCAGGTTAGGTGAACCATCCAATTGTCGGGCAATGTATTTCCGTTTTTTTGTGCACAAACATCAGAGATCGTGTATCATTTTCCCTTTGTGGAAAACATGTTTTAGTTCATGATTAATTCAATCTGAAAAATTTTGGACACATTATTGGCTGCTTATATCAATTGTTCTGCTAATTCGACTGACAATGTGTAAAAAGTTCATGTACAAAGCCCCAATACCGGTAATGATCAAGTCAAAATTCCTCTTGTGCCAAAGTTAATGTATAAAACGTAGAACGTAAAGTTTTCCGCAGTGGTGCTGGATGAAGGGCCTGGGGCGCTACCATTGGAGAATGTGTAGTCGTTCAGATGGGACCAGAAAGATCATCTGAACGAAAATTCTAGATAGATACCGTCTTCACATTAGCGTACAACCCAAAGAACTACTGCTAGCTGGTATAACAAGATGGAATATTGGTGATAAACCAGATAAACAACAACACTGGTGTGAAAAGAAATGGGTTTGGGTGTCTGTTCTACTATTCTGTTCCGAACTGTGCTTGAAAACGTCAACAGTGTTGTTGGCACCATGCAAGTTCAATGGTCGCGACCTTCACCCATTACGTTTAGACTCGTACATGTATATATACTGGCTATTTAGCTTCAGGAACTTGAATTGGTAGTCGAAAGCTTAAACATACATTATGCAAGAGCTAAATCTGATTATTGCAAGCCTTTATTTAGGCTTCAGATGTCATAGAAATTATAAATTACATCTTTACTTTCACAGCAAATCAACTCTATAGACCCAAGGATGGCTTGCATTGGCCTTGGATTTAAATTTTAAATGGCGTCGTGCGCGGAGATTAACCGTTACGTTGACGTCATCCACCCAGATTGAGAGAGAGAGAGAGAGAGAGAGAAATAGGGTTTAACGTCCACTAGACACAAACTAGGGTCTTTTTTGAGACTAACATGTGGTTTAATTATATTTCAATAATTCGTTTGCCCGTAGGGGTCTTTAGCAGTGGGAGGAAACCGGAGTGCCCTGAGGAAACCCACGAGGTTGAGAAGGTGCCCCTATCTTCATTCCACATATGCTCATACCAGGGATCGAAACCACAGTCGCAAGTAAGATGTGACCGGCCAACTAAAGGTTGAAGCGCTGCACTCTAGACCACTAGGCCATCCACCCCCCACAATCCAGGCAATATGATAGAGTGCTCCAAGCGAGGTCGCTGTTGACATCTAAACTAAAGTGCAGATAATGACAAATTATACAATTCCTGGAGACCATGTGAGAGTCCAGTCTTAATAATTTTTATTTCCCTGAGCAAACAAAATAAGCTTACGGTACCACAGACATTTCTTGATAATCGAGATTATGTAGGTGGAGTTAACGCCTGTCAATCAAACCATCGGCCATATTCGGAAAAGGTGTTGATGTAATTAGCTACTTTATTTCAAAAATTACAGTGGCGATAACTATGTTCAGAATAAAGTAATTTGACTGAAATTTTCAACATATTCTTCTTTCATTAACTTTTTTGAACTGTTATAGCAAGAACGGCAAAATTCTCCCATAATGTATCTTTACGGAACCTATTTTGATTTATTTTAAGCACCACGCTAAGAAATAGAATATATCCCAATATACATTAATATTCCTTTCAAGGATGATAATATCACAATAAATATACATCAATATTCAATTCAAGAATGGCAATATCAACACACATTCACAATATTCCCTTCAAGGATGGTAAGGTTAGGATGGCAATATCAATACAATATACATGAATATTCCCTTCAAGGGTGATAATACAATATACACTGTATCTATCCACACCAGTAACAGATTTCATATTATATCCAATATACATCCAATATACATCCTATTGGCTTCCTGAAACATAATCCTGATCTAAAAGGCTTTAACATTGTCTTTGAATAACCAACGTTTGGCTTGTGGTAAAAACATTATTCAGATTGAAATGCATACAGATTTTTAATCTTTAATAAATAAATACACCCCAACAATAAAAAGAGCCAAGAGAATATATGGTAGTATTAGCGCTATAATAACTGATTATCACCACAGCAGTTTTTGTTTCCTGGCAGTTCCTGGTAGAATATAGGGTAGTATTAGCACAAATAAGCTAATAACTGATTATCATCACAGCACTTCCTGATTCCTGGCACTTCCTGGTTCCTAGTAGAGAATATAGGGTAGTATTAGCACCATTAACATAATAAATGATTAGCATCACAGCACTTCCTAGTTCCTGGTAGAATATAGGATTTGCACCACTCCTTCCATTATAATTACACCTTACTTCATATCTGTCACCTCTCAATTCTTGCCAATTTTGATTTTCCATTGAGTAATGTTTTCACCCGTTCTAAATATTTACAGTGGTTGTTACTCAAATCATCTTTAATCAAATGAAATAAAATCACTGTTTCTTAGAATTTCTATTTGATTTAATTTGTGATGTCCAATATAGTTGTGTATATTTCCATATATACATGTATACACAGTTTACACTATTCTTTCTATGTATAGATTTCTTCTCCATACAAAATACAGGAACACTATTCTGTGTATAGAATTCCACTCCATATAATTTACAGGTACACTCCATACTAAGATTCCTTTCCTGGGAGTAAACTGGCTTCCATTTGACAATTACTGATTTCGACAGAAAATCGAACAACTTCAACCCTATAAGGTATTTCTCTCTCTGCTCAATGCAAATCTTTTAAACACATTTTATGTACATGTTTTTAAACACAGTGACTTTTATAAACAATATTGTTTTCATATCATCGAAACAAACTATTAGATTTCATTTTTTTACTGAGAGGTTTTGGGGCGGACATCCATGCAGGTAATTTACGTTTTGAGGATTGTGTTGATGAATCTAATGATTGTGATTTCTGTAAGGTCTGTGATCCCTGAAATAAACAATACAATAGTTACACACACTATCTCTATGACAACTGTAACCATGGTAATAAGGGTTCTCACACACTGCTATCTCTATGACAACTGTCACCATGATAGTCAGTGTTCTCACACACTGCTATCAGTATGACAAATGTTGCCATTGAAGTCAGGGTTCTCACACACTGCTATCTCTATGACAACTGGAGAAATTGTTGTCCGGGTTCTCAACTCTTGGCAGTGGATCAATTTCAAGTTGCGTAAAAATACGCAGACATTCCAAAATTTCGTGTTTTTGCCGTCTGCACCTGCGTGACTTTGAGCATCTCAAAATACTCAATAGAATCAAGTCAAGTCGTTTTGTGAACAAACCTATTATAAAGCATCCTTATTTCATTGATAGGCCTACTGCATTTAATCTAACGACGACTGGAGGTTAACGGCATCGGCATTAGATGACGGCGCAACCATTTCAATCTTTCACTTCGACAGGAAGTAAAGAGAAGACTATCGCTATGAAAGCAAACATTTGGTTGGCTGAATGTAAATAGGATACTGTGTTCTAGCCAATCCAAAGTCTTGTAGCATCAATGTAGTCATTTCATCGTTGACTGATGAGAACGATAAGTTGTCAGCTGTATAGTTATTCAGATGAGACAAAAAACAAAATATTATAGTTTGTTTGTTTATAATGATAACATTGAGAAATATTAAATTGATCCTTTGACAGTAATATAGTTTGTATGAGATTAACACTCCCTCAGTTTGATGATCAGCCATTTCCATAGAATAAAACCTACCTGAAATTGGCTTTGACTTGATTCACCATCAACATCATCAACTGTAACAACACTCTCTCTATCTGGTGTAGGTGGACTAGTCAGGGCAGGACATAGAGTTAAGTCCCCTGAATCATTAACAAACTGTCCATATTGTTTAGTTATATGAGATATAACAACCTTGATATGGTTATATTGTATATGGTCGGGTAAAAGATCTTTTATTCTAGAAATACTCGATATTACTGAAAATATACAAACATAACCTACCACTGAAAATATACAATTAAATAACAGAAATATGATTGAACCATATTAGTTCCGAAATGACCTAACTTGTGTCGAGTGGTTTTGGATGACCTGGAGTAACATAAACTCAGATGTTGAGACAATATTCCTGCTGTCCCATAATATAGATAATACATCTTTATTGTAGTATATCAAGTGAGCAACTGGAATTTAACAGACTGTTAAACACTGATTGTCATGTGAGAAACACGTACACATATTGACAGATTGAACAAGTGCCCTTTAGACAGCAGTGGTCTGATACATATAGAATATTTACCCGAGTTTATAGGTGGATCTCGTATAGTTTTGGTAACAAGTTTGAGTATACCAGACGTAACCCCTAGTTTCTCTATTTCTACAGGTAAACCAATCTTTAAACAATCACTTAGGTGAGATATTATCGTCGACGTTTTAAATCCTCGTAATGATGCTATCTCTTCCTGAAAATATATTATACACAAAAATAGGATTATTCGTCATTTTCGTAACTCAACAAATGGGATTATTCATCATTTACATAACTCAACAAATAGGATTATTCATCATTTTCATAACTTAACATTTAGTAATATATTCTAAAGAAAAATAGAACAAAATGAAATAGGTTTTAATGTCTTAATTTTCTGGGACAAGTGCATTAAGACATAAATTTTGACCCCTACAGGGCATTTTCACATACTCTTCTTCGAATTCCAACTGTCAGAATGGAACATCCAAACAAACTTCCTTGGCCCACATCCTGATTGAACCCAGGAGAGACATTGTTAACGTTGACACAGAGAGAGGTCCTGTCAGGGGAAAAATTCTGTCTAAATGCACTTTGGAGACATGGTGGCTAAATCTGTAAGATATTTGCTCGTTGGCCTGGAGGTCGCTTTTGATCCCTGTATTGGCTGAGAAAGTTCATCAGATTCCATTGTGGTTTCCCCTCGTCAGTAATGCAGGATGGAAGGGCCTGACAAGGAGAGCTGTATAGTCGTTTGGACGGGACAAAAAACCTGAGGTCTTGTGTTTGATGTCAGGTTATTATCTATATAAAGACTCACCACTAGAGGAGAGAAAGAGAGAGAGAGAGACTCACCACTGATTTGTGAAGTTGGTGAAACATCATAAAAGAATTTCTCTGTGTTTCTGTTAATTCACCAAGTTTCGACTGTAACTGACTTTCATCCTATAAATACATCAAACAGGGAGTTATAATAAAATCTATAAAATTACACAGATAGGCAACAATATGGGGTTTAACGTCCTACTGTCCTGTTCCCAATGCGCTTATGAAAACAGGCATACGCAATAAAATGTGCTATGAGGGAAATATGTAAATCTGTGATAACTTAAGCCGCTAATATGAATCAAAAAATCTGAAAAGTCAAGCTTCGATATGAAAAGGAGCAAGAATAGCATGTTAATATTCGTCTTCTTCGTTGACTTCTTCCCAAATTTATTTCAGCAGCCGTGACAGAAAGTGAAGTGTTCCATCTATTCCAATAGAAATATTAAGGAAGGCCCCAAATCTGTTTATTTTGAGGTAAGGGAAATAATTCTAATTTTACAAAACAACAATAACTATATACAGGATGAAATAAAAATTGGGGTTTAACATACTACTGTTCTGCTCCTAAACTGAGCTAATGAAGACGGGCATACGACATACAGTGTGCTATGAGGGAAATTTTGCCCAGGCAGCGGCACTATGGCTTACTCTTATTCAGAATTCCACAACAACAACTAACTAATATAATACATGGTGAAATACTTACTAATCCTGAATCGGAGGACAATTTAATCTGGAATAAACAAATCATAAATTAAGAAACACAATAATCAAGATAAAATGAAATATCATTGAAATATATATATATATATATATATATGGGACATAACTCTAGATAATAGTGGATAACCATATTGTTTAATTCAAGCTGTCAATTCTAACCGTTTACGGTTATATGACTACAGTCCTTCACGTTCAAGACGAGCTTTCGCTCTTTCGCATCCAGACGCACCTCGACTTAAATTCAGGGGAGAAATTAAATACGCCCACTAATTAGCTAAATCGGTCTCCTCATTGAGATTAGTAAATTGCCGTACTTTCAGGGATTTTTTTATTTCTAAAACTGCATGTGTTTGTCGTATAGTCACCGTCTACAAGTCTGCAAGCTATGAGCGTTACGTCGTAAAACTTTGGCTGACATAATTATTCACCAAACATATTGAATGCTAATGTAAGGCTCATTTTAACTGGATAGAATTCTAAAATCAGCAAATAGAATACAATGTTACTTGACAGCCTAATATGTCACCGGATGTTGATAGAGAATGTCCGCGGGAATGACAGATAATAACATTACGTTGTTTAAAAAGTTTTCATGTACCCAGTACTGCTTGTCCCATTGTTATTGCGTGGATTATCGCTACCAAAAAATCTGTAGATGGTCAGAACTGTCAAGTATGCGACATTTTTATATTGGAATAACTGGAGGGCAAATAGCCACGGTGCGGGGGACAAAAATAGGTTTGCAATTTAATTGTGCGTTAATAATCACGCTGACAAAGTGATCAAACTGACAATTCGAGGAAAAAATATAAATGACATAAAAAGGTTATGAGATAAAAACTAAAGCATAAATACAATGTAGAATTACTCTTGCAATATAAATAAGAAGAATTGTTTTCGCAGGAGCTTTTTTTCTCAATTTCTAAATTGGCAGGAGTTTTTTACGGCTCCCGTACCATTTCGTAAATGTGAAGGACTGTGACTATCAGTTAGAGCACAAGAGTAAAAATCATTTCGATGTCTCCTCACCTTATCGAGATTTACATCAGGAAAATCATCCGTCTTTAATTCATGTTCCTCACAAAAACTTGTCAACAATTTCAAAAACGTGTCTCCAAATTTCTTTACTTTCGCTTCAGGGAAATCTTCTATTCGTAACAGACTAGCTTTATTACTTGGCCTGAAAATAATCATAGCAAAGGGAAATTAATATTTCATATTGGGTACCTCCACTTACAGAAAGCTGAAGCCTAATCAACCCTGATAAATGTAACTATATAGATAAAACACTGGATAATCAAACATGATGCGATAAATATAGTGCCTTGAAAACCCGACTCCCCAATCAGATTGTGTGAGAATATTGGTTTTTTTTATGATCTAAAAGTATTTATTGTTTTACCTGATTCTAGCAAAGTCTATGAGAACTTTATTACTAGCAATATTATGTGGTGTGAAACCAGTTTCCTGTGAGATTTCATTTCTTTCTTTTATCAACTTTAGATATAATTCATTCTAAAATACAAATAATAATAATCACTATCTAAATCAACTTCAGATATAATTCATTCTAAAATAAAAATAATAATCATCACTATATAAATATATCATCAGAAAAAAAAACTATTCCCATTCATCGATACAGAATAATAAGTTGGGTTGCCAGGCAACGAAACATACACCCACAGTAGCTAAGTCATCTGGATTGTCAACAAGTCTTGTGGCACAGTTTTTGAGCATATTCACAACACGTGAAAAACTTATTACAAGTAACTCATGAAGTAATTATCAGAAAATATTAGAATTTGGCAGTAACTGAAAATAGAATTCTTTCTCTCACCTTTAAAGACGGTGAATAAGTTTAAAGTCAATCAGATATGAACTTTAGCCTCAATAACTTTTACAAGATTTTACAAAGAAGTCAAGAGCTATAACTCTGGCAGTAATTATTGGAAATCGTTGAAAATCAATAAACTTCTTAATCTTATGACCTTAAACGACAATATTGGTAGGTGTCAGTCACAACACACTTCTCTTCCTGCTATTGTGTAGTTGTTACAGTGAGATAATCCTATCATTTCAGTGAGATAATCCTATCATTACACTGAGATAATCCTTTCTGCATTTTGTTAACATGTTACTGCAATTAATTATTCATGACTGCATCTTGGAGAAACCGTGCCGAAACGATGTGATTATTTTAGTTGCCACAAAGTAAGCTCAACAATCAAACAGTATCAACATATGTTGTTAAAATTATAAGGCAAGTCAATTTGGGGCAATAATGAAAGTGTTATTTCCATGATATTTATTGATAAATTCAGGCATATGCTCACGACTTTCTATATTAAAACAAAATGTTGGTCAAAGTTTTGGGTCAACGTTGCTTAGAAATATTATCAAAGTAAGGGATGGACATTGAACAAACTAAAAAAGCAACTTTCATACAATCAACGCCCAGGGGCCTTAATCCAGCATGTCGAACAGAACCAAGACCTTTGGGATACGAATCTAGATTTCAAGTTTTATCGGAGTTGGATGAAATTTATGACCTGTATAGAGTGTGTCCACAAATTAAATATGAATCAACGTCCAGACAGGGGTGACAACAATATACATCAACATGAAAATTTATGTGGGCACATGAAAATAGCAGAAATGTTCTTATCGTTGTGGTGGTATTTCAATGTTTTTAGAATGTTCATACCTGTAGTTTCATAGTTCTTTCATCAACAGCTGGTACAACAGGAGCTGGTGTTGCCTTGACAACAGATGATGTAGCAGCAGATGCCGTAGTAACAGATTGGCTCATCCAGTCATCCTTCTTTATAGCTGTTGATATTGTTGGACTGTAAAACATTTTGTTTAATCCAGCTTAATACGAACAACAGATTTAAATGAAATGAAATGAGGTGTAATGTCCTACTCAGATTGGACTAATGAAAATAGGCTAATGAGAAAGAAGTTTGCGTTACAGCCTACTCATATATTGAATTCCAACTGCCAAAGGATCTTTTATGTTCATTCCCTTCGGAGGACTGTGCGTTTTCCATTGCCGAGCCTTCATGTCCTGTGAAACTGACAAGGGGGAATCACAAGAATGGAAAATACTGATGAATGCCGGGATGGAAGACAGGACTCCAGGTTAGCGAGCCAACTTATTACTTGCTGATCCACCGTGGCTCTGATGATGTTGGAACGTGTAAACTGGGCTTATAAAGATGAGCTTATGTATTTGCCCAGGCAACAGTTGAATTCCAACTGCCAATCTCTGCATGGGACCTCAGTTTTCCAATACATTTGAAAAACTGGACACTGTTTTTGGTAGAAATTAATTTCTGCTATATGTGGGTGTGATAAGGTTCAACTTTACATAAATAATTTGTAGAGCGTCTGCAGCAGATGTAGAAAGTAAAACACTACTCCTCACATGCATGCTGGGAATCGTAACCAATCCACTCGACTGAATGTGATCCAACACGTACAAGATCACTATTCGGCCACCCAACCCTCGTATATATTAAACACAAGATAAATCTTACTTTAATGAAACCGATATGACTGGTTTACTGACAGTAGTTTTATCTTTCTCTTCCGCTAGTAAATCACGGTTAGGTTGGATCTTTAACGCTGCGTTCGTGCCTGATTTCAACCAATCATAAGCCTTGTTAGACATCTCTAGGGTAGAACCAAACCCCCCATCGATAGCCTTCTCCTTTAGATAGCCCTCACACAATAAACACTTTCCTATAGAGAGAGAGAGAGACTAGGTCATTTTGGGACTAACATATGGTTCAATTTTTATTTCAATAATTCGCTTGCACGTAGGGGTTTTTAGCAGTGGGAGGAAACGGAAGGTCCCAGAGAAAATCTACGAGGTTGGACAGACGAACCAGGCCAGTTGACTCAATGACAGACTTTATGATACAATTAATTGGCCATCCAACCCGCCTCACATTTCCATAACATACAAATTCAATTAATATCAACTCAGAATAGCGCATTGCTCATTTTCTATAAGCAGTGTTTCAGATTGCTCAGAATTCCATTGTTAAATATTGTGAACCAGATGAGTTAACGACAGACGGGCATACCCCATGCTCCCGACAGCAGCTTTAAGGCCTATTCTTATTTTGAGTCACAACTGTCAGGGGGTCTTTTACGTGCACAGCAATTTGCACAAAGGGGGGACAACACCATAAGTCCATAAGCAAAAGAAGGCTTGGTTTTAATAATAATGAAGTCTGTCTCAGTCCTAACTAGCCAAGATTTAAGTAGTTATCGGAATTTATAATTCTTACATTAAATATGAAACAACTGAGACATACCAAAAGCTTTCCACCATTTTAAACTTCTGTACCTTGAAAAGAAACATAAAAGTATTATTTATACAAGGTGTAAACATCTATTATCTGTACGATTGGATTAAAACACAGATAGTATTATTTATACAAGGTGTAAACATCTATTATCTGTACGATCGGATTAAAACACACATCCTATTTCCTGACGTTTTATAGTTCAAACAAAATTTCGTTTTACTTGTGTTTACTACACTAGGATCTGGAAGACTTGTTATATACTGGCGATCTGGTTGATGCACGGACCTGTGGGTATCCCAGTGACGTCATAGAGTCAAAAGACGCTTGTATGACACCTGACACAACCTCCGATTATAATTAGTCAAATCTTCATGTTGTAGATACCATTGAAAGTATAAAAACACAAAACAAAATGTATTTTAATCAGATTGCTATCTGTACTGATATTTGTGATTGTCGTTTGTCTGCCTTAAGGTTGGCGGCTACACTAGGGCTGTCCCGAGGCTAGCAATGCATTACCACTTTCAGTTTCGGAGTTACAACCCCTGAGCTTAGTCAGGTATGCTTCCAATCTTTTATATATTTACTTAAACAAAACACTCAGTAAGGGAGAGATGAAGAACTCAGGTTTTCATAAAGAGTGAGAAATTGGTTCTAACGTCCACTTGACACAATTCGTTATTTTGGGACTTAACATATGGTTCAGTTTTTTTCAATAAATACACTTGCCCTTTGCGGTGTCAAACAGCGAAAGGAAACCTGATGACCAGGAGAAAACCCACGAGGTTGGACAGACGTCCCTAATCCTTTTCACATACAAGCTGGGAATTGAAACTATGTCACTTGATTTACAAGACGACCAACCAAACCATTGTGACCATATGTAGATGCCAGGCGGTGGGTGGTTATGACAAATTTCAGGAACAGATTAGTGCTATTAAATATCAAAGCATATTCCCCGTCCCCCCCACCCATCCGTGAGTAGGAAGGAATTCTTTAGGTTTGTGAATTACAACGGTAACCTTCTTCAAGCGGCATTTAGCAAACACTTAATAAACACAAAAACATAATATGGAACACAAATACACTTTCAATTAAAGCAACCCTTTATTGGGGGGTTCTCTCAAGCAAATCTTCAATGAAACGTTGCTTTGATTAAAATAGTAATTGTGTTCAATATTTGTATTTATCACGGCAGTAATGTTAATATATCGTATATCATCTTACTTTCCCTTGCCAAATCCTGTACGATGAGACAATTTACCAACTTTCTGATTCTGTGAACCACAGAGAAACTGTGTATAGGTAGTAAGACCAAACTTGGAATTCAGGGTCTGTAATACAACAAGGTCATCATAAATAATAAAACAATAACAAATTAATCATATATTTATACATCTTGGTGAGTAGGATATTGGTTTCCTAACCTGGATCCCGTGTTGGATCCTACTGGACCAATAAAGACAGGCTTACGCCATACAGTCTGCGATGAGTAAAATTTTCCATTGATAGCCGTGTCACACCTGCCTCTTTTTTTTTCTAATTCCATGTGTCAAGGGTTCTTGTACATGCAAACTGTCTGTGCCAGGCCCTCCGTCCTGCAAACTGTCTGTGCCAGGCCCTCCGTCCTGCACCAGTGACACAGAGAAAACTACATCGCAAAATCCTGAGGAACTTTCTCGGCAAACATACAGAACGAGCCTGTCACCTCCTGGTTGGCAAGAAAGCCTTTTCCACTATAGTTCCATAGATTTAAGGAAGTATACCCATGAAAAGTTTATTTGTAAACAAAATGAAGGTAGAGTAAAAATATAACAAATTGCAAATTGTAACTTCATTTCTTTGCCAATCCTAATGAAGAGATAAATTCCCCCTGATATTTTGTATATTGCTTGACAACCTGATAAATCTAAGAATGCAGAATATTTGATGTATTGGTTATTACCTGGATAGCGTGATTACCTCAGAGAGTGTGATTACCTGAATAGCGTTAAAAAGATGTGCTGCCTCTTTACTATAATCAACAGGTTCATCAGTGGATACTTGTTTACCAGACCAGTTGTTAAAACGACTCTGTTTAATTCTGTCAAAAATTAAAACATACCCATGTATTTTAGATAATATATACAACTAGAGAGAGAGAGAGAGATGGGGTTTAACTTCCACTCGGGACTAACATATGGTTTCTAATTTCATTTCAATAATTAGCTTGCATGTAGGAATCTTTAGCAGTGGGAGGATACCAGAGGACCCAGAAAAAACCTATGAGGTTGGACCGGGGAATTGAAGCCATGTCGGATGACTCAATATGACAGACCTTATGATAAAGCGCTCATCATTCAGCCATCCCCCACCCTCCCCATACAATTAGTAGACTAACACAATGAAAATATATAGTATATATACATACACTAATATATAGAATATATAGATATACTCAAACTGGTTATTTAACATGGAATATACGATAGCGGTTATTTAAACAAATAGAATAGATAAATGTCCTCGAACATAATAGCAATGGTGAACGATCTCCTGGCTTGGATTCAATCAGGTTAAAAAGTTGTTCATCACAAAATTTTACTCAATATTTATAGGTGCTGATGGCTTGTTTATTTTGTTTTCAGAGAATTGTATCTATTCATCTTATCCTTGTAAATATTTAACACAACTAAATCATTTTTGGGCTCCTATCCTTGAAGAGATCTATATAACTTCCACAATATTGTAGCTTACAAGGGACAATGTCATTAAAATACAGATTTTATGTTTTTTCATACTTCTGATAGCCTTTCACTAACCCAACCCTGGAACTAGTATTATCAAATAGGGCACAGCTATATATTTCAGTTACTTACTTGTTTTTACAATTATCACAGCAGTTTTCGGTACCACCAATATCTTCTAACTTCTTACCTTCAAAATGAGCCAACAATATTCTGAAGATAAATAAATCATAACATTATCTTCTTTGATTGGCGTTTATTAAACAAAGTTTTGGTGAGGATAGTCTCATCTTTATCAAGCAAATGACAAGAGTATCCTCCTCCTCGAAAGGTCGCTTAGTATTAAACTCAGTGATTGTATATCCATAAAACTGTACATTGTGATAATAATATTAGTTTCAAAAATTCCATAAAAAAAAAAAAAATTAGTTTAAAAATTCCCAAGAAAAATCGTCTGTAAATTTCTAAATAAACACATGAATTAGTTGATCTGACAAAATTATTAATAGAGAACACAGTGCTACCCAATTCCAACTTCATTAGCTCAGGCGTGGGTATATTTGATGACCCTGGGATCAGGTCTAGGTATGTTTACTGACCCTGAGTTCAGGTCTACGTATGTTTGTATGATGTTATTACTGACCTCCGTCTGCAACCAGCCGTACCCAGATACTGTTGCATCTTTAACATCATTTCTGTTTTATGTTCCTGGAATTTCTTACTACTAATCTCATTTATAAAATGTCTAAAATAAAAAAAAAATATTATACAAACATTACTATCCTTACTACTGATGATATTTATATATAAACATTACTATCCTTACTACTGATGACATTTATAAAATGTCTGCTATAAAAATATAAACATTATTGTCATTACTACAGAATTTTAAACTCTTTACTTTAAACACAACAGTTATATAATTACCTACAGCATTAAATATTTCAGGGCAATTCAGACAGCTCCCTAGATTGTCAGAAACCATCTAGAATTTGTTTAAAGCTCTAAATATTTTAGAGCAATTCCGACATTTGTTTACAGTCTTCAATAGTTCATATCACTTACACAGTTGGAAGTGTTGAAGCTAGCGGTAGTTTTGGGTAGTACGAGTACTAAAGGGTTTATCTGAGATTGAGATCTTAAAAAAAATTAATTCCTACAACTAGCATAGTTGGAGGTGTTAGAGTGAGCAGTAGTTAAAGGGTAATTTGAGATTGAGAAGAGATTTTAAAATACCTTGCTACATTGAAATCACCATGTGAATAGAAGACTTGACAGGTGCTTGGAAAACCATCTCGCCCAGCTCTTCCAATCTCCTGATAATACGATTCTATATCTTTTGGTGCTACAAAATACATAACTGTATTATTTAACATACATTATGCAAGAGCTAAATCTGCATATTGCAGGTCTTTCTTTAGGCATGAAATGTTATGTAAATTATTAATTAGACATTAAATAATTTATGCAGGCCATAATCAACTCTTGATGTCATCGTTATATGTAATTATTCTAAGGATTATGAGAGATCTCTAACTCTCTCCTCTCTTAATCCGTTATTAAAATAACTACGCTATATCCGGTCATCATATCTTTGTCAATTCCTTCCACAATATTGTAGTTTTTACCAGTGATTTATAATCAGATATTTTTTCTCTTACCTCCATAATGTATAACTTTCCTTACATCTGGTTTATCTATACCCATACCAAACGCTACAGTAGCTACAACCACCTGTAATAAAACAAAACATAATCAAATCATCCTACTGTTCTGCTGCTATTGGTATAATCAGGATGCACATACACCATACAATCTGCTATGAGAGGAGAGAGAGATAGAGAAATGAAGCATGGCGACTGTACGGCTGACAAGAGACACATTGGATGTGGCCGTGGCGTGCTACTGTGTTCGTACGCCGTACAGTCGCCATGCTTCTTCTACAAAATGAAAACAAGTATGGCGATTATGTACGGTGGTATTTTTTTTATTTAATTATTTCTGTAGTTTTGTAACTGGAGTTCCGCTTTAATGTCCATGCGACACAAACTAGGTCAATTCAGGACTAACATGGTTTAATTTTGTTCCAATAATTTGTTCGCATGTAGGGGTCTTTAGCAGCGAGAGGAAACTGGAGGACCCCGAGAAAGCCCACCCGTGCTATGAGGGAATATTTGCCAGGACAGCAGTGTTACTCTTATATCGAATTCCATCTGCCAAGGGATATTGAACATGCACGTCAAAGTGTGTACAGTGTCAGTTTTTTGTCCCATCCGGACAACTATACATTGTCCCGTGCCAGGCTTTCTGATCTCCACCACTGACAAGGAGGAACCCCGCCAGAAAATCCTGATGAACTTTGTCAGCCAACACCGGAATCAAACAAAGGACGTCAAGGTTATTGAGCCAACATCTTATTCACTTGGCCTCCATCAACACAAACTAGGTCATTTCAGAACTAACAAAAGGTACAATTTTATTGCTATGCACATGTAAACATATTTAGCATCCCCAGTGCTATAAGTTATTATACTATATTACACCACGCCCCAAGTACTAGTTATTAAACTATATTACACCACCCCATCCCTAGAAAAAGTTACTATACTATATTACACCACCCCTAGTACTAGTTATTATACTATATTACACCACCCCGAGTACTAGTCATTATATTATATTACACCACCCCATCCCTAGTACTAGTTATTATACTATGTTACACCACCCCATCCCTAGAACTATATTACACCACCCCTAGTACTAGTTATTATACTATATTACACCATCACTAGTACTAGTTATTATAGTTATTATACTATATTACACCATCACTAGTACTAGTTATTATACTATATTACACCACCCTACCCCCAGTACTAGTTATTATACTATATTACACCACCCTACCCCCAGTACTAGTTATTATATTATATTACACCACCCCATCACTAGAACTAGTTATTATACTATATTACTCCACCCCATCCCTAGAACTAGTTACTATATTTACCTGTATTTGATCGTTAACAAATTGATGATGAGCATGTTTTCTAGCTTGTAACGACAGACCAGCGTGATATGGTAAACATGGTACTTTCATTGCTAAAATATAAAGATAGGTTGCCGGGCAACAAAACATACGCCCACAGCAGTCAACAAGGGTTGTCGCATATTTATTCCTTTGTAGGTAATTGGGGACCTTTATAAGACAGTACCATACAGATCAGATTATAATTTGTTTGTTTTATATCATACTCTTTAAAACAGTTAACATGTAACATATACATTTAATTAGCGCTGTATTTCTTGTTTTACAACAGCTAAACTTTAACATTTTCTTAGGGAAATCAAACCTTAGTTTCAACAGGCCATAAAATCTCCATTAATTAATTAAGATGAAAAAGAACTAAGAATTTGTTTAGATCTTAAGAGGTGTTGGGTGGTCAAATGGATAACGCATAAAGGTCTCTCATTGAGTCCTGTGTTGAGTGGCCATTAACCTCTCCATTTGGACAACATCAAAACTCTCTCTTTCCTCAAGCTTCCATTTCGACCCAATTTCACACCACTGCATTTGGACTACATCAAAACGGTCCAGGCTAACTTAAGCCACCTCCGGCTTACCTTGTAAAACAGCTGTAACTTCCATGGTGGCTTTTTTCGTAGGACAATATATAATGGTAGGTCCGTTAAAACTGGGTATTTTATTAACAACATCCAGCTGAGATCGTAAATCACACATTATGTCAGATTTATTACTTACTGACAGAAATAGATTCGGTCTGAAAAATAAACAAAAAAACAAATCAAGCAAAATAGAATTTCATCCCAAATCTTCTTCACAATTAACACCTCAATTCTTCAAAATAGCACCTCAAGTATTCTTAAAATTAAATCAACAACTCAGATCTTCTAAATAACACCTCAAGTCCTCAAAATAACATCCAACCCAATAATTCTAGACAGATCTTGAAGTTTTATATTTTAGTACACCATGGTTAATTTCTATATAAATATAATAACCAATGACAATAGTCCCTGGTGGTTATTAATCTTACCTATCAATATTATACCCAGTGACAATAGTCCCTGGTGGATATTCTTACCTATCAAATCCAGTACATGTAACTATTGGTTTTTTAAGGTTTAAAGAACGACAAATATCACTTCTAACTTCAACAGTAGCTGTTGCAGTTAACGCTACAATAGGTACCTAAAATAATAATACAACATAGCTATTTTCAGCCAATTTTAAGAGAGAGAAAATTTTATTTATTTCAATTATCATGAGAAAACACAGAAGGGCCCGGAGGAAACCCCTGAGGTTAAGAGAGAGAGAGAGAGAGAGAGAAATGGGGTTTAACGTTCACTCGACACAAACCATCTCATTTCGGGACTCACATATGGTTTTAATTTTATTTCCATAATTTGCTTGCACGTATGGGTCTTTAGCATTCGGAGTACCCAGAGAAAACCCACGAGGTTGGACAGGCGACCCGACTCCTTGCCACATACAACCGGGGATTCGACATGAGGTTTAAGCAGGCGACATTTATCGTCATGTACAATTAGTGTGGGATAAAAATCATGCTACTTGATTGAATGACAGAACTTACATCCTTAATCTCACATGTTAGTTCATTTGACCACACTAACCTCACAGAATGAACCATTGCTGGAGTCTCAAGTTTGTGAAATATACTTTCTATCTATCAAGCTATCTATTAGGGTGAAAAAACCTGGTCTTTTCACAGAATGAACCATCGCTGTCTGATGTTGTCTGAGGGAGCAAATAAAAAATTATTCACCCCCAATCTGAACAAATTAAAATAGTTACCATTGGAAATAAATTCTTCAAATTGCCGAGAGATCTATAAGCTGCCCTGAAGTCGTGTCCCCACTGTGATACACAATGGGCTTCATCTATAGCAATCAAATCTATACCTACAAGTAAAGATAGGTTGCTAGGCAATGAAACATGGCCACAATCTAGGAAGTTACGGTTAAATATGCGAAAAGAACCAAGATCTTTGGAAATAAATATTTTAAGTTTCATCAGCTTTGGTCCAATTTTTACAAAATTAAAACTCAACCATCATTATAGTAGGCTGTGTATTGCAGTCAAAAATCGTATTGCCATGACAAAAAGTAATGCAATATACAGCACTCCTGTCAAATAGCAACACCTAGTAACTCACTTTCTTCTTATTTTGAGAAAACAAAGGAAAACATAACTACAAATTTAGTACTAACTCAATTTTGACAAAAATGTAAGTTACTAGGTATTGCGTTTGGACAGGAGATTAGTATTGCAATACTTCGATAAGTCAAAGTTTATCACAAAGCACAGTTTTATTTTGAATAGTTTTATTGTTTTTACAACTTTGGATTTAGGATATTTAATTTATTGTTTACTACAAAACCTATAAAATAACTGATTATTTGAATATACATTTCACTTCATATATGTTTTTACAACTTTGGTCTTGTCTTTGCAAACTTATTGTTTGCTGCAAAACCTAAAAAATATGACTGATTATGAAGTCTTTATAAACAGTCTAGATAAAATTTGAATATAAAATAAAAGCAGAAAAATATGGATACAATGAAAATGTATTGATACAGTGTATCGTTGACGGTTGTATTGCAATATATCTATATACCAATATTATTCGGTAGCCTAATCATTAGGGTGTTACGGTGATATATTTGAATGGGGTTTTTTTAAATCTGAACCATATGTGATAAAATTGTGACCTGTAGACTTGTCCACAAACAAATTGTGGATGTCAGACAGGGGCAAAGGCATAATATGTCCATATGAAAATCTGGGCAAATAAAAAAAAATGAAACCGGGATCATAACTCTAGAATTAAAGGAAATTCTTGAAATTAAATAGGCTTCTTCGTCTTGCTAATGTTAAAATTATATATAAATTTGAAATTAATCAGATAGTCTGTAGAATGTTCAGATAAAAAAAAATACATAATACATCACAGAGAGAATTGAACCTTCATTTGACACAAACTCGGTCACTAAAACATCATTCAGTTTTATTTCAATAATTCTTTAGCATTGGGAGCAATCAAGATGACCCGGGAAAACCCCACAAGATTGGACAGGCGACACTAATCCTTGTCACCTACAAACTGGAAATCGTCGACACAATGTCAGATTATATGAACTAAAGCGAACATGTTAATCCTGGATTACAACTTTCAAGAAATTATTTAAAGATACGTTATGGATGATTAGATAACGAGTTGGCAGTTTATCACTATAATAGCTAAAAACTAGATAATGTAAAGGTAATTTGCTGAACCGAGAGCGAAGCTGGTGAAAGTTCCGCTTAGCCTCGATCATTATTACTGAAGTCGGTAAAACAAAACTAATAGTCTCGATTATCCATTTAATCATTAATCACGAAGGAAAGTCTTGCAGCAAATCAGACTATCCTTGACATCGAGAGCTGATTATGGTCTAGATAAGTTAATTAATGTCTAATTAATAGTTTTATGTCTAATTAATAGTTTTTATATAATTTCAGACCCAAAGAAAGACCTACAATAGACAGATTTTGCTCTTGCATAATGTATGTTTAATCTATTTACAAGATAAGGGCTACGGATATATTTGTCTTTCCCAAGATTACCCAACCCCAACCCTAACCCTAGTGAGTAACATATTAGCTAACCTGGAGCTTACGTTAGAGAGAGAGAGAAATTGGGTTATACATCCACTCGACACAACTAGGTCATTTTGGGACTAACACATGGTTCAATTTTATTTCAATAATTCGCTTGAGTGTAGGGGTCTTTAGCAGTGGGATGAAACCGGAGGACCCGCAGAAAAGCCACGAGGCTGGACAGGCAACTCTACTCCTTGTCACGTACAACCAGGGATTCCAAACCATCCACCCAAGTAGACTCAATCGCAGGCTTTATGATACAGCACGCACGTGCTAACAATTCGGCCATCCAACCCCCAGAGTTCACGTTGGAGGTGTAGGATGGATGGCTTGGCAAGGGATAGCGTATAGTTGTTTGGATGGGATGGAAAACCCAAATCCTGTATACATATTGGTGTACACTTGGCCATTGGAATTCCATATAAGTGTAGGCCGCATGTAGTGCAGCTCTCCATGCAGAAATTTCCCTCATAGCTCACTATAGGACATTAAACTACATTTCATTTCATTTTCAAATTACACCATAGTATGACCATACATCTCTATACAGCAGGTTATCATGACCCTTCTATAATGTATTATAACAATATTACTTAAATCATATTCTCTGTCATTACAGATATGGAAATTTACATGGAAATATTTATTTATTTCTGGCTATGATATGATATATTTCCTATCTAAATTACCTCCTGCTTCTATATACATATATATAGATCGAGTTGTTGATGTAGGTAGATGTATATATCAGGGCGTAATTAGATAGGAAAGATGTCATATCCCTAGCCAGAAATAAATATATCTGTGTAAATTTCCACACCAAGAACTTGGAAGTAGGGTGAAATTCGTTTATAACTTTGTATTATTCTCACAATTGATAATTACCAGCCAATAATAAATGTTTAATACGTCATACAAATCGCTTGGTTAATTTTTCTAGCTGTTTAAACTATAGAAGTTATTTGTATCTCGAGCTTAATTTCTGTTTCATGCAACTAATTGCTGTAAACACAACAGGGGCCCACTTCCAAAAAAGCCTACTTTTGATTTAAACTGTTTCAATGGCATTTAGTAATTGAACTAGAGTATACAGGTCACAATTCTATGGAATACAATTACTGCTTATTACTGAGCGACGTTTCGACTAGGCTTCTCTAGTCATTATCAAGCAATGTGGCTGAAACTCTTGGTATACGGTTGATTGGTATCTGGCCATTGCTGTGTGCCTATTCTTTCCGTTCAATCAAATCTATCACCTGAGGACAGCGACGATGAAAGCCCTTTGTTTAATCTGGGGTCTTCCCTAAAACTTTGGACAATGGTTTAAGGTATTAAAAACGGGGAAAGTCTGTTCGTCTCCATACAGTATTGTTTATATTATGTCAATGTTGATAGCCTCATTTGTCATGCAATTAGTTTTACTGCAATATTCTGCTATGCACTGTTTAATTGGGCATAATAAAATCTTGGCATCACTTGTTTGATCATTTAGAAATATTTCCATATCAATTTTCAATCGATGAATGTCACTGAAGGACTCCATGTTAAATTCTACTGCACACCACAAGTACAAGATGTTGACCTGTATAAAGGTTGTGATAAATATAGATGCATATATCCATAAACCATTCATCCAGATTCATCTAAGATATAAGTAGTCACTTCCGTAATCTCGATCAACTGTTGTATGTACAAGACAATGAATATAGCTGTAGTAATTTTTATAGCTGGACAAGTGAATGTAATCTGAACTCGTGTTAAAAACAACCATATAAATATAATCTGTGAATATCAACTCAGTTGAAACTGGATATTCTCTAATAACTCAATAACTACTGACTGGATTTAAGTGTGTTGTACGGTAAAAATGGCAGAAGCAGGCATTGATACACAAAGTGATTTCTGTCCGAGACACAAGACAAAAGAAATAGAATTTTATTGTCTAGATTGTTCTGTTGCTGTTTGTGGTAGCTGTGTTATATTGCATCATGGAAATCACTCAAAAACAGATCTTAGCGTTGTAGACGAAGAACTGAGAGGAAAGTTAAACAGTATTAAAAGGCAGTTAGAAGGAAAGATTGATGAAGCCAACAAATGCTGTGAATCTTTAACCAATCAAATATCTGATATCAAGAACCAAACTAAAATAGCCTGTGGGAACGTTGATCAACACGTTCAAACAGTTTGTGAAGGGGTCAAAAAACATGGGAGTGATATAAAATGTAAAATGAATAAAATTTGTGACGACGAAAGTAACAAGCTACAGAGATTACATGGAGATATGACCAAATTTAAAAGTTGGCTCCAGCCCAGTGTTAAGTATATAAATGACGTGCTGAATGGTAAATCTACTGTTCCAGTTGTAGATGCTTTAACCAACGGACAAATACTGACTGAAGATAGTAGATCAACCAGTTTTGATATACCCCCAGTAAAATATGTCCATTATACTATGGTAGATATAGATGTTACAACTTTACGTCAATTACTAGGTAAAGTAGAAACAATCAAGATGGAATCACCAACGTGGACATCTAGCTTTAGTTTGAATCAGATAGTGAAGACAGATGAGTACTATGATGGTGATGATGTAATGATAGAAGGAATGCCATGGTGTATATCTATACAACATCGTACAGATACATCAGGATTAGGATGTTACCTAACGTTGAGGAGATCAGAAGATAAAACAGTTCAATTTGTCAAAGCTAGTTTTACACTAAAACTATTAAATATAAACAATGTAAGTAAATCTATAGTGAGAGAATATACTGATACATTTCTAGCTGGTTCTGGTCAAGGATGGAAAAAACACATAGAGTGGAAGGAACTAGTGGATGTCAAGGAAGGGTTCATTAAAAAGAATAAAACATTCAGTGTACAGGCTTCTGTAAAAATAAACAAAATAAAATGCTACTAACATTTATATTACAGAACATAGTACGATAGATTGGTGCCATTACAATACAAGGAAATAATGCAATACAAGATTATTTGGGTCCTAAATATTAACATTGTATATGAATCTATATTTTAGTTTTATATTTTGTTTCATTTTTACCTTGAGGTTTGTGGCATACTTTTATGTAAGAAGAGATATTCTGTACAAACATGTAGGTTTTCTGAGACCTATATATGGGCAGGTTTGTTTTGTCGTTTTTGTTTTGTACGCAGGTTTGTTTTATCGATTTTGTTTTGTGTGTAGTGTTCGGTCCTCCTGCACTGTGTATGTCCAAACGTGACGTGCTTAATCATTGTGTATCCAAAGGTCGTCTATGCAATCATTGTGTGTCTAAAGGTCGCATATGCAATCATTGTGTGTCTAAAGGTCGTATATGCAATCGTTGTGTTCCAAGGTCGTATACATGTATGCAATCGTTGAGTTCCAAGGTCGTGTATGCAATCGTTGTGTGTCCAAAAGTTGCGTATGCTGACGAAACAAACACATCACAACCTACAAGTACAAGTGTTGAGTAAAATACTTTGATGGACTAGACTGAATCCAAGTTTGAATATTATAAAACAGATATTCAATTCTTAACCAAATGAGAATGAACAATGTTACCTATTTTATTCTGAAGGTCTTTGAGAACATCTGTAGCAGCACCAGCGAATTCTGGTGTAATATACAACAACCTGAACTGACCCCTGGAAAACATAACAAATATATCAGGTTAACCAGACTCATAGACAGGTTTTTCCAGAACAGGAAGGAGGGCTGACAAGAAACAACGTTGAGTCGTTCAGATTGGACGAAAAAACATGATCCTGTGTACATGTTAGCTTGCATGTTAAAGACTCCCTTGGCAGTTAGAATTTGAAATAAAATTAAGACTTGAAAGTGTATGAGTGGCAATTTTGACCCAAATATCTTACAGTAAAATATTTATTATCGTGAATATATTTTTGTTCAGCAGTTGTATAAAGTTTTACTCTTTTTATACAAAAGGTAAAAGTTGATGGAGATTTTACTTCCTTAATACAAATTATTGTGGTGTACCGGTATATTTATCTGGGGAAAGTATTACTGTCATAATTATTATATATTTCATTTTATATAAAAGCAATATTTCATTTCATTTGAAGTTGGGTTGACCCCCTCTATTATGTTACTCAGAAAGTATATCCAGTACTGTACCCAAGATCCCACTATTGATTGATTGATATAATAAACCCCAGTAAATTATTCTCTGTTAATTACTCATCTCTGCCTCCAAGAGAAAACAGTTATAAACCATACTGATGGGAGGAAGTTACGATCCGATATACACGAATATCGAAAGGAACAAAGATATTTGAGCTATAAACATACATTTCAAGGTTCATCAAAATCAGATAAAAATTGTGATTTCTAGAAGATCCCAGAACCTTGCTATAAAATATTTTTACTGTATTTGCGTACGACGGGTGGTCATTTTGCCATACATTTTTGGTCCGATTTTCACGAAATTGGAATTCAACCTACATTATGGAGTAACGGTGATATATTTGAATGTTTTTTTTTAAATCAGATAAAAATTGTGACCCAAGCTAAACAGCAATTTTTTGTACAATCAAGGACCATAATTCGGGAAGATACAATCTGATATGCATGTTCACAAAACTAAAATGTGATCTTTCGTTCAATCAGGGGCCATAATGCATGAATTATGGGCCGATACATGCCAATTTCGAAAGGAACCACGATCTTCAGGGGCAACAACAATATACATCCACATTAAAATGTGGGCCTATAAAAACACAAGGTTGGACAAGCAACCCTACTCCTTGTCATGTACAAGCGGTGAATCGATCCATCACTTGATTCACTGACAGACCTTAGGATCTAAAGCTTTAAACTACTTCGCCCACACAATCACCCAATAATAACAGGAATTTACAAGTGCTGGACTTTATATTACTTAATTGATGAACAACCTCGTAAATCCATCTATTTTTAACTGTGACTTGCTTACCTCATTAACTCAGCTTTTACTGCTCCAGTATTTTCTTGAGCTGACCCAAGCAGACAAGCAGGTATATTGGCTGCTCTAAAATAACAAACAATATATACCAAGCGCCACAGAAAACGCATCACTTAGTTTTTCGTATAACAAAATGTTCCTGTAAACATATCTTTGTTATTTTGCTTCTTATTGTGAACAATATTCAAATGGGAACACATCAATAACAACACATTTGTACACTTATGGATATTAAATCTGTAATCAACGGTACAAAGTCAGAGGGGTCAAAACCAAAAGTACGACACAGATGGTTAATTCCATGCGAGGTCGCTGCACATCGTGCGTACGAGCATGTGGAGGACACACGCGCAACTGACATCTGTGTTGTACTTTTGGTTTTGACCCCTCTGACTTTGTACTAACTAAAATACTTTATAATGCAAGTAAAAATATGAAGCGCTCAGTGGCAAATTGATAGAATTGAAACCAAGTGGGACAGAATTCAACCCCTGTCACATTCCTCTCACTCTTGTTTACTGATGCAAAGTCTGATTAATATATAACAATATATAACATATTGAACTTACTTGAGACCTAGTACTTGATCTTCCATCAATGATATCAAGGGGGAGATAACTACAGTTGTCTTTCCTGTATAAACTGATGGGTACTGGTAACACAAACTTTTACCATGGCCTGAAATCATACAAATATATTCTCAACCAATACAACTTACATGTAGGAATAGGGTGGTGGAGACAACTGACAAATAGATACGCTACGCTTTCTAGTCGCAGCAAAGTAATATAGATTTTTTTTTAGTACATGTACATGAAAACTATGTAAATAGATTTTAACATCGACTAGACACAAACCAGTCATTTCAGATGTTAATCTAGTGGCCACCCATACTCCTCGCAGTGTTCCGTTTGATTAGAGGTAAGCCCACTACTCACTGCTGTAATGAGTGGATATTATTGTTTTAAATTTTGATTGGTCAGTAGTCCGATTACCAGCTAATGACTAGCTGGCTTTACAAAAGCTTTACATTTAAAACGAGTGGATATTCTCGTACAATTTAAGTTTAAGTCGTAAAACAAAGTAATGCCCGGTCTCGCCGGTCCGTGCTTTAAACCTCATCAATCATTAGCAAGTTCAATTATAGTAATAGTTTAATATTAATCTCAATATCTGCAAAGATTCAGGCTCAAAAATTATCGAAATGTAAGCGAAATTACTGTTTGTTTACATGAGACGCCCGCGGGAAAATACTGCTCTGACGTCAAGCGACTGGGAATTTTTTATTGCTACGACTCACTTCGTTGGATTTCCGTACCTTAGTTTCCGGTGGATAGATAGATAACATTTTTGTGATTATTATGATTATTATGGTTCGCGATACCATGAGATCCGACAATTACAGCCGAAGAAAGTGAGATTTACATGTTTTGATGACTGAAATTTGCTAAATTTCGACTAAATATAGCCTACATTTTACCTGGTATCATCAAGATTATAAACATTTGACATATTATCATTCAAATTATTACGATTTTAATAAATCTTAGCTGACCATCAATAACGTGCGGATTTCAGTTTTAAAATTGGTACTAGCGATTCTGAAGGGAAAATACCTATTATGACGTCACTCATCTATTAAAATCATTCTGTTATTAGATTTATAATATTAATAATGTTATCTTAAATTAAAAGGTTGAAAACTATTATTTTGTTTGTTTTTTTATTTCTTAATCGCGATACAAACCGACTCTGTATCGTCACAACCCTATGGCTCACAAATTTATTATGCCCAATTAACCCGAGCATAGCAGAATTCTGCAGTAAAACTAATTGTGTGATAAACGACGCTATAAAGTCGAATGAAATATAAACAATACTGTTTGGAAACGAACATACTTTCACCATTTTTAATACCTTAAATCACTGTCCAAAGTTTTAGGGAAGACCCAGATTAAACGTAGAAGTGTCATGTTGATTGAACAGGAAGAATAGAAACACTTTCTCAAAAGTTCAAGAATCAGTAGTCAATCCAGCAATGGGCAAAGAGGGATTTCTCTGGCCATTGCTTCAGGAATATGGTGGCCACCTTGCTTGGGAGAAGGGGTCACAAACTTATAAAGGAAACCGGAGACAATAAGAGAACCAACGAGGCTAGGGTTACATACCAGTGTTGGATCAAAGAATGCCACTTCACTTGATAACAGACTTTATGATATAAAGTGCATGTTAGATCGCTCATCCCTTCTTTTTTATTATCAGAAGATATGAATAATGAATGATGCTTACCAAGGACCATTATTTCCCTATTATTACACAGTTAATTACCCTAAACCTCTGTCGACGAAGGTATAAATAATGAATGATGCCTACCAGTAGCCATTATCACACAATTATCTTTCTTCTCGTTCAGCACAGAGTTAATTATCTTCCACTGCATTCTGTTAAAACAACATTTAATACAGAGTTAATTATCATCCACTGTATTCTGATTAAACAACATTTAACCTCATAAAACTACTGAAACACAGACCCGTTTCGCATATAGGCATTTTTACAAGTTAGAAAGATGATCTTTTTTATTTATACGCATAGGTTTAATCTGCCATGCACTGTGATACAGGAGTGGGGGTGGGGGTAATTTAACATGCACACTGGACATTGTTGGGGGGGGGGGGGGGCACCAGAAAATAGCTATCCAAGGTAAGGCCATGTTAAATTAATTCTGTGTTTCAGGTTTTAGGGTCTCCAGAATTCAATGAGGGAGGGAGGTCAACACAACACACTTCCCAATTTTTAACACAACACACATTTTTTCAACACAACACAAACTCAGAATATAGCTGAATATACCCAATAGAGCCATCTTCAGGATTGTTTTTCAGGAAGATTCTATTATTACTAGATAATCCATTAGGTGTGGATGTAGAGCTGGGCGGTATTTCGATATATAAAAACGTCACAGAAATAAAAACCGTGAAAAATACCGTCATCAGAAAAATAACGAAAAACCCAACATACCGCGGTTTTCATTTTCTAGATGATATTTAACATAAATATTGAACAAAATGTTTTCTTTTGTAGGTTATTTACGATATTTTATTGTTTGATGATGAAAAATACTGCTTTAAACTCGCGAGTATTCATTCCATAAAAATTACAAATGCCGACAAGGAGCTTTGTTTACGTCAATCATGTGACTTCTCGCTCACCTTTCCACCTGTTAGAATTATCCCTGTTTCTGTTCAATTTCTTGATAACAGACGGACAAACCCATTTTAATAGTCCCCCAACTTTCTTCGAAAGGCGGGGGTCAATAAAATAAAAAAAAACTGTCCAGTCCGTTAAACTGTTATTAGAAGTCAGCGGGCGTCAGGACAAACAAGTCTATGTACACATGTAACCAAGGACAACGTGGCAGCGTAAGCTCGCGTGCTGACACATTGAGTAATGTAATAACGTTGTAAATTTATGACCGTGATTTGTTTACAAATCTTTCTGTATACAAATTACGATATTATTTTATTTTTTCAAGCCAATGTTTATGCGTGTAAATTAAAAATGAGCGTATGTCGCCTATTAGACAGGCATGTGTTCGATTGTGAAGAGTGTACTGTGTCGATAGGTACGCGCGCGGAGCTACCGAAATCAAAACACAACACAAAATACCGCGTAGAAAATCAACACAACCATCCATTTGACGATTTGAAAGCTACGCGCGCGGTTGACCCGAAACGCAGAATTAATTTAACACGGCCTAAGAAGGTAGTCCAAAGACTGTCTCAACCAACGCCAGGAGACAGATACCCAAAGTAAGACAGTAGTCGGAGAGCTGCTTCAACCAACACCAGGAGACATCTATACAAAGTAAGACAGTAGTCTGAGAGCTGCTTCAGCCAACGCCAGGAGACAGATACCCAAAGTAAGACAGTAGTCGGAGAGCTGCTTCAACCAACACCAGAAGACATCTATACAAAGTAAGACAGTAGTCGGAGAGCTGCTTCAACCAACACCAGAAGACATCTATACAAAGTAAGGAGGTAGACTGAGAGCTGCCTCAGCCAATGCCAAGAGACATCTACCTGAGAGGCAAGACCTGTCTCTGACACAATTTCTATCTATACTTACGGTCTGAATTTGGAATAACCAAAATACTGTTTAAGAACTTCCAGATATTTTGGTTCTGTTGGTTGGTTACTGGCATCTGCAAGTTGAAAATCAACAAATAATCACAAGAAAGATCAAATAATCCCATTCAATTACAGACATGGTCCTTAAAACAAATATATTCTTGTCCAAGAAAGGGTTGGGAGGCCAAATGGTTTAACCTGTGGGGCACTGATTGTATTCAGTCAACTCATGTGGTGATTTCCTGATAGCATGAGTAGAGTTTTCTCCGCGTCCTTCGGTTTCTCTAACTGTTAAATAGGATCCCTACATGCAAGTTAATTGTTGAAATAAAATTCAACGATATGTTATAATCCCAAAATGACCTGGTTTGTGTCAAGTGGACGTTAAACCCCATTTATGTCTTCCTCTCTCTCTTGTCTCAGACTAATTGCATTATTTCTATTATGTCTTTCTTGTAATTTGCTTGTATTTTGTTTTTTCTGTTTGGTTTCTTTTCTGTTTTATTGCAACTTTTCTTTTTCATTTCAAGCAATATTCCACACTGATCCCCCTGTGATACTTGACACTGATCCCCCTGTGATACTTGACACTGATCTCCCTGTGATACTTGACACTGATCTCCTGTGATACTTGACATTGATACCCCTGTGATACTTGACATTGATACTCCTGTGATACTTGACATTGATACTCCTGTGATACCCCTCACTATTTTTCAGTCACATGTATCTAAACCTAATTCTGAATCTAAATTATACTAGGCCATATTTTCATTTTATATATTTTAAAAGTAGACCACCTCAATCCGATTAAAATAAATTATTTTTCAGGGTTTTCTATACATTTTTAGTTAAAATAAGAAAAACAATTTTGAGTAAATTCCGAACTAAAGTCTGAGAATGCTTTGTGAACTCAGGGTCTGAACTTTTGGTGACTGATCACATCAAGAGTCTTAGAAGATCAGATAAAGAGCAGGTGGGTTTTCACTATCATACTTAAAAACTAGATAATGCAAAGGGAATATGCTGAAAATTTCAGTCACATAAGATGGCATCGAGAGTTGATTAAGGTCTTTTAATGTTAATAAATATCTAATTAATAGTTTAAATAACATATCACACCTAAAAACAGACCTGCACAGGCAGATTTACCTGTTGAAAAAAATGTATGTTTAATCGTAAATTTGTTCTGATTTGGAAATGAAATTACCTTCATCTTCGTTTTCATCAACAACAACATCGTCATCCATAATACTCTTCTCAGCCTCATCAATCATATTGATAGCATCTTCATCAAAATCATCACCGAACTCATCTTCAAATTCATCCTCTAATCCATCTATATCATCAACAACCTTCACAGTCTGAAATAAATTTAGCATTTTATCCAACTTATATCTCAAAGATTGAGAAAACGAGAGAAATGTAGTTTAATGTCCACTCGACACAAACCAGGTCATTCAATCGGGACTAACATATGGTTTGATTAATTTCAATCATTCCCTTGCGCTTAGGGGTCTTTAGCAGTGGAAGGAAACCCAAAGAAAACCAACCAGGTTGGAGAGACGTCCCTACCCCTTGTCACTGCTATCAAATCAGGCTACGGCTTATAATTACAATGTTAAATTCTTGTGTCATCTCCATATCACCAAATGTAATTGGGTAGGATGGGGTATGCATTTATACAAAAATTGTTGCTAGTCCCGAAATAACATTTCTCCCTCTCTTTCCCTGATCAGTGTTAATCAATTCCTTTAACATAAAAAATATCCAATCTTAATACGGTACTTGAATACTGATGTTCATGTCAATGTGTACACAAGATATCATTAAATCATCACATCCATACGTTTAGATAGGCTACTCTTTCTTGCCAGACGGACTCGTCCTGCACCACTAACAAGGGGAATAATCCACACTAAAATCATGAGGCACTTCCTCGACCAACATCGGGATCAAACTCTGGGGTTTTGACGGATCACGAAACAGCCCCTTTACTCACCACGGCGGCCTGGAAAGAACGGTTTTAGATGTACCTTACAATAGGTCAGGCACAAATGAAAGAGTACCTGACATTTTAATCTTAGTGCCGCACATGTATTAATAATATCAACAAAATAGACAAATCAGTGCCGAACAATACGACAGGCACCAGAGGTTTAGTGCTGGACAAATCCTGAATCTGTGTCTGACAATGTCAATGACAGGTGCCTTATTTCCAGGCTTGAGAATGAATTACACAAAAATGATATTATACCTTTTCTACTTTTACTTCATCATATGATGTTTCGTCGTCTGTTGAAGCATCCTCGTTGTACGGGTCATCTGTGGGTTTAACATTATTATTACCATTAACTCTCTTTACAACACTAGGATAAATATCAACACTCCTATCACAGCTAGCAGTAGACGTCCTGTCACAGCTAGCAGTAGACGTCCTATCACAGCTAGCAGTAGACGTCCTGTCACTTAATGATTCCTTAACATTCACATCTGTCTTGGTGTTCACGCAATTCAAATTATCCCCTCTACTTTGGTTTTCTGGAGATTTTAATTTCGAATCGTTATTATTAACACACTTTCCAGCTCTGCCTGTTTTTGTAGTCACTGCATTTTTTAAGATACTTTCGTCATCCGAATCAGAATAAAAATCACTGAGATATTCTGATTTGTCTGCACTATCTGGTTTATTGATGTTATTTTGATAATCTAGCAACTCGAGGCGTTCGACAACGTCTCGTACCTGACCAATACTATCGATTGCTCCATCTGCGGACTTACACGCCCTGGTGTCATGGTTACACTTTGAATTTTGGGATACTCGAGACAAGAGCTCCGTCACTTGTACTTGTATTTGTTTCAGTTTTTGTGTTAATGCCATTTTGATATTAACATCATTTAGCGATAAATAACATTGACATACATGTGTAATACCAGTAGGCCTGTGCTGAATTTAATCTGCAATATAACAAATAACAACATAATCTTATTATTTTAGTTGAAAAATCCATATTTGAACTATAAGAACATAGCTCTAACTCAATATTATCCAGAGAGAGAGAGAGAGAGAGAGAGAGAGAGAGAGAGAGAAGAGAGAGGAGAGAGGGGGGGGTTGGATATGCCATTACAGGGGTCAAAATTCACGACGGCACCCGTGGCAATTGCCGTAGTATTGAGCGAAGTTGCCGTAGAAAATGAATAATAACTACGGCATCGTTTGCCGTGGTATTTCATTTAAGAATATGACTATTATGACGACAGCAATTTGCCGTAGTCGTCACTGAAATTGCCGTTGTACAACTGTGTAATCCACGGCATAAGAGAAAATAAGAATTTGTTGTTTTGTTTCTTTCCTGGGTTCTTGTGACTGAATTTTTCTATCGAATTAAATCTCGAACCACAGCTGTCACAGCTACTAAAAATAGATCAAACGGTGTGGAATTTTTATTGGCTATTTACCTGACAACACATTAGCGGACGCACGTACAAAGATACCGATGACACAAGTCGTTCATTTAGTTGACCATGAAACAGATAGCCTATACGGTCGTGATCGTATGATTACTCAGCTAATTTTATAACAACGAATTTCACACCATCTACTCATGTTTTCGTCTGTTTGTCACTAGTTTATAGCATTATGAAGTACATGTATTTATATCAAAATAAATAAAACACATACCCCCCTCCCCCAAGTCCAAGTCATCTGACCTACTTCTACTGGAATGGAAATGCACACGGCTCGCTGTCTGGCAATTTCCAGAAATAAAGGCTCTGAAGAATTTACAGGAAAAATATGACCAAATCAAATATAATTTTTAGCGTCAAGCCGTAAATATAGACGGAATGTAAGAAAGGCATTCCAGGGGGCGTTACATGTCCACCACATGGTGATCGTGTAATGTCATGCACGGTTGTGAAGTTGTCTTTCGATAATCAAATTATGGTACTACTATACGGATATTTTATAATCGGAATTCCACACCTCAACGGCGAAGTATTCATTTAAAACGCAAGTTATGTGCCATATACTTTACTTATATTTGGTGAAATTCACGTAGGTATGGATTATATAGAATTGCACGAATCTTCGTGTCGCGGAGTCAAAGCAGATTCGCGGGCTTGCAATAATTTTTATACCTCCTAATTTCGGAGAAATAAAACAGATTTATTACGATATTTATATGGACTGCGGTTGACGTAAAGTCCTAAACATTTTTAGGGTGTTTGTGGTGACCTTATCCTGTTATACTAATATACTAAACACACATTACAAATGAAAACATATATACTTATACTACTTATAGTTTATTTATTATTTATAATCTTTATTAATCAAATTTATCAGTTTAAAAAACTGCCGTAGTGAATGAAAGTCAAATGAAAGTTTTGCCTTATTGTACATAAAAACTGCCGTAGTGAAGAAGGGATTACTGTGGCATTTTTTGAAAAAACTGCCTCAGTTCCAATTTCATGAATTTTGACCCCTGCCATTATTATGAAAGGAACCAACACATATTATTATTATTATCGGATAACAAATTTAACCTGTAGTTCTAGAGTGTTCACAAAGAGATTGTGGACATACACCACCGTACAAACTGGGGTGCTACGTCCACATGAGAAAAGTGGGTCTATAAAATTAAAAAGTGATTATATGATTATGCGACAGTCCACAGTCCACAGTGTGAGTGTCAGTAAATTATTTTTAAAAAAAATATAATGTAAATGAATGAGAACTTATTATGATAATTGACAACCGCGACTATATAGCTAAACGAGATTTTTCAAGAGAACACAGCAATATCATACATAACATGTCCTCTATTTTCTAGTAAATAAACCATTTAAATTATTACAAAATGGTAAAATAAGCACAGTGTCAATATCGTTTTTGTTACCCGCCAAGCGTTGAAGTTGGAAGAAACTATCTTCGATGTTAGAGTTTTCAAGGGGAAGTAAGTCGTGTATAAAATGTAATTCTAGTTTCGATTCGAAGATGAAGGGACTACTTGAAGACTTTCATTGAATATATTTCATTCATAAAAGCTTAAGTGCCTTTTTACAAAGATTAATTTATAAACTAACAGACATGTGTAAGATATAACTAAATGTTCGTTGGTGATAATCGATGGTTTAGCTTTGCAAGGGAGATTACTACATATTTACCTAAACAGGAGTGACTCCACTTAACTGTTAATTACTCAACACTTGAGAAACCCATATCCAATCCCAACGGACCATTACTGTAAAACCCAATAGTTTTTGATGATTCTTAATGAATTTGAACAATTTGCCAACAATGGTTTGAAACTAAACATTAAATATATAATAATAAGCTAATCCTAATACAATGGTGCATCTTTGTTTTATCAATAGCTTGTAATAGCTACTCATGCTTACTTTCCTTGCATTCCATTGGATGGTTCGCACTGATGTTTGTATATTATATATATATTCATATATTTTTTCTCATTCTTTATATATTTGTGTATAAAGCTTGAAAACGACTTGTGAAATTTTGTTGAAACATCGCAGTGAAATAAACCATAGTAATTGTTATTCCATAAAGTGGGTTTTTTGAACTTTTGTTAAAATATGCTTGATCCCGAGTTGTGTTAATGTAGCATATTCACCTACCTACATGTTTGCACAGTACAACCAGTGCTTTCCCACAATATGCCAGAAATGGGCAGAGAATGAGCTAAAAAAATAAATGTGATTTTTTTTTTGCAAACCAGGAAATATCATATCGAAAGGAACTGGGATCTTTTGGATATAAACATATTATAATATTTTAAATCTCATTAAGATGGGATAAAAATTGTAACTTCTGGGGGGTCCACAATCACACTATTAGCAACCATTTTGTCGGTCACCTTCGGTCTGATTTCAGGGAAATGTGAACTCAAACATCATTTATAGTGTGTAACAGTGATATGTTTAAACTTTTTTTTTAAATCAGATAAAAATGACCTCTAGATTCGAAGACCTACACAAGATTTGTTCATACAATCAGGGGACATATAATTCACAAAGTTACAGTCAGATAAATGCCAATATCGAAAGCAACCAAGATCTTTTGGATATAACTTATATTTCAAGTTTCATCAAAATCTGATGACAGCATCGCGCTGCATCAAATAGGTCAAAATTCCTGATTTGATTGATATATGGTACTTTTTAAAATGAAGAGAATGAAATATAAAATGGCTGCAAGAACTGCAATATGACAAGAGGCAAAGAAGGCTAGGCATTGTATTTCTTTTTCCAAATTTACACACTAAATGTTAACAAAGAAGTGAGTGTAACACCATTCCTGGGGGTCGGGGCATGTACCAAGATAAATAACTGTGCCAAGTTGCTAGATGATCCATTCAGAATTGCAGCCTGTTGACAAAAAACACAAAAATAGGCCTAGATTTGCACCTGAGGGTTGGACATGGATTAATATAAATAGGTACAGCCCTATGATGGATTATCCTGAAATGGAACAAAATACGTAAATATTTGAACCTTTGGATTATTTACAAACAAAATATTGGGTGTGGCACTGCCCAAGGGCACCAAATGTGCCCCAAAATCAATAGTTTCTGTTGTGTGGATATAAGGAATACATATGCCAGGTTCCAAGACAATCCATTTAAAATTGCAGCCTGTAGGCAGCACACAGATGAAAATGGGTGTGGCTCTGTCGCTAAAGGTGGGGCATGCACCAAAAACAATAGGGGTCATCCTAAGGTTATAAGGAATAATGCATAGTTTCAAGACAAGCTATAAAGAATTGCGCCCTGTAGGCGACTCACAAGGCCTTTGGCATAATACGTCCAGATTCACAATGTTGGTCCAGATTCACAATGTCTAACGAAAATCTAGGCCTTAAAGGGTTAAAGGGGAATATGTAGAAAAATAAATGGAGACCGTCGACTTTATGCAAGTCTTTCGTCTTTCACAGATAGGCTTAGAACTTTTCAGCCAGCCCTGGCAGATTGAGGAAATGTAAATAATAAAACAAATTTAACCATTTTTAGACTGCTATTCATTGTAGTTGTTTTTAAGGGAATCCCAAATCCTTCAGATTTGATAGACATTGTAGTACTGTAGTTTGTAAGGAAATCCCCAATCTTTCAGATTTGCGAGTTTTTAATGTAAATAAGAACAATAGTATTTAATTTATGAATAATATTATTTTATGTTGATATTATATCATTCTAAAACAATCAAATTTCTACATGAATATATAATCAGCAGCACTTAATATTTATACACTAGATATAAACAATAGTCCGGAGTTTTTCATCTATATACCATGGTATTAGATAAATAACAGGGTTTATTGTCTATATACCACAGTATTAGATATAAATAACAGGGTTTATTGTCTATATACCACAGTATTATATATAAATAATTATAAATATCATATAAATAATCAAAGTGATTTTATACAGCAAGTAAAGTTTTTTTCTATAGCATATGCATTTTGTTTAAGTAGTGTATATCAAATACATATTATCAGGGTTATGTACTGTATACCAAATAATACACAGCAATCAGCATATCTGGTTGTTTCATGCAGTAACGTATACCCAATATCACACAGCAATCAGCATATTACAGTTGTTTCAGTATATCATGTATTAATATACTGCAATTGTCAATAGAATGTCAGGATTGTTGACGTTTATCAGTATAATATAATGAATTAGACTGTGGTAGTAAAGGTTTTGTCGATAGATGATCAGAGTTGTTTCAGTAAGTTTATACCATGAATTGTAGTTTTTATGGTATTATATATTACAGCATCACAGATTATCACAAATATCTTCCCCCACTCTTTAAAACCGGTGTTAATTAATCATAGCTTTTGGGGCACTTTATTAAAATTCTAAATGTCCACTCTTTGAAAACTCTTGTTATATTTCACCAGCAGTAATAACTTGGGGTGTTTATATACCTAGGGTGGGGTGGGGCAGGAGTTTGTAGTAACAGTTATATATTAAAAACAACTGTAAATATATAAATATTACAATACAATTGATATCACAGTTGGTCAAAATATAATTCAATTCTATTTACAAATTATATCTCTCTCTATATATATATATATACACAAACAAGAAAACCTTGCAACTTCAAAAAGAAAAACATTTCATTTTTTTAATTGAATGTTTTAAATGTAATAATGCTGATAACCTAATTCTTTCAACAAAATAATCTAATACTTCTATACAATGTTAGCGTAAAATTATCAAATTAAAAATTGGACGGATCATTATTGGAATAATGACAATGTTTATAATCTAATACTTTTATAAAATGCTAGTTTCAAATTGGAAGGATAATCTCGAGTCAATAGGACAGAAGCTGAGAATATAAATTTTGTCAATAAAATAATCTAATGCTTTTATAATATAATGCTAGAATCTTTAGTCAATTGGACGGAAGCTATAAACTCACCATGGTAATATTAATTCTCTAAACACTAAAATGGTTGAACAGTTCGAGATTTGATTGCAGTTAGAACATGAATGTATAATTTATTTGGAATGTTTGAGTAAAAATAACTTAAGTTGGAAATTTGGAAAGTTTTTGCTGAATACAAAAGAAATTAACTTTATGTACAACTTAAAAGAAAAAAATTGTGGTTTTTGATTTAAAGATATTCAACAATGAATGACAGTTTTGTTAAAAGCTTACTCTGCGAGGAAAATAAATAACTGATATAAATTAATAATCCATATTACAGGGTGAAAATGATGAATATTCATGAATTTAAATGACTTAATTATCCAGTTGACACAACAGGGCCATACCGCGACCAACCCAATGTTCTTGTGGTTTGTCAGACGGAATCATCATTCCGATGACGAAATTTGTTGAATGACCTGTTGTTGACAATGTTCCTCTTCTTTCACTGGTTTTGTAAACTGGACATCGATAGGCTGATGTTTCCTTTAGGTCAGACCTCTTGATTGGTTTAATCCACATCTGTTGAAAGAGAAAACATGATTTTAAAATATTATTGAAAACCATTGTTTTAACATGCATCCAGTTACATGTAGAGTATGTAACTTCCATAACATATATTACAGCAGAAGATATGGGGTACGTAACTAAGGTAAAATATGAGAGCACAAGATATGGGGTACGGAACGTCCATAAAATATATTAGAGCCCCCAATTTGGGGTATGTAACTTCCATAATATACATGACAGCACTCAATGTGGGGAATGTAACTTTCAAAAAAATAATTAATGTTAAATTTACGATGAATAACTCACCACTGGCATTGTGTCAAAGAGAACTTTGGGAAGGGATTCGTTAAGTTTCTTCGTTTTTCTATCCCAGCGTGCAGCTTCCAAAAATAATCCATAAATATAAACACCTGAAATCAATAAAACTCGTTAAAACAAGTATTTAATCAAATATTAATTAATAAAACAGGTACTACTAACTATTCTCTGATATAGGCCTACTAACTACCAATAATCATATTGCATCCAAATATATCGGAAACAGAATTTAATATTATAGTTGAGACTGTGCATGCGTTGACTACATCAGAAATATTGTGTCACATATAATTATCAAATGTCAATATATTAAACTTACCATCTTCAGGTGGTTCTGTATATTCTTTATCTTCCAGTACCTCGTAATCAAATCCGAGTAAATCAATAGGGATCGTGTATTTCCGGGCGTAATTCTGTTGCGCTCCGGTCAAGAAAGCTTGTGTGAAGAAAAATCCTGATAACCAGAAAGTTGGTGGTGGACCGTTATCATACCAATCCTGAAATAATATTTATATAATATTTACAATAGGTTATAACTCAGGACTATTATAACATTGGCCGACATTCTGACTATTATAACATTGGCCGACATTCTGACTATTATAATATTGGCTGACATTCTGACTATTATAACATTGGCCAACATTCTGACTATTATAACATGACATTGGCCGACATTCTGACTATTATAACACAGTGACTGACATTCTGATTATTATAACAATTGCTGACATTCTGACTATTATAACTTTGGCTGTCTGTCCATTGGCTAACTATTATAACATTGGCTGACATTCTGACTATTATAACATTGACCATCTGCCCATTCTGACTATTATAACCCAGTGATGGTAATCTTTTCACAGACTTTATTTGACAGCAACATCCAACCGCTGTAAAATCTTTAACCTCCTTTACAACAGTTTGGAATTATCAATTTAATATTACTTGACTTACCTGTAAGAATTTTAAACGTGCCAAGAAATCTGTAACGTAACTACCAAGTGGTTTTAACGATGGGTAAGATCGTTTCATCCACATAGCAGGTATTTTACCCTTCAAGATGCTTAATACTACTTCTTCTAACTCTGCAGACATAACAACCAGACCCTAAAAATAAAACAGTTGATAGATTAACGAGAGAAATAGAGTTTAACGTCCATTCGACATAAACTAGTCATTTTGGGACTAACATGGTTGAATTTTACATCAATAATTCACATTTGCTTAGTGGTCTTTGGCAGTGGAAGGGAATTGAAACTACACCAGCTGACACAATGATAAACCACCTTATCAAAATATATTACAGAAGATTATATGGTGCTGTTGTCAAATAACACACTATTTATGAATAACAATTGCTATGGTTTATTTCACTGCAACGTTTCAACAAGATTTCACAAGTCGTTTTCAAACATACAAAAAAAAAATGTGTGTTTGATAACGACTTGTGAAATCTTGTTGAAGAGTCGCTGTGTTATAAACCATAGTAATTGTTATTCCATAAAAGTGTGTTTTTTGATTATCTTCCAATTACTAAATACGCTTCAAACAATATGGTGCTGTTGATTTTAAGATAAAAATCCTGAAAGATGGAAATCACAATCCAATGATGATAAAATGGACTTACTTTAATAGCTTTACGGATATTAGCCAGACTGGAACGGACTATTTCCAGAAGACGATTAAATCTGGTCATTTCTTGTACTAACACCGTATTCATACTCTGTTTATATGACGTTGGGTATTTCCTCAACGCAGCCTCATTATCAAAATTAGGTGGCAGTTTACTGAGGATATCTGCTGCCACTTCATCAACCACGTCATCTGTAGATTTACCACCTTCAGCAGACGCTTTAGCCTAAAAAATAAGGATGAAATCAATATTTCACTTTCCAAGAATTAAATTTTCAATTTAGAATAGATTCATTTTGTTATAACAATTCCTTGGAAATTGTGAATTAACTCTAAATGTTAACAATTCAATTTAGATAGTAAATGTACTGTTATTTTGTTACTCGACTCTACCTCTAACAATTGTTATTTGCAATTTTCAGACAAAATCTAATCTTTTCTCTCCGCCCCTGTCTTTATTAGCCCATCATTGGAACAGAATAGAGTGACGTTAAACACCTTTTCATTATATTTATTCCTCTTAGTCTTAGCCAATTAAAAGGTTGTATTCTTAAAATTTATATTTCAGTTTTAAGTTTTCTTGAATAAGGTCTCTGATAACATGGAGGGCTTTCTAAGATGAAAAAAGGCTCATATTAACAAAAACTGAGAGCCACAGTGGTTCACTGGGTAAGACGTTGGCTCCTTGACCTGGGGGTCGATTGTTTTTTCGGCATGGATCCTCCTTGCCAGTTATGCAGGACTGGAGGCCTGGCAAGGAACGATGTATAGTGGATAGGACTGGACGAAAAACCAAGGTCCTGTGTACATATTGTTGTGCACGTAAAAGATCCCTTGGCAGTTGGAATGCGATATAAGAGTAGGAAGTAGTGCTGCTGTCCAGGCCAAATTTTCCTCATAGCACACTTTATGGCATACATGTATGTCCATCTTCATCAGCCCAATCGGAGCAGAACAGTAGGACATTAAACCCCCTTTCATTTTAATAACAAGAACTGTGCAATATTTGACTAATATATATATATACAGTGGACTCTGTCAAATCCAACATCATACGGGATTGTTACAATATGTCGGATGTCACAGAGATCCGGAATACCCAGTTTTGTCAAAACAGGAAATATTGTAACTTCGAAAACCGGAAGTATTATTATAATATATGTATATAGGTCTATTCTAATTGTTCAAACTCTATAGCTACAAACGTGTTAAACTACCAAAACACACAAAGCATTTTTAAACAAGTTTCTATGGCAATGAAGGAAAATATAAGCAGTGTGAAATTGTAAAAGACAAAAAGAGAAGCATAGGAGAATAACAGAAGAGAATAAACCGCTAAACTACTAGAATTTAGAAGACAAATAGGAGACGGCTTAATAAAGAATAACATAATATGGAAAATATTTACTATTTTAATTAAAGAGATGATTCATTGAAAGTTCTCTGTAAATCGTTTTCATTAAAATAGTAATAATTGTGTTCCTTATTGTATTATTGTTTTTCAGTACATGTGTCAAATGCTAATTGCAGCTCAAAGAAGATGATAAAACATGTCAATACATAAACCCCACTAACAAAAAAAATAGGTTGCCAGGCAACGAAACATACGCCCACACAGCAGCCAAATCGTCCGGGCAGTCAACAAGAATTGTCGCATATTAAGGAATTATCAAAAAATTAGAATTTGTTTGGTTTTTATAATCAAACGTTTTTTTTAAATCATATAATAATTGTGACCTCCAGAGGCACCACAAGCTAAAAAGGGTGATTTTTCGTACAATCAGGGGACATAATTCAGGAAGTAATGACCCGATGGGCGCAAATATCGAAAGGAACCAAGATCTTTGGGTTTAAAACATACCTGTCAAGTTTCATCAAAATCGACTCAAAATTGTGACCTCTATAGGGACACAACCTTGATATAACATATTTTCACACTATTCGTGTACAAACGGCGGCCATTTTGTCCGTCAATTCTAGTCCGGTTTTCATGTAATTCAAACTCTCTCTTCTTTACCATGTAACGGTGATATTGTCAAACGTTTTTTTAAATCGGATAATAATTTTGACCTCCAGAGGGACCAAAAGCGAACAAAAGCGATTTTTCGGACAATCCGGGGACATAATTCAGGAAGTTATGATCCAATGGGCGCAAATATCGAAAGGAACCAAGATCTTTGGGTTATAAACATACATGTCAAGTTTCATCAAAATCGGTTCAAAATTGTGACCTCTATAAGGTCCACAACCTTTATATAACATATTTTCACAATATTCGTGTACAAACGGCGGCCATTTTGTCCGTCAATTTTGGTCAGATTTTCACAAAATTCATACTCAACCTTCATAACCATGGAACGGTGATATAATCAAACGTTTTTTTTAAATCGGATAACAATTTTGACCTCCAGAGGGACCACAAGCTAAAAAGGGCAATTTTTCGGACAATCAGGGGCCATAATTCAGGAAGTTACGATCCGATTGGCGCAAATATCGACAGGAATCAAGATCTTTGGGTTATAAACATGCATTCCAAGTTTCATCCAAATCAGTTCAAAATTGTGTCCTCTACACTGTTCACAACCTTGATATAACATATTTTCACACTATTCGCGTACAAATGGCGGCCATTTTGTCCATCAATTTTGGTCCGATTTTCACGAAATTCAAACTCGACCTTCATAACCATGGAACAATGATATAATCAAACGTTTTTTTAAATCGGATAACAATTTTGACCTCCATAGGGACCACAAGCTAAAAAGGGCAATTTTTCGGACAATCAGGGGCCATAATTCAGGAAGTTATGATCCGATTGGCGCAAATATCGAAAGGAACCAAGATCTTTGGGTTATAAACATGCATTTCAAGTTTCATCCAAATCGGTTCAAAATTGTGACCTCTACACTGTTCACAACCTTGATTTAACATATTTTCACACTATTCGCGTACAAATGGCGGCCATTTTGTCCGTCAATTTTGGTCCGATTTTCACGAAATTCGAACTCGACCTTCATAACCATGGAACGGTGATATAATCAAACGGTTTTTTAAATCGGATAACAATTTTGACCTCCAGAGGCACCACAAGCTAAAAAGGGCGATTTTTCGGACAATCAGGGGCCATAATTCAGCAAGTTACGATCCGATTGGCGCAAATATCGAAAGGAATCAAGATCTTTGGGTTATAAACATGCATTTCAAGTTTCATTCAAATCGGTTCAAAATTGTGTCCTCTACACTGTTCACAACCTTGATATAACATATTTTCACACTATTCGCGTACAAATGGCGGCCATTTTGTCCGTCAATTTTGGTCCGATTTTCACGAAATTCAAACTCGACCTTCATAACCATGGAACAATGATATAATCAAACGTTTTTTTAAATCGGATAACAATTTTGACCTCCATAGGGACCACAAGCTAAAAAGGGCAATTTTTCGGACAATCAGGGGCCATAATTCAGGAAGTTACGATCCGATTGGCGCAAATATCGAAAGGAACCAAGATCTTTGGGTTATAAACATGCATTTTAAGTTTCATCCAAATGGTTCAAAATTGTGTCCTCTACACTGTTCACAACCTTGATTTAACATATTTTCACACTATTCGCGTACAAATGGCGGCCATTTTGTCCGTCAATTTTGGTCCGATCTTCACGAAATTCAAACTCGACCTTCATAACCATGGAACGGTGATATCATCAAACGTTTTTTTAAATCGGATAACAATTTTGACCTCCAGAGGGACCACGAGCTAAAAAGGGCAATTTTTCGGACAATCAGGGGCCATAATTCAGGAAGTTACGATCCGATTGCCGCAAATATCGAAAGGAACCAAGATCTTTGGGTGATAAACACACATGTCAAGTTTCATCCAAATCGGTTCAAAATTGTGACCTCTACGCTGTTCACAAGCTAAAAAACGTGATTTTTCGTACAATCAGGGGCCATAACCCATGAAGTTACAGTCCGATACATGCCAATATCGAAAGGAACCGAGATCTTATGGTGATAAACCTATATTTTAAGTTTAATTGAAATCGGATAAAAATTGTGACCTGTAGACTGTTCACAAAAAAATGTGGACGGACGGACGGACGGACGGACGGGGGCGACGACAATATACGTCCACATAAAAATGTGGGCGTATAAAAACATATTCATCGTACTAAAAAAGGAAAGATATTCATATTTCTCAATGCCATTCTAAAATACTACAAGTTCTATCTAAACTCTTCTCCCCTAACAACCACATTTCAATCCTGTAAAAAGAACCAGTGACCTGTGATATATTCTATATTTAGATTCAAGGAATACAAAAATTATGAGAGAGCATTCCCTGTCTAAGTGACTGATCTGTGTGACTTTTAAAAATGTTTACTTCAGCACTCAACATAGATTAAAAGTCTTCTTTTTTTTAAAAAAAACAAAACAAACTATTTATACCATATATCTTTCTTCTTCCTTTTTGTGTGAAATTTGTGTAAAAATAAACAAAAAAACTTGTAAAATATCATCCTATGATCATGTATATAGGTAAATATTTCCTCTTGTCATCAATTCCTTTGTCAATCTCAGCCAAAATATTCCTTCCCTTGTTTATCCCTGGTAAAATATTCCTTCCCTGCCAAAATATTCCCTCCCATGTCCTTCCCTGCCAAAATATTTCCTCCCATGTCCATCTCAGCTAAAATATTCCCTCCCATGTCCATCTCAGCTAAAATATTCCCTCCCATGTCCATCCCAGCTAAAATATTCCCTCCCATGTCCGTCCTAACTAAATATTCCTCCCTTTTTCCCGCCAAGTCCCATTCATATAAAAGATGTGAAAGGAAGGACATACATGTATTGAAGCACACACATACAGTTATGGATTGACTGTACTGAAGGCAGACCCAAGGTTCTGTTTGAACTATGATAGAAACACAAAGGGAGGCAGGGACTTAACATATTTAACATGTTTATGTGCAAAGGTGGAAGGGACTTGGTATAGTTTCACTTGTGTGTGAAGGGAAGCGTCCATGTACATGTATATATGGTGGAAACAGGGAATTGAGTAGGGGGCGGGAGGGTTCTGTAAATTTCATTTCTGTAGGTTTAGCGGTGATGTTTTTGGTTATTATTACAACGTGAGCATCGTGTAAACATTGAACAACACCCTGCTGCTACCTGCTGGCGACGATGTAATGCCATTTCGGAGAAATATCCCTGCTTTATGTGTAGATATGTTAAATACAGCTACAGAAATAGCAATAAAATTTCATTTAATAAAATTAATCAATAAATCCTTCATCATAGTCATGTTTCGTGGAAAACAATCTGCTTATTCAATCAAAGAAAGATTCCATATCACAAAAAATTATATCTAAAGGAGCTAAATCGATAATATTTGGGGCCTACAAATCGACACAAATGGGTCGCATCGCATATAATAATATAATATGAATTTCCATTTTTACTCCAAAAGTATCAATCGAATGGCAATCTCTAGCATCTGGTTATTCCAGTCTAACTCGATATTATTTATTATGCATGCTCTCCACATGAGAATATAGGTCACCGTTTGACATGACTTGTGGAATATGTCTAGCCTCGTTCGAGTCCTTTGTTACAAATTGTCCTGAAACGTAGTACGATACATGATTTGTGTTCAGATGATAAAATCTTTCTTTTGTCCTTCATTAGATATAAGACTTTTCGATGATATTGAGTAAGAGACTGAGCTACTTGAAAGCCAATCACCAAGGAAATTAATTGATAAATATTTGATCGTTTAATGACTAGTATGGTGTAAACAGGATAGGAGAGCTACTTGTTTTTATAAAAGACAAAATAGAACTACGTACAAAAAACAGAAAGACCGCAATGCAGTCAGAATCGGGAGGGCATAAAACCGTTTTTACTCAACTTGTGTATAACTCATATTCAAAACTGGATCTAAACTTACAGTATAACAATCGGATTCTACAAGCCTTACAAACTGTAACTCGTGGAAAAACAGCTATTAATTTATTTGGCCGACGTTTCCTGTCTGGTTTCATGAATTGTTGTTATATTTTTCTGTATATAATGGCCTCACAATTTGTATTACTGTATTAACTTGATAACGTTGAGAGTAATACTCTTCGAAACCTCACCCAAATAAAGAAGTTGCTGTTTTTCCATGCGTATGTGTTATAGTTTATTGCTATATTGTTACTAATGGCTTTCAAAGATTGCAAACTTTGAGGGATTGCAGACTGTGGAAGAAACACAAATCGTCTGACATTGGTCCACCGAGAATCCGTCATGTGCTGATTTTTAAAAGTCATTAAAATTGAGAAAAACAAAGTTTTATGGGCCCTGATCTGGCGGATAAAGGTATAGGTCATGTATTATGTTAAGCAAGGATAATAATTCGCAATAGAAAAACAGTCAAGAATTTGTTAATAATCTGGAAGTAAAAAGGGGAAATATATACGCAATAATTGGCTAATGATACGATTTTCTTACCCTTTTCTGTTACAGGAATAAAAACAACAATAATTATTATTATCATAAAACAAATACAGAAGATATCATTCCTTATAAAAGGTATCAACAATAGGACAAAATTCTTAAAAGTTAGCCCAAAGCAAGAAAACAACGTTTGCATTAGGTAGGATTCCCATAATCTGACCAAATGTGTTAAACATGCAGGCGCGGGACACATCCATCTGTGGAACAAATTTCACGAAACCGACATGTGGATATTTGTTAGAAACTAGCGATGGAAATATGCAGTGTCAAATACACAGTTGCAGGCCACATTCTTCTGGGAAACAAATTTCACTAAACTGACATGTCGATAATTCTTAGAAACTAGCGGTGGAAATCATTTATTATTGTTTTCAAGGTTTCAGTAATATTCTGACTTCACAATGGAATGTTATAGATAAGCTTATTTAAGTTGTATGTAAACAATTTTCGTCAAATAATTCAATAAAATTTTCTTTATCTTGATATTTTTGTATATCTCCTGCCCACTTGATGTAACATTTTAGTTCATGTAACCCTTGAATGGAAATGAGTTTGACACCCCCAATTTAGACACTATTGAACCCTGACATCGTACTAGGTGAATGTGGATGTTAAGCCCCATTGACTGATCAACTGACTTGAACCCTATGACATTTGTTCTGACCAACTACCAATATTTGTGTAATTAGTAGACAATATTTTTTCAGATTAATTTAAAATATTAGAATTGTGTTTTTCTACTTTACCTGTGTCAGTAAGATATTATCAAACAGCTGATTGGTTTCTGCCTGATCTTTTTTAATATCTGCGTTAGCATGCATACCAAATATCCCTGGTAATGGATTAATAGGCAAGCTGTGGGTGTACTGGATATAGCTCTCATACTGAAAACAAGATGGCAGACGACGTTAAAATAATGTAAAATTCACATCAGCTTGCTATCTTCGTATCAGTAATAACGTCCTACTGTTCTGATCCCCCTGGGATAATGAAGGCGGGCATACGCCATACAGTGTGCTATGAGGAAAACTTTGCACGGGCAGCGGTTCTATGGCCTACACTTTATCGAATTCCAACTGCCAAAGGATGTTTTATGTTCTTGCCCATGTATACACAGGACCAGCATCCTACCAACTTAGCCACCGTGGCTCCCAGGTCTTTTAGGGACAAAGATTTGGTTCAGTTTTATTTCAATGATTCGGACAAGCTGGGAATCGTAACCACAGCAATTTATTCAATAACTGGCCTTATGATCAAAAGAGTGTAGGGTTCTTTAGCAGATGATCTAAAGTACATGTACCAGACTATTCAGCCATGACCCAATCCCCGTTAAAATCAGTAGTACAAGATAACGGGGAGTACTCACATCGCCATCTGGTGGAGCGTAATAAACTTTAGATTCATCGAAGTAGTAGTCATCTCTCTCGTTGATTTCTTTACAGTAAAATTTATTCAATATGGTTAACAAGGTTCGTCTATCCCAATCATCTGTTACTCTTCCTCCGTAATTACACTCACCCGTCAAATATCTCAACGCATCGTACTGAACCGTCTGTAAATACAAGAAATAAGATTAGCGTCAAATATCTCAAAGCATCGTACTGAACTGTCTGTAAATTCAATAATCATATGATTAGTCAAAAAAAGGAAACCTAGCACTTAAGTAATATAAATGAAGACTAAAGCCTCTTTTGTCCAGTCTCACAGAAAGTCTGTCAAAAGGTGCCTCTGGACAGTGACTCTTTACTGAATACCCTTTCTTAACGATGAATCCCTGCCGAACGCTGTCTCTTGACATTGGCTCTCTGATGAATGTCCTTTCTTGGCAGTGGTGTCTGCCAAATGAAAATTGTTGATGGAGATTTTCCGTCGTTTAATGTCATTAAGTTATGTTTAAAGACATGAGAGAAAAAGGGTTTAATTATCATGACTTGTGATAAAACATCAGAACTTACATCGTATTGGTTTAAAAACATGGCTAACTGTTGTGTACTGATACGCAAGTCTGTTTCATTAAACTCGTACGGTATATTCCATCCCAGTGGACCAAATTTACGTCTTTCCTGAACTAACGCATGGAAGAAACACAAGCCATACAACATCTTCTTAAATTCTTTCTGAAAGAACAAAACAAAATCAAAATAAGCAGCATTAAAATAAAACAACCAACTAATCATATGTCGCCAATCCACGAAAGCGAACTTTGCTCGAGTATTACTCATTTTTCCTTTAACGTGCAGTGCAATTTATGAATTGCCAGTCTGTAAATTGGGACAGGCCCCAAGTTCACAAAGCATTCTCAGACTTAGAATATTACTAAACTTTCAATCACTGTTTATGAGAAATGTCTTTGATCCCCAAGTTTCTTATTGATGTATCTGATACATTAGAACAACAGTTTTATAAAGGGCTATATTTTAGTTAAAATAAGGCGAACAATTTTGAGTAAATTCTTAATTTAAATCTGTGAATAGTTGTGAACTTGGGGCCTGATCTCTTGAACACATTATTTATAAAACCAGTAACTTACCGCTTTCTTCACGCCACTGAAAAATTCCATGTCAGAAATGGGATCGGACATGTAGGATTTGATGATGTTGAATCGTAGACCCTTTGGTGGTTCGTTGGTCATTTTAACACCATTTTGTAAAATGGATACTGGGAAGGTTGTTGACGGGTAACTGGTTAACCAGAGTCGGAAATCGGGATGAGTCGCCTCAGGATTAAACTCCTGAAATATAAAAACTCAGTGAAACATCAACAGGTTCATCTACTTCACCTGCCCAATGAACAAGTTATTTCGGGACTAACATATGGTTCAATTCTATTTCAATAATTCATTAGAGTGAGGGGGTCTTTAGCAGGACCTAGTGAATCCAAAGGACCTAATGAAAATCATAAATTTGAACATGCGACCCTAATCCTTGTCACAAAAATCCAAACCACGCTAGTTGATAGTTGATTCACTGACACGCATGTTTAACTCAACCATCACCCACCCCATGAATAGCTACACGCATGTTAAATATGTTGATCTATGTTCGAAATTCATACCTCACAAATCTTCTCTAATGTCGGCATCCAGGAAGCAGCAAGATGGCAGTTCTGTAACATTACCCATGTCCCTTCTTTAACCCCTTTCTCAATCATCCTTAGCGCAATAGGACCTTGACCTTGACCTAATGATAGAGAATCGAACTTCGCTCCTCCAAAACCCTGTAAACCAAGACAACCATTAAAAACTGAAAATCATGTAAAGTAAAATAAAGAAAGACTGGACAACCCAACCCCCAACATACAACGTAGTACAAAAAATGAAGAATTTGTGGATTAAACTGATGGTTTTCTTTATTGATCCTTGAAATAAATAAACTTACTTGGTCATCAGCAAACTTTAATAAAGCAGCCATTGGATCAGCTCCTGGAGACAGGATGAATAATAACGGTGCCGTACAATTACTGTCCGAGTACGATCCCGCTAAATCAAATGGTGGGGGCTCGATAAATTTCTTACCGATTTTCTCCGTAACGAATTCCTGAACAGCAGGAATTACCTGTAAAGAAGAAAGATAAGATTTAATATTAATTCAAGGAATTTTATTGGAGGGTAGAACGGTGGTTCAGCAGGTGACTCGCTAACCCTGAGATCTCGTGTTCAATTCCTGCATTGGCCGAGAAAGTATATTAGATTTTCAGGTCAGTGGTGCAGGACAGAGGACCTGTCATGGCAGGACACAATTCTGGCAATAGACAATGTCTAGTCGCTAGTACTGAACTAAAAACAAGGGGTCCTGAGTACATATTGGTATATACGTATAAGAACCACTGGCAGTTGGAATACAATAAGAGTAGACTGTAGTTCCCCCGTCCAGTCAATATTTCTCTCATAGCATACTGCATGGTGTATACACGTCTTATGACAACTTGGGTATCATTTAATGGTGCTGCTTTAACAGAAGTTTCTGGATTTAACCTTAGTTTCAAACCATTATTGGCAAATTGTTCAAATTTGTTGAGAATCAAAAAACAATACTGGATTCCTTCTATCGCATAGTTTATTATATTCATCTAGAGCCATCAACTTGTCGTGGTTTCACCTGTGAATATATATATTATCTAAATCAACTCACCTTATCCGGTCTGAGACATCTTAGAACTAACATCTTCTGAAACATTCCTAAACGATCGTTCCATTCACCTGGAAGCGTTCCATGGTGAGGTTCCTAAAGAATGAAATAATACACTTGTATCACTATTTTCTAGTTATACAAAGCAGAATGTTTATACAATGTGAATTGTCTACCAATATGAATTGTCTACCAATCTGAAATGTTTCTACCAATGTGAATTGTCTACCAGTGTGATGAGTCCACCTATGTGAATTGTCTACCAATGTGAATTGTCTACCAATGTGAAATGTCTACAAATTCCCACTAATAATGTTTCATTTCATTTTATTCAACAGTATTTGTTTCTGTTTCTCCTTCAAGTACTTTGTTGTGATGATAACCACCTCCACCTGAGATTTATCTGAGCAAGGATTTATCAGGCAATTCAGTAATTGATTAAATGTTAAAAAGACTTTAAACTTACTGGACTATCATAAATAGCTTTCCATGCATCTTTATGGCCAACAAACTTCTTACGTATATCTTTAAATCTGTGGAAATCGTCAAGACGACAAAGTTCGTCCCATGATTTACTCGGTAGCCAGGTTGTTGGGTTGCTATGGGGATTCTCAAGACCGATTCCACCTGTTAGTAAGAATCGCCATTCATCTTCATCAACCTCTTTGTTATGTTTCAAGATATTAACGCAGAGCAGGAACGAGAACAATAACTACAAGGAAAGAAAACGGATGTCATGAAAGTTTTACAAGGGCGATAACTCAATAGTCTCAATCATATTCCTGTTAGAATAAGATTTGATTAATGTTTTAAAAGGGTAATAACTAATAAAGTAATTAGAGAGAGACAAAGAAATGCAGTTTAACATACACTCAACACAAACTATGTTATTTTGGGACTAACATATGGTTCGATTTTACTTTAATAATTCACTTGTGCACAGGGTTGTTAGGTGTGGAAGGAAATTGGAAGACTCGTTAAAGCGGGCGGTGACTTGGGGGTAGAAGATGTGGTTGGGAAGGGTGCTGACAGGTTAATGTTAATAATTATGCTTCAGATAATCCATGAGTCACTGGAATAAATACATTTATTTACAGTACAATAAATAGGTTTCCCACACTTATTTACAGTACAGATGAAATAAAATGTTAGATACTCTGCATGGATAGCGGCACTTCGACTTACTCTTATATCAAATTCCTCCAACTATGAAGGGTTCTTTTATGTACACATCAATGTGTGCACAGGACCTTGATTTTTGTCTCATCAGAATGTATTTACATTGTCCCTTACTAGGCCCCTCCCTACGGCACAATAAAGTTAGTTTAAATATAAAAATATAATCACCTTATCCTTTTCAAACAGTGATCGACAAACGTTACAATATAACGAATATGTGAAATGGTTGTGTAAATTGCTCAATCGTTGTGTTAGATCATCAGATCTTTCTGCGTTCTCTATCGACATGACGAACAGGTTAATGAACCATGTCAGTGAATATTGGTACATGGGCTCGATGTTGGCGAGATCGGCAATCGAGAAAAACAAAATGGTACTGTGGATTGCGATTGGTTTATATCCAAGACGAGCAGTGTCAATCTTTTTCTCCGTCTCATCAGCGATGGCTTGTTTCTCTGAGATTTCATTGGCCAGTTTTTTAGAAGAAGATAAAACTTTAATGGCCGTTTCATCTTCTAGAATATTTCCCTCTGAACTTGACAAGACTTCTAAGATTTTATCTTCAATTTCCTGCAGTTGTCTGAAAAGAGAGAAATGGGGTTTATCATCCTATGGACACAAACTCTGGCATTTCGTAACTAATATATGGCACAATCATTGCAACAATTCGCTTGCGCGTAGGGATCTCTAGCAGTTGGAGGAACCGCAGAAAATGCACAAGGTTGGACCAGAAACTTTACTCCTTGTCACGAGTAAGCGAGTAATCGTTACCACGCCACTTGACTCAGTGACACAATTTGCGATGTAACATTGTTAAACCATTCAGCCAGCACAACTTCTCTAAAAAGAGTAAGCCATTTGCCATGTATTCAGTTTATACAGCTTCTGTAAAATAAATACTAGCATAATATTCACTGATATATTATAGTAGGAAGTCATGAGATACAGAAATGGGGTTCAACATCCACTTGACACAAACCAGGTCATTTCAGGATAACATATGGTTCAATTTTATTTCAATAATTTTCTTGCGCGTAGGGGTCTTTAGCAGTGGGAGGACCCAGAGGACCCAGAGAAAACCAAGAAGTTTGGACAGGTTTCGATAAGTAAGCTATTACTATTATCTTTATAGAACAGTTTGCTTGTGTATAATAAATCAGTGATTGTTTTCCCATATAACTGTGTTAACTCAATCTGGTTTAGAGAATATGATTTGATTTCATTCTATTTACGGACCAATAACAGTTGACCGATTAAATTTACCGTTTATTTTCAGCACTCTGTATGATCAGCTGGTTTTTCTCTTCCTCTAATTCTGGTCGTTCCTTAGCAACCACGATACCTAGCAACTGATCTTCTAAGCCTTCTGGGGTTATCATAAAATTCAACAACGTAACCTTAAGATAAAAACACATTTAATTAAAATCTTCAAATGATGATGCATGATTTGCATTATTCAGAAAATATCTAATGTCACATGACTCAATCCACATTAATATAATGTGTACTCAGATTGATTTTTTTTTAATAAAAAAAACAAAATAAAAACAACAATGCTAGAAAAGGCCTCAGAGAAAAGAAAGATGACAGCTGTATTAATTGTTACATAGGGAACAACATAGATCAATGGAATTTTCATTTCCTCCTCATATATGTTTGTAAATACTCAACAGAAATGAGAGCTTCCACTAACACAATATTGTTGGTTGTAAGGGGTTTTATAATGCTAAAATCAGAAACCAAGTCATAAGAATTGGCTTGAATTACATGAGAGTTGTCTCCCCCCTGGCACATCATGCAGAATGTATATCTCAGTTTTATGATACTTGAGATTCATAAATAAAAATAATATGGATGAATTTCAATCTAACAGTCTCAAATACATTTACCTCTTGAGAAAATATAAAACAGAGTTGTTTGTTTCATAATTTGAGAAAACAATTTCTTAGATTTAGAGTTGTCTCCCTTGACACATCATGAAATCTTAGAACCTTTTTAGGATGTACTTCCTATAACAATATGTGCTTATATGTGAAACAATATCTATTTGCACATGGTATAATCGTTACCTTGACAGATGTTTCTGGTAAATAATGTGGATTACGTAGTTTAGTTGTGATATAAAATTTAAAATCTTGAGAATATTCGATGGTGCTGTCACCAAGTTTTATACAGATACTACCACCCTGTTTAAACGTCTGTTTTAATAACAACGGTTCTAATAATGGATCTAATTCTTCTTGTATATTCTCCAGCAAAACCTGAAATTATAATCATATTATATAACCACTACTTCTATATCCAACAAAATAACATGCACCATAATTATCATTGTCACAATAATAATAAAAGCCTCCATTGTCCATTTTTTAAATGAAATAATCATCTGACAATCGTATTTACATGTGATTGTCTAGAGAGTTGATTATGGACCTGGCATATGAATAAATGTCAAGGTTAAATGAAAGATCAACAATAGCTCTTACATTATGCACCCAATTCTAAAATTTACGACTTTATGTAAAATGTTAGAAGTCTACTTACAGGAGTTCCGAACTGGATACAGTTTTCTAAGGTTCTGACAAAATCGGCATCACTGAGTTTAATGACGTGCAGATTGTTGGCTTTCTCCATATTCTTCACCCATTTATTAGCCTGACCTTGTGGATCTATCATCAAGGGCCAGCGACGACCGTTACTACAAACATATTTATATCAATATAGATTCGTCCAAAACAAATGATTCAATTACATGCAAAAAATTCAAAAAACATTGATTAAGCACTGACTTTTCAATATGTTAATGGGTTATTGTAGATAATCCACAGACAAACTATCGGACATTGAAAATCGTCCAATAAGAATAATTTAAGCCAGAGCGATCGAAAGAAACGAGTATTTAAAGATAGTGTTACCTGATTATGATGCCGTTTTCTATGGAGAAATTGTCTGTTGGTAAACCAGCAATATTCCATGCTCGTATCTTAACAGGTTCACCGAGGGTTGAAATGAGAGAGAAATCATCCGAGCATGGAATACCTCTTTTATTAATACCATCAATCCACGCATTTGCTTGATCCTAAAATATTTCAATATATTTAAGATATCGTTTATAAACATGATACAAGTATATGACAAATATTTGAGCAAATAGAAATTGCCATAAATTTCTTATTCATTCTTAAAAACTCACAAATTATTTTCCATACATAAATTATTCAAAAACTTTATGGAGACAAATATATATATTATATATATTATATATAAGAAAGAATATTTACCAGTCTAAATGCAGATGTGAATGCTCCGAGATACGCTACAATACCGGAAGATATCAAAACATCTCCCGTTAAATTGATGTAACGTTTACCTAAATCACGGGCTGCTATACTCCACCTGGTGGAAAAATAAAAAATTAAGCATTAGTATTGTTTAAATGAAGCAGACACAGTTATAATACAAGAGGTTTTAATTGATGCTTTTGAAAAGAAGATTACATTAAAGACATGTCAATCATTGTATAGCTCCACCCACCTGTCACGTTCACCACCCAATCCACCAATCAGCTGTTCAGCTCGTTCTAATTTCTTGGAACACAAATCAACCTCATTCTCCAAGTCCACTTTCTTCTGTTTATTCGCAGCCAGCCTTTCTTCTAACTTGGATAGTTTATCTTGTACTTCCTTTAAAGAAGCTCGTTTCTTCTCCAAGGATGCCATGGCAACATTCAATTCTTCCTGAGCCTTTTTCAATGATTCCTTTTTAGGGGCAACAACTTTAGCAACTCTAAAATAAATATGGCAATAATTTAAAAATTTGGAAGTAGATGACTAAAATAGCATTCCGCACATGCTGCAATCAGGCCATAATAAAAAAGATGTTCTAGTTCTTAGATATTGAGGTGTCACTTAAAAGTGTAATTTTTGTGAACAGTTTTTATTACAAAAGAGGAAAAAGAAACTATAGTGCATTCACATTATATAAGTAGTAGCATGTCACATATTTATAATAGGACAAATAGGTAGATGAATAGAGACCAAGTTTCTAGATGAGATAAACATTATGTCAAAAGTATTTTCTCAAAACTATAGAATTTGGAAGATTTGAAGGATTTCAATGACATGTTTTAGTGTGAACACAGAATGTTCCTTACCTGTCGTAGACATCCATAGCTCTGGCCCACCGACATAAACCTTCACAAGCTGTGGATGCTACTTTCACTTTCTCAGGATCAAAATCAGGATTAGTCATGTATTTGGTACGAATCACTTTCATGATAGAAACAGGAATATTATCCTAAAAACAAAATCAAATGAAATTAACAGAATAGGGTCAAGTATCTTGTTTTCTTTATGAAGCACATTGTTGTCCCTAAAGAGAATACAGTGTGCTATGAGCGAAATGTTGCCCGAACTTTCTCGGTCAACAAAGGGATCGAACGCGGAGCTCCAAGTTAGCGATTCAGCTTCTTACTCAGTGGGCCACTGTGGCTTCTTTTCAATGATTAGAAACAGCAGTTTTACAAGATTAAATATTTATCAAACAGTCTCACCTTATCGAAGTTGTACAATGATTCTAAGAATTTCATATCTCCAAGTAATTTTTTCGATGGTCCCCAGAAATCTTCCATCTTTTTACCGGAACCAGATGGATCAGGAACCTTTTCAGCTTTGACTCCCTTCAACACACAGATGGCTTCCATGACGAGACGAACACCAGCAGGTGGGGATTTCATACTCTTTACTAGGGTAATATCCTGAAGTAGATAGAAAATTTACAAACATGTATTTTTTGATGAAATAGATAGAAACATCAGACTGAAACTTATAAACAGCCTTCTATGATTAAATGAATATAAATAATGGATTTTCTCCACTAAAATGGATAAATATTAGGCGCTAGAATTAATGTTGGTACAAAATTACGCATTTACAGATTCTATATCAAAGATTTGAGTCAAAGAATTTTCGTTCCAATAGCGAATTTCAGCGATGGATTCAGCACCAACAAGCACTGAGATTTTATTTAGAGGTCAATCATATTAAGTCGTCAGTCATAAAAATTCCATGATATGGGGTAGTAGTACTAGTACTGACTCATGGTGTAAGAGTGTTATATTGTACTGACCTGTGGTGTGAGGGTGTTAAGGGCAGCTATAGCAGCGTTTAAAGCTGGAATAGCTTCTCCCAATTCTCGATCACACTCATCTTTAATAGCTTGGGCTGCTTTAGCTTGTTCATTGGCTACGGCTTCATCAGCTTTTACAACCTATAATAACAAAATACAAAAAACTGAAAACCAAGTGGATAAATCCCTTGTAGCAATGAAATAAAATGGGGTTTGACAAATACAAGGTCATTTCAGGACTAACATATGGTTTAATTTTATTTCAAAATTGGACAAGCAACCCTAATGCGTATGATGAGCACTAGGACAAGCAACCCTAATGCGTATGATGAGCACTAGGAAAAGCAAAGAATAAAAACAAATATATTCTTCACCTTTTCAACTTTTGCGACTTCTATTGATTCTCGTTCTACTGTTACCATAATCTCCGCAACTTCTTTAGACGCTTCCACCAGTTGGGGCTGAAGATCTGTTAATTCTTTCTGCATGACAGCAACTTGTGATGCTGCCGAGTCCAGTTTCTCTAAACCTACTTCATACCTATTCTTCTGTTTCATGACCTCTCTAGAAAAAAATAAAGTTTGTATTTAAAAATATAGTTTGAGAAAAATGAGAAAGTCTATTCAAACATTAAATAAAGTGCCTGACAATATGACACTTTGAAGAAAGCTGAAATTAAGTACAACTTTTTAAGCACATAATCCACTTTGAGTGAGAAAATAAGAAAACTTGTGCTACAAGATTAAACCTATTTAAAACCTAATTATATGTGTTCAGTACCTGTACAGTTTCCAAAACTCTGAATCATTTCATATTGTGCTATAAATTATAATCACTTACCCTCTCTTTTTATCAAGTAAAGTTTTAAAGGTGTTGATTAATTCCAAATACGATGTTGGCGTGACATAATTATGACGTTCCAACTCTAATAAGAATCGTTCTGATAAATCTCTTGTTGATGTGTGGAACTCGATACACATACTGGTACATCCAGTCTTTTCTTCTTCCGACATCTCAATCTCTTCCAGGAATCGGACAGCTACAGCCTGCAGGGCATCTTCAGGCCATGACTACAAGACAAAGATCAAAAACTCATAAAATATCAAAATATATTATTAAATGACATGAATAAAGAGTTGGATAAGCAACAAGGTCAAAGAATTAAATAGGGTATTCAGTCTCATCAATACTTTGGTTATTTTGGGACTAACATATGGTCAATAATAATATATCATCCACACAATAATTGGTCATCTCGAGACTAACATATGGTTGATATATCAACAACACAATACTTGGGTTCTAACGTGGAGAATTTTGCACTAACAGTGGCCAACTGTTCAGTGTATTCCAATTGTTAAAGTTGTTATAGATGCATGCCATCAAGTACATGGGTGGCTCATTGTTTTTCGTCCCACTTGAATGATTAGCCAACACCTTATTTGTCAGCACAGACATGTACAACTGTATAACCAGGGGCCTGTTTCACAAAATTTTAACTAAGATAAAATCCAAATTTATGAAATATCGAACTAACCTGGAACCAATCAATCGTACAACAGTTGACAAGTGACGGAAATTTACGCAGACGATTACGGAAAGAATCTCCGATAGGACTCATAGCAAGTACGACGTGAAGTTGATCTCGTACTCTCTGGATAAAGAAGTTAAATAAAGATACTGGGGATCCATCCGTCTGCTTTGTCTTATCTCGTTGTCTGTAAAGAGAAAGTTTTTAAAGATATATCATGTAAGATTTATATCAAGAGCTGGGTGTTTTTGTTTTAGTAGATAATGAAAAGAGAATATGTTGAAAATGTCAGTCAAATTATTTCACTCTAAGATAAGGTATAATTGTTTCAAGAACGGTGTGGTCTTGATTATCTAATTCCACAGTGAATACTCTTTAAGATTGAACACAGGACATTCTTGCTCATAAGTCAGTGTCATACTCAGCTATAGTGGCTCCATTTTGTTTGAGGACATGAATAAAAGGAGAATAAATCAGCTGTGTGGAGTAACCTGCCCCTGTATAAATTCTTATCTTATCCAATCATATCAGTTTTAGCTTACCTATCAATTTGTCTCATCTTTTCACAGATTTCTTGTTTTTCATCAAGTGGATACAGATTAGGAACTTCACCAGCATTCAGTAAATTATTGATATCTTCTAAAAATGATTCTTGTTTTATCTGTAATTATAAAAGACAACGGTTGTTTTATTTACCTCATTTTAAACTTTCTCCGATTTTAAAACATCAGCCAGGGTACAAATATAACATTTACCATGACCTCACACAAAATTGATGTTTCTCATCAATATTAAAAAGAACATAAAACTATATCAAGCAAAGAGAAGAGGGAATGAGGGAGATCACCTGTGTATCAGAGCCGGGGGCGATGAGGGAGAGGGAGATTATTTGTTTATTGGAGAATGAGAGAGAGGGAGATTACCTGTGTATCAGAGAATAAGAATACAGCATGATTATCTGTTTCTGTTGATTTACGTAGAATTCTCTTTAAATCTTCTCTCCATTCGTATGATGTGTAACTCTTCGTAATTTCAACCTGATAAAATAAATAATAATACTGTTAGATGTGTGAAATTCTCAATATGATGATATGTGGTATCAGGTGTTCCAGGTAGAGTAAGCATACCCTTTCTCATTTACAACACCTGTCAATATATTTAGACCAGGTGGTATCAGGTGTTCTAGAAAGAGATAGCTTTCATTCACGAACTAAATCTATTAACATCAGATGTATTCATCAGATGTTACAAAAATTTAACAATGTAATGTAATGAATGCTATGATTTTATTGTAAAATCAAACTGAGAAAATAAACGTTTGTAAGGTAGGCCGTCAATATCAAATTTTTTGCAGCAATTCTCAATAGGAACGATTCTGTAATGTATACTATATAAGTAAGATATTTAAATGGATCAGTTGAGTACATTAATAAGATATTTAAATACTTTCAACACTGAAGCAACTGACTGACATACATACCTGAAACAGATCATAGTCTGCCATATGGGCAGCAAGTCTGGTTAATGATTGACGTCCAGAACCTCCAACACCGACCAATAGGGCATGACTTCTTGGTTGTTTTAATATACGAGCTATTCTTGATACATGTTCTATAGCAAATCTACAAAACAGAAATCACAAAACGTTTAATAATTACATATAAAAACCGGGACTAACATGTGGTATAATCTTTGCCTCTAAATTCTGGACCCACGGTGGCATGTAGAGTAAGACATTGGCTTGCTAACCTGGAGGACTTCGGTGTTTGCAGAGATTGTTCATCAGGATTTTCTAGCGAGGTTCCCCCTTATCAGTGGTGCAGGACGGAGGGCCTGGCAAGGGACAATAGATAGTCGTTTGACTGGGAAGAAAAACTGTGGTCTTGTGTCCATAGAATCGCTGACCAGGACAAATTTCCATCCAGTAGGGCGTTAAATCCCAGTCCTGGAAATTGTGCACTATAAAAATAATCAGCATCCGTTTCTTACATGTTGACCGATTTTCAAAACCCTGATAAGACATTTCATTACCTGAACAGAACAAGGTTCATGGGCTTTTTACTCAAGTTGTTAAATTCATCCAGATATCCTTCCACCACATGACGTAGTTCCTCTAAATCTCGAACCTCAAGATAATCTTTCTTGTCCGATTTAGGATCCGAAAAATCACAGAAAATTAAGCTACGGATGTCATCCTCGATCAGTTTTCCATCATCGTCCGAATCCAGGTTGATCAAAAGTTGATCGAAATCTTCTTTGAGTTTTGTTTTTGCCACTTCACGAATGTGGGTAAAGAACCATTTATGATCGGAACTATCGACCAATCTGTCATAGAATACTCGATATACCTAGAAATAAAAACAAAATTAAAATGGAGAGGGAGAGAGAGAAATGGGGTTTGATGTCCATGTGACACGAACTAAAAAAAAACACAAGCAATATTTACATAGAAAAACAAAAGGAGTAGTTACAAACCTCGTGAATCCAGAGTCGTTTCATGGAGCCAGGTTCTTCCATGGTATCAGGTGTTGAGAGTAGCACCCCTTGAATTACACGACTAAAATCTCGTAGATTGAAGAGATAATGTGATTTAGCGGGAGTAGGCAGCAGATTCTCCATGGCCCCTTTATAAACTTGTAACGTAGCGTTGACGACTTGATCGATACATGGTTTAAACTCGTTACTGAATCCTCTACAAAAATACAGAAAAATATCAAAACATTAGTTTACATGTTACAAAGCTTGACCTATAACAGTTTCAACTATCTACAAAAAATATGGGAAAAAAACAAAATCAGTAGCCATACCACAAAACTTGTTCTCCAAGGAGAGGAGAAATAACAGAGGTTTAACGTCCTACATTTCTATGCCAACCAGCCGGAAGGAGATTAGAATACGGCATGCAGTGTGGATTCAAAGAAATATTGCTTACTCACCACTGCCTACTCTAGTTTTAATTTCAACCTGTTAGGGTATCTACAACATGCTGGGGGGTTTTTTGGACCATATGAAGGACTAGCAAGTAAAAATTCAAAAGTAACTTTCTTGGCCTAAACAGGGATTCTGTATAATTATGAACCAACTAAAACCCAGACAGTGTGTGAAAATGCTAAGTTTCTCTGTATATTAAAGACTTTAATTTATTTGCCTCAACAAAAATTGTTGGCTTTAGCTATTTAAAATATGCTTATTTGTATATTCAAAATATTAAAAAGAAGAAAAGTTGTAGAATTAGACTTACTTAGCGGAGATATGCCAGTCCATGATACGTCTAAATATGGTGATCATCGTATCGTCATCAAATTCATTAATAGTAACAGTATTCATATGACGTAAAAACCGAGGTGTAACAGGATTACGACCACCACCTGAAACCACAAAAAAAGTTTTAAAAATATTATGTTTTGTAGTTGTGAGGTATTTAGTAAGGGAGAATTTTGCTACAACAGCAACACTGAAATTGATATCTCCCATCACAAACTAACAAAGAGAAAAAATGGGGTTTAATGTACACTCAACATAAACTAGGTCATTTCGAGACTCGCATATGGTTCAATTTTATTTCACTAATTCGCTAGCATGTAGGGGTCTTTAGCAGTGTGAGGTAACCAGAGGACCCGGAGAAAACACATGAGGATGGACAAACGACCCTACTCCTTGTCATATAAAAGAGGGGAATCGAAACAACGCCAGTTGACTCAATGACTGGCTTTATGATCTAACACACTTGTTAAATTTGGCTACCCAACTCCCAGACGCCCAATAAATTATCATCAATACTCTGAGCTCCCATCCGTCTACTAATCATTTTTTAGATTTTGCATGAGTTCAATAAAAGTTTGAAAGTACCTGGTGGTCCCATGGCTCCCATGAACTGGATATCAATAAGTTTTATTGGTGTTGTATCTTTTAGATCGTACCAGTTCCAATGATCTAACCATTGTCGGATCAACTCTATTGGAGGTTGAGCTCCGTATGTTTCTCTGATCGGCATATTTAAATCATCAACAAATACAACCTGGATATAAAATATTCAAGCGATTATCACAAGGTGGGGGAAACAGGTCAATATGCATGTTCCTCCATAAACTGGCATCTCTATTTTACAAATTATACACAATATGTGCTGATTAATGCCACGTCAGTCCCAACTGGGCTGTTTGATCAAATGAAGTGAGGTTTGATGTCATGTCCACCCCAACTGGATTATTACAGGAAATTTTTACAGGATCTAATCAGTTATTGATACTTACAGCTTTTTTACCAAGTGGCGGACCGAATACACCCTTTCTTCTTTTATCTAATTTAGACATGATGATATTTTGAGTCTGGTTGGCGCTTGTCTGGGCAGAGAAATTGATGATGTTTGGTTTGTAGACATCCTTTTTTAACTTGTTCAATAAAAATTCCTGAAAAAAACAAAATTTAAATTTTAATTACAAAACTTCACAGCAAGTATTAAAAAGCCTTCTTTTCATGCTTAATTACATAACTAAGAAAAGGTAATCCAAACTGAACTGAAAGATAAAGTGTTTAATTATTTTACAACTGGCAATTTTCTTCAGATTCTTGTATTTTTCAATAATTAACTCGTACACATGCATCTTGAGAACTGGACTACCCGTAGAAAACAAACATGGTTGAGCAGAAAACCAGGCTTCTGGTCACAAAGCATCATATCTCACATAGATTCACAGAGCTCATGATTGACAGATCATGTGTTTGAAAATGTTCAGGGAATAGGGATGGCAAGTATTATACAAAAGTCACATCTGCCTATATTGCAGGTCTTTAATTTGGCTTCATATGTTATATAAGCATTAATTGAACATGTATTCAATTGACGATCAACTCCCTAGACCATCATATTTTACTATAATAAACAATCTATGCTAGATCTTGTCAGAAGAGTCTGGTCAGTGATAACTTCACTCACAATAAAGTAATTTAAATGAAATTTCTGTGAATATTAATTTTGAATGATCTATATTTAAGTGATTAAAATTAAAGCAGTATACTTACAATAATATAGCATGATTTTCCTGTACCAGTCGGACCAACGAATAAACTCGGTTTTTGATGTAGGATCAGGAGACTCATTAAGTTTGTATAACGGACCGTATCAATCGTTGGTACAATGATTTCATTAAACATGGCATCTTTAGGTATCGGTGGACTGTCTTTGATTTCGTCAGCAAATGGTACCCATTTTCCAGCACCCTAAAAGCATCCAAAAATGAATTTCTTGTTACAATGAACATGACCATCAGACAAACTTGATAATACACTAGGGGAGAGAGGTTTAATGTCCCCATTCATCCTATCTGCTGAAGGACTAGACAGCTGTCCTTGTCAGACCCTCTGTCCTGCACCACTGACAAGTGGAAACTATGTTAGAAATTCCTGATGAGCTTTCTCAGCCAAGACCGGGATAGAACCTGCGACCTCCAACCTAGCGAGGCAGCATCTTACTCACTGAGCCTCCGTGGCTCCTAAAGCAAACACATTAGCCCAATCGATAACTCCCGAAAATACCCTGGAACGCTGATGTTGAGGTCTACTGACTAAACCTGCATGCTGATGAGACCCTTGTATGTTATAGATAATGGTTAATATTGTAGGAAGATAAATGCTGACCTCAGCATAGATTGCTGAGAAAATTAGTCGATGAAATCAAGTTTTCCTTTTCTTACCTCTTTAACAAATTTATAATCATAAACTTTTCCTTTTGGTGGGAATGGATTGAGGTAGGGTTTCATCGGGGGTTCCACGAGATCTGGGATAACTAACATTTTTCTTGTTTCTTCTGACATGCCACCCTGGTAATATAATAAAAACAATAAAAAATATGTAATGAATTCAAAACCTACAAAACTCTCACTGTCATGCTACCCTTGTAATATAAAATAAACAATAGAAGCTATGTGATGAATACAAAACCTACTGCCATACAATGGTATTTTCCACATCATTGTGGTCTGAATCCTTATGTTTATGTAGATAGAAGTTGTCTCCCTTATGTCATATATCTTCTGCCTTTTTAAGTAATAAAGATTGGAATTCTAACAAAAGAGTCAGCACCAGAGTGAGGTCCTATTTCTGACAAAGCCTGACAACGTCTGTGACATTTAATATTATATTCATTATTTAACTTACTGAAATAAGCTCTCGTAAAACTTTATCAAATTTAATACGACCAATATCATCTGAACTGGCACCAACTGACCAAGTTATAGCGAAGAAGAAAATACTCTGGAATGAAAGAATCGGGATACATTAATTAATAAATGATCAATGATCATGAGTCGTGTATTTGAGCCGAAGAATGGGGTAGAAAATATAAACAATGTGTATATATTTAAATAAATAAATAATATTATTTTATTATTGACTAAACAATGGATGGATAAAGATGGAGAAAATAAACAGATTGAGTAGGGCAAACTGAACAGATTGAATAGCAATAGCAATTTGGAAAACTGAGGGATAGAGGTGGTAAAATGTCCTATCATCCATTCTGTGTCCCATTTGAAATACTAAGTACAAATTCTTTACCATCGGACTGACATTGTCCAAAACAAGTATATACCTTCCATAACATTTAAGAGATCCCCCACATGCCCAAGAGACGATTATGAGGAATTTTTATACGGAGCCAAGCATCCTTAATTATCACTACTGCTATCCCTGATAACATAAAAATCGAAATCTTAGTCTTCTATAATATATCAATATAGTCAACTAGTCCACAGCCCCAAATATAGGTTTTTACGATATTTTGTTCTAGTTGAGGATAACCCTATGCATATAGAACCATTCTTTACCTCAAGCCACGTAATTATCTCCCTTTCTTCCATCTGCGCGATCTTAGCCTCATCATGGAACTCGTCAAACAAACAATCCATCAGGTTCATCAGGGAGTTGATTAAATTAGAATCATTGGTTGGTGATAATTCCTGGAAATATACACGTAAAGTATATCTTACATAATAAATAGACAGAGAGAGGGTTTAACCTTCACGTCATTTCATGACTAACATTATATATAGTTCAATATCATTTCGTGTAGGGGTTTTTGGCAGTGGGAGGAAACCGGAAGACCCTGGAGAAACCTGTTGAGAATGGACAGGTGATTCTACTCCTTGCAACATACAACTGGGGAATAGAAACCACGCCAGCTGACACAATGACAGACTTTATGATACTATACACACACACTAACCATTTGGCTATCCAACCTCCTACATTATAATTTAAATTTCATTCTACAGTAGATTTCTGGTCTAAACAGATAAAACATCTGTCACACAAACATACACACACACTAACCATTTGGCTATCCAACCTCCTACATTATAATTTAAATTTCATTCTACAGTAGATTTCTGGTCTAAACAGATAAAACATCTGTCACACAAACATTTTCCCCAAATTTAAGCATAAGACTTGAATATCAACATCCCACGCCAAAATCTTCTATAATACGTTACAGTACACAAAAATCAAACCGATAGACAAATCTTTTAACTGACCTTGACCCCAGCTTTTCTGATGACACGCAACATTGGATCCGCAAATCTTTCAAACATGTCGTTAATTATAGCTTTGTACGTCTCTGTGAACGTTGATGGTAAAACGTTTAACCATGATTTAACTAACGGTCTCCAGCCTAACGACGCAGGCTCCATGTAAATCATACCACATCTTGACACCTGAAACACCAAACAATTAAATCTCTACTCAGAAAATAGCACATAGGTCGCAGACAAACATAATTAGTTTAAATACAATATTCTCAGACTTAAGTTAAGAATTCAGTCAACTTTCAATCACTGTTTATGAGAAATAACTTTAATACCAAAATATATAGTTTCTTATTTGATGCATTAAAACAACAAAATTTTATAAAGGGCTGGCTATATTCTAGTTAAAGTCAATTAGTTTAAAGTAAATTAGTGTTATTATATAATTCAACACATGCAAGTTTTAAAAAGTCTTCACAGAGAAATGGGCTGGCTTGTACGAATCAGACAGCAGAATTACTGTTATTACATTTATCCAAAACAGACAAAGATGGCAGTGTAAAATTTAAATGACCATATCTTAATTTAAAAATGAACATCTTGCATTAAATATTTTTGAACTGATATAGCAAGAATGGTCAGCTCTTTATCTAAATATTACATTATGTATCTTCAAGTAGAAACTTAAATTATTTTCAAAAAATGCTCAAAAGACACTTACAGTGGCAGGTGAGGCAACTTCTAAATCCATTGGTTCAAACATCAAATTAGTTGTATTGGCTAACTGGATAATCTCGCCACTCATCAAACATAGTTTTTTATTGTCGTCCAGTACAGTGTTCATGTTCTCAATCCAGACGGCATCTACAGGTCCATCAAATATCAGCCATTTACGATCGGGAGTCTGTTGAAAACAAAATAGTATCAATGTGAATTGAAGACGGTGATTCAATTTTAATATTGGTATTTCTTTAAAGGCCCTACCCCCTAAATATCCTGACAACCCTTCCAAAAGAATATGCTGTAGGAGAGATTTTTACTTCTCATACAAACATCACATTTCATGGAACTAGATGTAGCATGCCATTTATTGCTTCCTGGAACAGTGGGAAAATATTTACATGGAAATATTAATGAGATTGCAGCCCTTTTTATGTAAGTGATGTAAGAGACCCAGAATATTTTGTTTTGCAGTCGTTGTTTTTCGTGTTTTCGAGGAGAGCCGAAAAAAGCTCCCCTCAATGAAGACATTGATAATCACTCCCTTAAAAGCTGTCCCAGTTTTGATAAGAAGAGTGATTAGTTGTATGTATAGGGAAAATGGATCTGAAGATCAATAGCTACGTGTAAGGGGCCATATTCCTGGTTACATAAATGATAATAAACGTCGTCTGCTAAGCTAAGCACTCGTTCGTAGTCGTATGGTAAAGTAAAACTTCTGCGGACCTCTATAACTACATACGGTATTACAATAGAAATACTTGTCGACATTTCTAAATATATATAGCTGGTATAAATTTTGTTTAAAACATAACCCCTATTCAAAATATAATCATAAACACTTGACAATTCCATCAAAATGTAATCTATTTCTTCTGGAATTATTCTCATTGGAAATTTTAACGTGCCATCTCTCGTAATTTCTCATGTCTCGTGAGGGTTCTACTTTTCATATCAGTTAAATTAACCAATGGTGCATAGGCGCCATCTATTTTTAGCAACATATTCATCAGAGTTTTATTACCATGTGCGATCATGTCCTTCCCACTCTTTTCTTTAAAAAAAAGCAAATATGTGTCCAAGATTTACAAATATGGAGAGCGATTTTCAAATTTAAGGCGAGGGAGAAAAACCTCCACTCAGCCGAAATTCAAGTGCGCGGCAGGCACGCCTCAAAAAACAATGACTGGGTTTGTATGGCCTAAATGATAATTAGCAGGCTACCCTGGAAACAGTTCTGCGATATCACCTAAGGTGGAAGCGAATGTTAAGCTCCATATATTGAGAGATCTATACTTACAGTAGAGCTAGCGAAAGCTCGATAAGATACAGCAAGGATACCATCAGACCATTCGTGAGATACAGGATCAAACTGTCCATAAAGTTGACCCATCGTGATAGCTTTAGGGTTGATGATTGTTATCTGTACTTTATTCTCTTCCATTAATCCCTGAAATATTCAAAATATATCATCACAACATATTTATACACAACAAATTAATCCCAGAAATATACCAAATATAAAGATTGTTTGTCAGTCCAGGTTCTGAATTCACAGAATTACAATCAAATGACACTGAATTCATGTTTTTTTATCATCAATTGGACTTTGCCTGAAATCCCCTTTATCACTCAAACACATAATAACAGGCCACTTCTTTTACAAAAGATTCTCACACTTAATTTAAGAATTGACTCAAAATTGTTCATCTTATTTTAAATGATATAGCCCTTTATAAAACTTTTGTAGTTATAATGTATGAAATATATCAATAAGAAACCCTTGTGTTTCTGGATCAAATATATTTCATATAAACACTGATTGAAAGTTGAGTTAATTGTTAAGTCTGGGAATGCATTGTTGTATGGTAGTTATGTTTTTAAACCTGCTATTATAGTCACAGAAATGAGGCGGGTCACAATTAAATCAGTTCTGATGAATGTAAACACAATGAATGTCTTTACGCTGTTTTTTGGGATAAAGAGAAATTATTTTCCGTTAAGTTCCATCTGGACCTACTAGGTAATTTTGGAGTAACATCTGATCTTCATTTCTATATAACGCTATCAAAATACTTGACCTTCCTAAGAACCATAAGAAAGCCTATGCTTTATTGCTTTTAAATAATCAATTTGGTTTTTGCATATTCATGACAAGAAGCCATAATATCATTTCTCACTGGGGTTTATAGTTTATAGTCTAGTATACAGATATATTACCTTCTCGTGGATGTCGTTAAGGGCTCCAGCTAGAACCCGATAAGCTGCTGTTTTACCACCATACGGTTCACCGACTATCATGTAACCATGACGCACAATCATCATCTCATAGATCTAAAATCACAAAATACAGCTAGAGTTAACTCCCCTACTATCATGAAACAATGGCATACAATCATAATCTCATAGATTTAGAATATTAAAATATGTGGTTCATAAGACTGCTATTTCATAGTTCACCAGGTAAAATAAACCACGTGAGATGACATCAGGTGAGATGACTATTTTTATAATAAATAAATAAGATCTGTATTGCTGTTACCTGTTGTATCTTCTCCAGGAAGAAGTCTGTACATTGTAGATTCATCTTCGTACAATTCTCTCGTATTGCTTCATTTAATGTACGGTAATCGGGTTCGGGTAACTTGATTCCCGGGAACAAATCAGAGGTAATACCGTGGAAGAGAGGCAAATCATGATTCAAGAATTTGGGTAAATTGACATCAATAATGGAACGTAACATTAGAATATTCTCATTCTCTTCTGGATATTTCAACTAGAAATAAAAATATATCGAACATTTTATTAATAATCAAAATTAAAATCAAAAAATAAAAATAGGTTGCCAGGCAACGAAACATACGTCCACACAGCAGCCAAATCGTTCGGGCAGTCAACAAGAGTTGTTGCATTTTAAGTAATCACCAGAAAATCATAATTCAAACTCACCCATAACTACGGTGTTTGGTCCGATTTTCACGAAATTCGAACTCAACCTTCATAACCATGGGACGGTGATATAATCAAACGTTTTTTTAAATCGGATAACAATTTTGACCTCCAGAGGGACCACAAGCTAAAAAGGGCGATTTTTCAGACAATCAGGGGCCATAATTCAGGAAGTTACGATCCGATTAGTGCAAATATCGAAAGGAAGCAAGATCTTTAGGTTATAAACATGCATTTCAAGTTTCATCTAAATCGGTTCAAAATTGTGACCTCTACACTGTTCACAAGCTAAAAAACGTGATTTTTCGTACAATCAGGGGCCATAACCCATGAAATTACGGTCCGATACATGCCAATATCGAACGGAACCGAGATCTTAGGGTGATAAACCTATATTTAAAGTTTCATTGAAATCGGATAAAAATTGTGACCTGTAGACTGTTCACAAACAATTGTGGACGGACGGACGAACAGGGGTGACGACAATATACGTCCACATAAAAATGTGGGCGTATAAAAAGGGTCTAGAATTATCTAGTTTTACTTACTAAGAGAAAATTCAGGGGTAGAGCCTTTAAATTTAGCCTTTCCACACTACGTTTGGCACATCACTTCAACTTTATTAGTCAAATATATTGTCTCATTATATTTCATATTTTATCTTTGCTTGATAATCACTAGAGAAGCTCTGTCGAAACGTCGCTCGGTAATAAGCAGTAATAGTATTCCACAGAACTGTGACCTGCGTATTCCAGTCCTACTACTAAATGCCATTGAAAGAATTGCAGTCTTCACGGAGGACCTCGGTTTCTTGTCCCATCCGAATAACTAGACAACATTACTGTCCCTCTCAGGCCCTCCAACCTCCACCTCTGACAAGGGGAAACCACGATGGAATATTCTGATGAATTTCCAAGCTAGTGCCCCCCCATCTTATTCACCTAGCCACTGTGACTCCCGTCTTTTGAACGTAAAACAAATCTTACCTTGAGATTTCCAGCAGCCGTGAGTACAGATTTGACAGCCCTCATACCGTAATCGTAATGATGTTGTGAAGACAATTGTTCCGAACATAATCGGTATACAGCTACAATTTTAACGGAAAGAGGACGAGCATCCACAAAACCACAAGAATAAAGTGAAATTTCTGCAATCATAGCATAATCTGGCACCATCATAGCAACAGTTCTGAACAATGCCTGAAAAATATAGTTACAAATTTCAATTAATAAATTTCTAGGAGAGTCGGGATGAGATGAAATAGAGTTTTATGACGTGTGACTACCAAATATGGTGTGGTCTGTTACTGACAATTAAATAGGTGCACCTATTTTTATTATGTACGAATTTAAATGTGTTGTTGGCACATGTGTTTTTTAAATTGTGGTCTGAATCCGCCACATATTTAAATAATTAAAGTTCTGTATGGTTCATCTTACATCTGCCAATAGATAACCAGACAAACTACCCGCACAGAGAATGAAAACCATAATATGCCAGATCTGATATACACCACAAAAACTGACCTTGAGATTATCGGGAAGGTCAGATCGACCAGCGTAACCAGGGTTCATGGTGATAAATACGGAACAAGTTGGATCCAGATGAATTTCCGTTCCTTCAAACAGTAGAGAGTCTGCTCCCGAGCTAATACCTGAAACACAGAATAACAACCATGTTTTGATATAATGACGATATATTTAAAGGGGTATAGACGGCTGGATGGTTTAATGTAGGGGTGATAAATCACAAGGCCTGTCATTGGTTCAAATGGTGAGGTCGGACTCTCCGCTTGCACATGACACAGAGTCAGGTCACCTGTCCAAACTTGTGGATTTTTGTCGGGTCTTCTGGTACCCTTATGCACAAACTATTGAAATAAAGTTGATCCCAATTAGTCCCGAAATGATCTACTTTGTGTCGAGTGAACGTAAAACTCCATTTTTGTCTTGGAAACAAACATATAAAAATATCCATTTTACTAAATCTGCGTACAAGACAGAATATGGAGAGAGAGGGAAATGGGGTTTAACCTCCACTCGACATTAACTAGGTCGTTTCAGGACTAACATATGGTTTAATTTTATTACAATAATTCGCTTGCACGTAGGGACTTTAGCAGTGTGAGGAAACCCACGAGGTTGGACAGGCAAATCTACTCCTTGCCACGTACAACCGGGGTTTCAACACCACGCCAGTTGACTCAATGGACAGGCTTTATGATACAGCACGCACATGCTAACCATTCAGCCATCCAACCCAGCGAGAGAATATAGACATTGCAAACAAAATAATTTGTGAATCTTTTTAAATAAATGATATGTCACGTTGGGTCATTTTTGAATCTTTTTAAATCGAAATGGATTCACACTTTAGAACGTTTGCATCGGACGGCTATATAGTTTTATAATATTTAGTCTTATACAGTCAGCCCTTATCGTCCACAGTATGAATCAGGGGTCAGTCCTTATTGTCCACTGTATAACTCAGGCGTCAGCCCTTATCGTCCACTGTAATTTGCATTCTGTATAATTAAGTCGTGTGTTATGAAACTGACCTCTTTGAATGGTTAGAATCTGTTGAGCCACCACAGACAAGACTTCCAAATCAATTCGGTTAAACTCATCAAAACATGACCAAGCTCCACAAGATGCCAAACCCTGATAAAACAAAACAAATACATCAATCAACAGAGTTCTATTCCCTTAAAATTATAAATAGCTGGTTTTTATTCCTTTAAAGTTGTAAATGTATGATATTATCGAACAAAGCCAGTAAATTCACAAGATTTTAATCAAATGTTGTAAATGTTGTAAAGTGCATCAATTGTTTGGAATACACTTCCAGAAAATATCCGACAATGTGAATCTCTGTCGGTTTTTAAATCCAAAGTAAAAACTTGGTTATTTAGTCTCTGTCATTAACACTCCAAAGTGAGAACATTTTCTAGCACCTAGTGCATTCCCTAGTGGATTGAATAGTTGCACGATAAAAATATCATTATTATTATTATTATTATTATTAAATTATTAAAAAATGTCCGATATTATTTAACATGGATGAAAAATAATTTACCTTGAAGAATTTTCCAAGAGCAATATAATCGAGACCGTCAGAACAGTTAAATACAACACATTGTTTAGCCACAGCCTTGGCTAAATCCTTGGTAGTCTCTGTTTTACCAGTACCAGCTGGACCTTCTGGTGCTCCACCCAGATGAAGATGAAGAGCACCAAATAATGTTCTGAAACGAAAGAATGAGAATAAAGGGTAAAAACTACATGCAATGCCATACAGGGGTTTGACTTACGATTAGGGCCAGAAATGTGGGAAAGGAAGACAAAGGGCAGCTTGTACAATAATGGTAACAGTGATAATTTTAAAGGTCAAAAAATTAATTTTATTTTTACTTTTTTATTGGTTTTCTCGCCCTGAAATCGATGTCGGACTGTGGCCGTTGATGTCACTGGACCCAATTATAGAATATGTAGTGTAGAACTGGACATTGACGTACTATAATAACATATAATACCTATAACAGGTGTGATAACGAGAAACAATAACGTACCTGTAACACCTATCAGTTAAAGGTGTAATAACGAGACGACCAGAGTTACCCAGGTATTCATAACCATATTTCAACATAGAATTTATCATTCTAGTTACCATTGAGCCTTCCTGTTTTAATAAATAAAATATGGCACATTGTACTATCAAAGACAAGTATAATATAACATGGCAGGCCTACATTTTACCATCATAAACTTCAGCATAATACTCTCAATATCTGATTAACATTTACAATAGCTTGTACATTTAACCTCCATTACAAACATCTCCCAATCATCTATTCTGATAACTACTATAGCCAGAACTGTCAGCTCTTTCTCTAAATCTTACATCATGGAGAGAGAGAGAGAGAGAAAGAGAGAGAGAGAGAGAGAGAGAGAGAGAGAGAAAGAGAGTGAGAGGAGAGAGATTGGGTTTAATGTCCACACAAAAACAAAGTCAGTTTGGGACTAACACACGGTTCAATTTTATTTCAATAATTCGCTTCTGCATAGGAGTCTTTAGCAGTGGGAGAAAACCTGAGGACCAGGAGAAAACCCACGAGGTTGGACAGACAACCCTACTCCTTGTCACATACAACAAGGGAATCGAAACCACGGGTGTTGACTCAATGACTGACCTTACAATACAATGTGCACGCGCTACCCGTTCGACCATCCCGAATCTTTAATCTATTATTAAATAAATATCTTAAATAATACAAACCTCCCAGTAATATCGTAACTGACTCAACCAGGCGAAGTCCAGGTTACTCTGGATTCCATCTTTAACTAGCTGAACTAAAACATCTCGTGCATGAACGTCCAGTACAATCAAAGCTTGCAAGGTCACACGATTTTGTTTTGACAATTTTCCTCGAACAAGGGCAACAACGTCATTGATTTGTGAGTTGTTCTGTTCGAGATATTTCTGCATCGCTGCGGGACCATCCTCCAGCGCCTTGTTGACGTCTGTTGTCCAATAAGCACACGACACACATAAAACAGCTTGACCTGGCCATGCCTTGACCCATTCAATACGTTCAGAATTAGCATACGCCTCCATTGATTCTCCTATAACCTACATTTAAATAATATTCAATTATAATTTTCACATAATATTTACATAACATTCAATATTATTCCCAGAGAGGGCAAGGGAGAGGGAGGTTTGAACTCCATACCTGACACAAAGTAGGTCATTTCAGAAATAACATATGATTTTATTTAAGTAATTCAAAGAGGTGTTTAGAAGTGAGAGGTCCCGGAGAACACCCACGAGGTTGGACAGGAGACCACGCCACCTATCTCAATGACAGACCATATGCACGCATTAAACCACTAATTGATATAAAAATGGGAACACTAGGACACTAAAAACTTCATCTTGTTTCATTTCATTTTCCTCAGTGAGTCAGCAGAAGTCTATAATGAGAATAACCTTATGTCTATAAAGAGAATAGCTGTACCTTATGTAAAGATCCCAACATGTTTGTTTCTAATTCACTCAGCCATTTTTCAACCTGACCTCGTGCTTTCGACGTCGATATGATGTCTTTAAGTTGGACGACTTCACCTTCGCTACTCTTCATATGAGTAATATCTAACACATCTGTAAACTCCAACTTAGCAATGCCTTCAAAACATTTCTTCAGATGAGGTTGAACCCTAAAAGAAAATGATTTATTATAGCTCCTGAACTTACCATTCAACACAAACTAGGTCATTTCAGGACTAACATAGTTCAATATTACGTAAATAATTCACTTGTGTGTAGGCATCTTTACCCTAACCCTGAGAAAACCCACAAGGAGGGAGAGGGACCCGACTTTTTGTCACGTACAATCAGGGAATCAAAACCACGCGAGTTGACTCAATGACAGACTTTATCATACAAAGCACATGCGTTAACCATTCGCCCCCCACACCCCACACTTGTTATTTGTCGGATCACATTGGGTAAGACGCTGGGCTCACTAGCCTGGAGGTTGGGTGTTCGATCCCTGCATTGGTCGAGAAAGTTCATCCAGATTCTTCAGCGTGGTTTCACCTTGTCTTTGGAGCAGGACGACGGGCCTGACAAGGACAGCTGTCTAGTCGTTCGGATGGTACAAACATCCAAGGACTTGTGTATACATTAGTGAGCATGTAAAAGAACCCTTGGCCGTTGGAATTTGATATAAGGGTAAGCAATGTTCTGCTGCCTGGGCTTAATTCCCACATAGGACACTGTATGGCGTATACCAGTCTTCATTAGCCCAGTAGAAGCAGAACAGTAAAACGTAAAACCCCATTACACTCCATTTATACATTCTGTTTCTGTATTTTGTAAGATATTTTTTCGTGACATTTTCAATTTCCATTTTCAACTAGGCTCTAGTTTAATACCGAAAGTCAGGAGTAGAAAACATCGAAACGGTCTGGGCATTTTGTTGTTATACAGATTAGTAGCATAATAATGTCGCAGCAGATTGTAAAGCCCAAGAAATGTAGGAAATTAAAGCTCATTTCATTGGATTTCTGGACCATTAAACTTAATCAAACATACCTCGTAGGATCTTTGGTTTCAGAAAGAATTTCCAATAATTCATCATTGGACAGAAAGAAGAATCGGGGGAAATATAATCTCTTCTTTTCCAGATATTCATTCAATCCCTGAAAATATAAACAACTTTAACAATAACTCAATCAACAGAAAAACATTGGTTAATATAACCAGGCTGCTCGATTATTACTAGTTACAAATTCACAGAGGCAAATCCCCAATTGATCGTCACATTTCAGATATAAGGAGAATCTAATTGTACATATTTCAGTTTAACAGCTCTCAATCCATAGTGAAACAGTTTTGATATTTATAAAGTACGGTATATAAAGTATCTTTAATATTCATGATATATATATTTAATATATCTAATGTATCTTTAATGTTTATAATATTCATAATTTACCTTTTGAATGAGTTCAAGTAGTTCGTTAGATTTCTTCAATCTGTCGAGAATTTTATCAATCTTTAGAACAGCTAGTACATGTTTATCAACGATGGCTGATTTCATAATATCTCTCCAGTTCTTATCCACTGTCGAAAATCGTCGGCCTTCTTCTGGCATCTGAGCCATAATATCGGGTGAGCTAAAAATCGGCTCTAGATAAAGCCACGTGGCTTGAACCTTCAACCATTCATCCAATATATCCTGTAGAGTCATCAGTTTACTCTCCCATTCTCTACAAAAATAATCATCAAGATCCATGATATTATGGACAGGTTGATTTAATTAAATTATATATATGAAGGAGCAGAAAAAATATGGGTAAAATAAGTTCTAGTATATCAAAATGTCAGTTTTGAACGTGGTGTTCAAATTTGCTGGCATGGGAAGAGAGAGCGGGAATGTGGTTTAACATCCACTCAACACAAACTAGGTCATTACAGGACTTTAGCAAAGGGAGGAAATTAGGGCCCCAGAGAAAACCCACAAGGTTGGACAGGGGACCCTACTCCTGGTCACCTAAAAGTGGGAAATTCATAGCAACCTACTGAAGATTCAAGGACAGACTTTATTATGTACAGCGCATGAGTGAAAACATTCAACCACTTACATATCTCCCCACCCCATCCCATCCACCTTGAGAAGAACCACAAGCTAAAAACAAAGTCAACTTACTTGATTTCTGCTTCAAATGGTTTGATGAATGGAGAACCACGCATAGTCTGAGTTTTAACAATATGATCGTCCAGTACTTGTTGAATATCATCTACTGATGATAGAATGGACGTACCAGACTCACGATACGGTATAATCGTAAACTCGAACTGTAATAAACAGATATGAACCAAATTAAAATATTTGTCAGGATCACATCAATAATAGACCAATAAGTGGACATCTCCCAAGTGCTTGTTGCACAACTTTATTTTGTATTACGGGTCCAAAAGTATAAACTGTCTGCCTTCTTGTTGGCATGAATGAGCCAACTCCAGATGAAATTTAAAAAGAATTGCTTAGGCTGTGGACTTTTCAAATAGGCTACCAGCACTATTTTCATAAAAATGACGAAGAGCCTGGAGTTGGGGTTTTTTTGTGGGAGCATCGTCAATCTCCAATAATCTCACACCATTACACGGATTATATATCAGTAGCCAATCAATTTTAAAAAGCAGAAGTTTTTATAAATCAAAAATAATGGGCGGACCAGCTAGTGGGTCATGAATGTTTGAGCCAATCTCTGTATCTAAATCTTACATTTATAAATCAATATTGATACTATAATGAATAATGGCCTATAGCTAGCAGGTCTTAATGGGACAATAACACTCTTGCTGGCTTGGCAGCTCCAGAAAATAAATAATAGCCTTATTCTACGAACTAGATGTTTTAGTGATTTACCTGTTGTGTAAATTATCCATTACATCCTATTTTACTAGTTCAGAGGTTCGAAAATATTTTAAAATCCAAGTCACTTTTGAAAAGGTTTACGTTATACTTTTCAAATCATTTTTCCAATTTTTTTAAATAGGTGTGTTAAGATGAAATTTGTATCATCAATTAATTGGAATATTGTAAAATAATACAATTTGATGACCAGAATAACGATTGGGACATATCATTCAGTTATAATAATAAATTAAATTTAATTCCAACTTACAGGAGCCCACTCATTCTTCATGGACTCCATGGCTTTTTCCAGAGAAAACTCCTTGCTGGCAGCCTCGCTTATTCCCTCAAATTTAGGGATATACGGCTCAAGATTCATGTCGACGAATTTCGAGAGACAGGAACTGTCATCTGGTTTAATAGTATAACCAGCCATCTCGGAGATCTGTTCCCAATGTCGGTCTCGTAATCCAGGATTAAATAACGTCTGAACCAACGGCATGTGGCTCTTAAATTCTTCTACTTTTGCTTTCACCTGAAGTAAATCGTCATTATTATTATCATCATTATTATTTATTAATCAGTGCCATTTAATGCTAGGTTCAAATGTCCACACAATTTAAATAATTAGCATGCAATGTAAACATTAGGCTTATAAATAAAGATGACATTTTATTTGATTTTCTTCTAAAGAATTTCACAAAAAAACACTATTGATGGAGAAAAGATTTTAAAATCAAATTAACTTTTCTGCATAAATAAATTCCCCCAACCCTGTCTATAACATCAATCTATTTGTATGCTTTTAAAACAGATCAATTATTTCTGTAGAAAACAGTTATCCACAATCACCTTTCCTGCTATTTTCTTAGCTGTGGGAACAGAATCAAATGTTTTTTCAAGTTTATATAATCCACGCCACACATTTCCCACATCAGCTTCTACTTCATCCGGATTTACACCGCTCATCGGACCATCCATCCACTCCCTAAAATATAGCATCAATAAAGTTTATTAAAGAAATGAAATGAACATGAAATGGAGTCCTACTATTCTGCTCTGACTGGTGGGCTAATGAAGACAGGCATACGCCATACAGTGTGCTATGAGCGAAATTTGGCCTGGACAGTGTTTGAATCGATCTTACTTTTATTTTACATTTTGCGATTTTAAGATATAATTTATGAAGTGTTTTTGTGATGAATCGTACTTACTTATATTTTGTGTTTAGAGATTTAAGATATGATTTCTGAAGTGTTTTTGAGAGATTTAAGATATGATTTCTGAAGTGTTTTTGAGAGATTTAAGATATGATTTCTGAAGTGTTTTTGAGAGGTTTACTTACTTATATTTTGTGTTGAAGTCGACGGTAGTTTCATATAAAGTGAGATAGGGTCTGAGTGTGTTGATAACGGTTTGTCGCTGAGGATAAACCGTTGTCTGCCAACCAAACGCTTCCTCTTCCGTATTGAACGCCTCAATCTGAAAACAAAAACACAGATTATATAAAATAAAATTAAAAGCTGCTCACTCGACACAAACCAGCTCGTTTTGGGACTAACATACGGTTCAATTTCATGTCAATAAATTGCTTGTGGCTAGGGGTGTTTATAGCTGCGGGAGGAAAGTGGAGGACCCAGAGAAAACCCATGAGGCTGGACAGACAGACAACCCTTCTCCTTGTCAGGTACAACCGAGTAATCGAAACAACGCCAGTTGACTCACTGACAAACTATAATCTTCTGTATTAAACCATTCAGCCAACCACCAACGCATACCCGAGTAAATCAAGGTCTATCTCCCCTTACCTTATCAGCTGCTGTTTGTAGTTTAGCGTCAAGAGCTTGTGCTTTACGTAAATATCTCTGTATATCTGTCATGTCACCAAACTGTTGGAATTCTTCAACTTGTTTTGAATAACTTTCTAATTCTTCTATAAATCTGTCTCGTTTCATCTACAAACATGCAATACACAAATCCAATTTTAATTACAATCAACATGTCTTGCACCATCTAAAAACCGTATAATTCACCAATACAATTACAATAAATCTGTATTATTTCATCTCAAACATACAATAAGGGACCAGTTTTCCTGGATAAATGCTCTTCATTAAGTTCCAAATACTATTTAAGGAATAATAGTTACTGTTTTATTACTATTATTTAAAAGTTTCTAGGGTTATGACGAGGGTATCAAGGTCAAATTGTTGCATGTTAATAAACCAGTAATTATTGTTGTATTAATAGTTTTTAGTGTCATTTCTAATACAAAGAATAATATACATGTATTTACCTGTAAAGATTCTTCGTACTGAGTCCTCTTCTCTGACGCAATTAACTTATGTTCTTCAAATACAGCCGGCATTCTTCCGTGCCACGTAAATACTTGAGAATTCAATCTCATCTCCGCAGGTGAAAACTGGGCAAAATCAGATAAAAATGTCAGCCTGTCCTTTGATTCTGAAAGTCGTTTTTCCATGACAAATATATCATTAGATTCAACTTTTTCAATATAGGCCTTTAAATCCATCAAGGCCTGTGTATTGGACGGTGTGGTTAGAGCCTTCTCCGCTATAGCTTCATAATCATCACATAATCTAAAAATAAACATTGTTCATGAAGTTTAAATTTAGCAACAACAACATCTATTGCGAACATTATTAACAAGTCAGCTCCAACTAAAGCAAACTCTGTGATCTGAATATTCCAGTCTACATTCATAGTTTTTGTTGCACATGCTCTCCAGATAAGAATATGGCGTCATGATGTCAACGTTTGAATGACTTGTGGGATATGTCTAGCCTCATTCTTCGAGCCCTTGTTACAAATGGAGCTGAAACGCATTATGGTACACGATTCATAAGTACCAATGGTAAAATGTTTATTTTGTGTTAAATATTGGATATCAGAAGCCCATCTTTTGTTGGTAAGATCACAACATCAATGTTGATCTAAATTGACAAATAATTTTTGTTTTCAATGTGGAAGACTTTAGATGATATTGTGTTGGAGACTTGGCTACTTTAACTTACTTTTTATTTGACTCTTGATGATCTTTACACATACGAACGAGTAATTTACTCTTTAACTTGTCCGCACGTTTAGCCAGAGAATTGATCAAATCTTCACTATGTATCTCGAACATATTCAGACGTAAAACTTTCTGTGAGTTGAAGGAGATATCTTCCACCAGCCGATGATATTTACCAACTTCCTTTGCGTAATCATCGAACGAATGTTCTTCTTTATTCATAAACTGTTCAACATCAGACTCCGCCTGAAGTAAAAAACAACCAATCAAATTAATCATACATATGAAAAACAACCAATCATATTATAGAAATGGAATGGGACTCAGTCTCATCAAAACAATATTTACGTCATTTTGTGATAAGCATATATGGTCAATTCTATTTCTCTTACTCAGATATCATTTCATCTTGTGTATTTTAATTTAGCACTAATTTCTTGCACATCCATTCAATAACAAACCATTGTTTAAACATTCTTAAAAATGAGTTAAAATCACCATAAATCATCTAATTTGTACTTGCGTCTAGTTTAAAGCTGATTAATGATAATGAGCGCCCAAGGTCCTTGTCAGGTCCTCCCTCCTGCACCAATGACAAGTGGAAACATTGTCAGAAAAATCTGGATGAACTTTCTCTGCCAATGCAGGGATCAAATACGCTAGCATGCATTAGATTAAGAGAATTAACGAGTCTTACCTGTTTGTTAATTAAGAAATTATATTTATCATAAACTTTACAATGTTCGACAGGTACCATGCTCTCAACACGGATTAACTCTCGTACTTTCTGTTTGTGGTCCTCTAATATCGTCTCTAACACCACTGGTTTTAATACAGGCTTTGATTTACTACCATTCTGTTTCATGAAATAAAAAAAAAATTCTGTGAATAACGGCCAAAAAAACTGATTTGGATTTTCGCAATAGACAACAATCACCAAATAGCAGAGAAAAAACGTGATGGGACCAATTTAAATCTGACTGAAACAAAAGGAATTATAGAGGTGTATTTTAATCTTACCCATTCTGAATAAAGTTTGGTTTCTACTCTCGGAATAACACATGATGCTTTTAGAATGGCATCATACACATTCAATAAAACTATCTCAAAATCTTTAAATTGTGGTTCAAACTTGATCGATGCATCATCCAGAATCATTCGTAAGATGAAACCTGAATGTTCGAAGGCTCGAGTTGAAGTCTGTAAACAGAAATTAATTCATCTGAGTAAAGAAACATTACGTTAGAGCCAAATCTTTCGTTTGGCCGCAAAGTTATACAAATCATTATTTAAATAGATTAATTAATTACAGTCTTGCTTAACAAGCAGGATAGAAACAATCTATGCAACATCTTATCAAAACTTCAAATAGTGAAAACTTCATTCAAATTAAGGTAACTGGAATGAAATTTTCATTACATTCATTTTTTATGATCTATTTGAAACTATAATAGCAAGAACAGTCAGCTATTTATCTTAATTTTACATAATCTATCTTTAAGATAGAGAGAGAGAGAAATGGGGCACAGCGTCCATTAAGTCATTTTGTGACTAACACATTACCAAGTTTTATTACTGTAATTCACTTGCACATAAGGGTCTGTTTCTCTATGAGGAAACCAGACGGCCTAGTGAAGACTCATGGGGTTGGAAGAAGAATAGGAAAGGTTGACATACCGGAGGCTGACATAATAAATTAGTATAATCATCCAATGAATTCAGCGTTAATTGTTGAAGATTCTCCGTCATCAGATTAGCAGCACAGTTAAAAAACGATTCCAATTTATCAAGATCCTGGTTGCTAGGCACCTGTTTACGTTTATTTCCCTGGTAAAATATCGTTTGAACTTCTGGAAACCATCTGAAAAACAAACATGCAATAAAGCGAAAATGTACACATTCTGCTGTAATGTTCTTATTATTAAAATGGAATCGATGGGTTCCAAAATTACCTAATTTGTTTCAAGTGGACCTAAAACCCAATTTCATTTGGTCTCTGTATCTTACATTTTCAAATGCCTTCAAGGTCTGTGACTTTATATAATCTTTCAGTATTTACAAAGATATGGAGAATTGAAATTTCATCAATCTATATTGCTGACTGTGTAATATTATTACATAAGCCTGTTACTTTTGTGGTGGGTGAACAGAATTGATAGGCCTAATAGTTGAATCCACATTGGAAGGTTGTATAGTGTTTGTATTTTTATTTTATTTTCTTAATTAGTAATTTAGCAAAAAATGCAAATGAGGCAGCATGGTTACTTGTAGAATTGCATAAATTCAGATTAATGGTTTAGAGAAATAAACCCACTTTTTCAAGAGTCGTTCTTTAGCAGCATCAATATGTCTCATGCACAGATTCAGGAAATTCTGTAATTCCATGGATTCTTCACTCTGATGAAATTCTTCAATATCAATAAAACGTAAAGCTCTGAAATATTCAAAATAGGATTAAAAACTTTCCATCATTCAAAGAATATAAAAATTTAAATCAATCCATGATCAAAATTTTTTTAATAAATCCATGATTATAAAACTCTGAATAAATCAACGATAATAAAACTCTGAATCAATCAACGATCATAAAACTTCAAATCAATTGAGAGACAGATAAGTTCTGTAGATGTTCGATTTCACTGCCTGTAACTGAAGCCTGGAGATATGATAGAAACCATTAAGGATCATAATCAGTCATCCACAAAGTACTCGTCATTTTCAAAATTCTAATTTTTATAATTTAAAAATTACAGGTCAACTGAAACATTGACCGTCATTCAACGTGCATGATGTATATAATTCTAAATTCGCACAAAGTCTGTTAGCACATCAATAAAGGCATGGACTAAATCAAGCTGTGTGTGATGGCCCCAGTGGAAGCCAGCTACTAAAACTACAACACAAAACCCAAGAAAAGAAGTTTAAAACTCACCCAAATGAAACATGCCATAGATCTAAAACCTGCATCATACACGGGTTGGTAACAAATAAATTCTGTGATATCAAATCTTGTGATATTAAAAACGATTTATTCCATGGTTTCGGTACGACTGCCAACTCTTCTCTGTGTGGAGGCAATTTATCTTTTTTGTCTTCGTCTTTTTCACGGGGATCTTTCAATACGAAATCAACTATAAAAAATAATGATTTTAATTGTAAAATCTTTACAGTAACAGGAATAAAATAATGTAATCACTGATTGATTACAATGGGATACGTAAACAGAGTTTAATATCCTGTAATATCCACTTGATTTAAAACAAACATGATACAAACAATATTAATAATATGCTTGCCTGTCTGTAATGGTTATTATCAGTTGGAGTAAACTGGAGAAAACACAAAAGGTTAGAAAGCAGACAGCCTTACCATTTGTCGAATAGAGGCTTTGAGATAGGGCTAGAGTTGGGTTAGAGTGACCAAGGAGAAGAATTTAGCCTGGGCAGTGGTGTTCCCACCTACTACGGATCCCAATAACCCAACTCACAGAGGAGAAGAATTTAGCCTGGGCAGTGGTGTTCCCACCTACTATTCATATTAGTCTTTTAACCTCCCCCCAATGTGTAAACAGGAGACACTCATTTTTTCGTACCATCAGGCAAACTTTCCCTGTTAGCCGTACAGGTGCAGCTTATGAAAACAGGGAATTTTGCTTGAAAACCCCAAAGATTTTTACGTGGAACATTCTAGTCGTGTCCTGTGCACCCTGTGACTAACATGGCCCTCACTCCCTTAGTCTGTTTGCAAACAATGTTTTCAGTTTTTGCCAAGATATTTTCAATGTTTCCTTTTATGGACCCCAACTCACCGATGGCTTTTTTAACACTCAATAAATAATCTTCTCTCATTTCGTCGGACAAATTCTCAATAGTTTCTTCATGGCCTCCCTTAAAACAAAACACAAATAAATCATGTTAGATTATAATTAGAAAGACCACATTTCTGTCAAACACTTAAACTTTTCTTTAAAAAAATATTCTTATATATTTTCTAAATCTGGAGCTTTATGGTGTAAAAAGGTAGCCATACACTAGATTTTCTTCATATCATGAAAGTATAAATGTAATCTTGATGGATCATACGATAACTTATCCGTGAAGTACAATTAATGTAATATAAATTATTGATAGATCATACGCTAACTTACCCGCAGGTTAAAGGGCACTAACTCCATGACATTTTCTAACCATGAGTCTTCCATAGGTGCCACATGCTCTGTATCAATTCCATTATGTATATAGTAGTAATATCGCTATAAAATAATCAATTATTTGTATATTTGTAATATAGCTATTACTTGTATTGAATACAATTACTGAATTGAGTGAGTGTGCTTCCATTATATTTCATAATTATTTGTTTTCCTTAGTTAGATATGGCTGGTGCATTATATTCTATATATTTGATAGTTTCTCTTCTGCATTTAAGTAAAGTACAGTAGGTGCATTGTTTTTTTATATTTTAACAATTGAAAATACAAGAGAGATAGTATTTTAGAGTGACAAACAAGTGGTGTCTAACGTCCGCTTGAAACAGACAAGGTCATTTTGGGACTAACATATAGTGTCCATTTTTATTTTAATGATTCTGGGGGACCCTGAGAAAACCCACGAGGTTGGACAGACGGCCCTACTCTGAGGAATTGAAAGCATACCACTTAAAATCAAATTAACTGATGATACTCCATTTAAGCAACGGCAATGACAGACCTTATGATATAACCAGTAGATCACCAAACCCCCATTTTATTTCAAGACAACTCACCAGAATATCTTTTTCTGCTGTTGTTGGTGAACCTGATCGTGATAAGGGAGGTAATTCACCACTAATAGATGCAGCGCTACTCTTTGGTAAACTTTCTTCTTGCCTAAAAAATAAATAAATTAAAATAAATGAGGTTTAATGTCTCCTTAACCACAAATTGTCGGACATTTTGAGACTAAGATATACATTTTTCTGGGTCAAGTGAGCCAGGAGTTGGAACTCCTGTTTAAAAGTTATAACATATATAGTATAGGTAGGTTGCCACATTTAACGCGAGATAAAACAAAGAATTATTTGACATGATGTGACTTATCATGAAGGCCGCAGGTTTAAACCAGGAAGTTTTAGTTCATGCTGATCGACATTTTAGGAATTTTTGCATCCTTATAAATTACAATATTGTGACAGTTGATTCTCTATAAAGAATATCAGTCCATAAAATGGACCAACTCCATTCAAAAAATTTTGTTCGATCCCTGAGTTGACCAAGAAAGTTTATCAGGATTTTCAGGTTCCATTGTGTCAATGGTACAAGACAGAATGCATAGTCATTCGAATGGCACGACAAACCAAGGTCTCATATACACATTGGCATGAACGTTAAAAAAACGCATTGACTGGAATTCAATATAAGAGTAAGCCTTAGTTTCGCTGTCTCAGCCTGTCTGGGCAAAATTTCTCTCACATAGTATATAGCACTCTACATGGTGTAATATATATAGCACTCTACATGGTATATATAGCACTCCACATGGTATATAGAATTCTACATGGTATATAGCACTCTACATGGTTGCTTGTCATCATTTGCCCAGTTAATGCAGAACAGCAGGGAGTTAAATCCTATTTTATTTCAACCAATAATAATATTACATAACTTACATAATAATATCAACAAGCGCTTTACGGAATTGTTCTCGGTCCTTCTTTGGTTGTTTAAACTGGTCCACGCTGTTGCCTTGTCCATTTTTAGAATCAAGTGGTTTTAATTTATTAGCTTTTTTTCTTCTTGTTTCTCCTGAAAACCAAAAATATGATTCAAGTCATTTCTTTAGTGGGTTTTTTTTTTCAAAAAATCAAAATATCTGGAAAAAATCAAAATCTCATTGTGAGATGAAATGAAATTAGGGTTAACGTCCTACTGTTCTGCTTTAACTCCAACTGAGCTAATAAAGGCGGGCATACACCAAACATTGTGCTATGAGGTAAATTTTGCCAAGAAATGTGTACTCAGGACCTCAGTTTTTCATCCCATCCAAACGGCTATGTTGGCCCTGTCTTATGCACCACTGACACGGGGTAACCACATAGGAAAATATTTCTGAAGAATTTTTTCAGCCAAAGGAGGGCTAGATAACAGGACCTCTAGGTTAGAGAGCCAGCATCTTACTCACTGAGACACCACCATGCCCCTAAATTTCACTGTACATTATACATATAACAGGCCTTCTGATACGTCGAATATCAACAAACTTCTAAATTTCAAAGTTGATTAGAAATATGTCCAAATCTTTAATTTCTAAGAAAAAACTAAAGTGAAAGATGTTCTAATATTGAAAGTTCAACTCACTGGCTGTTAATTCTCCAACTAAATCTATTGTATCTCTTTGGTCATCATCTTCAAGTATCTTCCCTGATAGAATGAAGGCCGGGGAATTATTTTGCCAGGTTGGTTTACTTCGTTTAGCCGGTAAAACTGGTAAAAATCTGATTGGATCATCAGTACCTTTTCCTTTATTACCACCACTAGTGTTTGGTGTGGACTACAAAAACACAAAAACATCTGGATTAAAATACTATTACAATGTTTTGACCAAAACATCCTATGGTCAAAGATCTTTTGCTTTCACATATAGTATAGTTATTATATTATATTAAGCAACGTTATATGTAATGATTGTGATAACTTTTAAATTAAAAACGGAACTTATCAATTATGAAAATTTCTGTGATTATAATTCATTTTTTATTTATTGTGCATATTTCATTTTACAAAATTTAAAACACTGCAGATCAGAAATCTTTATTGGAGCGCAAACGCTCTACATATATTCATTATATTATTATCGAACAAAACACCCAGAGTTGGCAGACATCCAGATTCAATGTCATTGATATCAAAGCCTGAACAAAGGTTAAATTATTTAAATACAAAGTTTTTTCGACTATCATTTAAGACAAATCATTGATATTATTTCAATGACATTTATAAAGGTAATTTATAAACTTTAAGGCCTTGTTAAAGAATAATCCTATTAATCCTATAATTCACTATTGCCAGTTGAGAAATTGGCAAAAATATCATTTTCAACTTCAAATTCAAATGTTTGAAGATAGCCATTCCATGGCGGTGAATGGAAAAACATGGAAGGTAATTGTGTTATTTCCTGTGTCACTGATTGTAATGCCTGGGAAATAATGCCCATGATCATATAATAGTGAGTTGACAACCTTTTGAGCAAAAGACATCAATTATGTTTTGACTTTCTTAGAAAATATGAAATTCCCGCTTTAACATTGAATTACTTTAAATAAATTTTGATTTCTTTTTTTGGGGTAAATTACTTCTTATTATTATTATTCTCCATGAATTTGCTTAATTTTAACATGGTTTAGGGGTATCTTTATAGTTTTACGAGATATGTATGAATTTCCTAGCAGCAAGACCTACTCAATTAATGTGTCTTTAATAATTATTAATATTAATCTAATTAGTCAGCTTATACTACTTAGTAATTAGTAGGCCTATAATATGTTCACAATCAATCATAATTAACATATTTCAACTGAAGATTTGGGTCTTCCACAAATGTGTGTTTATTATTTGATCCTGTTTTAATTGATTACGGTTAAAGTTCCAATTTCACTTTTTCTAAGAAAGTCAAAATATAATTATTTCTATGTTTTTTGCTCAAAAGGTTGTCAACTCACTATTATACGATCATGGATAAAATTTTGGGGGGGTTAAAAAGGGTGACACTGGTTGATTGAGGAAATAGTTACTCAATTACCTCCCTTGTTTTCCCATTCTTCTACATGGACGGCCATCTTCAAACGTTTGAATTTGAAGTTGAAAATGATATTTTTGGCAATTTCTCAACTGGCAATAGTGAATTATAGGATTAATAGGATTATTCTTTAACAAGGTAGGACTGTTTATAGGTTCAATCTATTTTGGGGCTTTATTTTCATAAATTTTAAAAATATAACTTTAAAAAATGCCATTGGAACTTTAAATATAATATCATACTAAATTTTAATAAAGGCCTAGTATAGCCATAGGCTTATAAATACAATAGGCTTACGATTCAGATCTAATCTAAGCTCCCCCCAGTCCCAGGCATGCATTCATTATTTAAATAAACACACGGAAATACTCCAATTACATTTTTTTTTTTTTATTATTCGATCTTTTAATATTCAGCATTTATCTGAATTTTTGCTGACAATTACCATCAAGACTAGGCGCTGAGACTAGAGTTAAGAATCGTTTCAATTTCAATCTTACATTACAATCAAAAATCAAGACAAACACTAGGCCTACACTTGAAACAGGTTTGTTTACATAACAACAAAACTTCATCTTCAAATATCTAGTTAATTTATATTTGAAATCAAGTACCTGAATTTCTGCCATGCTTTCTGACTATTATCTAACTTGACTGCCCTCCACACGGCTTCATCAAGCCCGGTATAATTTAATTAAGGCACAAAAACTTTTTCTGGCCTTCCACATCTACTTGCTTGACAATCAAACATGGCCGATAGTTGTCATGTTGCTAAGATACAACCGGAAAAGAAGATTATGTTTCACAAAATTGCGAGTAAGTGTTTTATAGCCGTTTATCGGGTTTTGGGATTCCAGACATTTATAATAAAACATATTCACTAATCAAAAATTCATTATTATGAATAATCTTCAATATCTGATATATTTCTACCGCTTATAGTGTCTATTTCGTTTCGTTTCTAAAATACAAAAGGGAAGTAGCTGAATTTTACTGAAACACGTGGTTCTGTTTACATTTTGATTACGAGCCTACTGTCAATTTTAAATACCGGTTTGAAAAGATATGTTTTCGCTATTATGGCTAGCAGTAAGGTTGATAAAGTACTGAAATTGGCAGTTGTAGGTGTCGGATTTGGGGCTTTAGGTGGAGCTTTTTATTACACAGAAAAAGTTCAAGGTTGTTAAATATAACTTCTACTTCTCTATTTCTATTAATTACGCCTAGTAGGCCTGGGCGCAGGGGGGCTGCACCACACACAATTCTACACAAAAACAAATATATAGACAAGACATCGTACTCAGAGACCACAAACAAAACAATTCAAAAAGAGTGAATAGCTCCGTTGACTATAACCGTAACCTAGATAAACAAATTCATCTGTCAACACTCAGTGTTTCCAGATGAAATTTTGTCCCATTTGGTTCAGCATTGCAAGTGCGATTGTGAATCGCAATCGTGCTTACTATGCAAAATTGACAATATTTTTCATCAAAATAACGATTGATTAATGTTATTTATAATATTTCTGCCACAACCAATTACAATTAAGCATATAATCCTACCTGGAACGGGTATAAATCATCGTATTTAAAATCAAGGCGTTAAGCCGTTACTAAGACCGCCATCTTTTTTTAGACCAGAGATGTCTAGTGCTGTCAACATGAAGGCGGGGGCTAAATATAAGGCTTTATAACAGCCAATCAAAAACCTAAATTTCATGTGGATAAACGTACACAAACTAAATGACATCCACGTGGATTTCAATGGCAGTGAATGTTGAACAAAAATACCGCTTCAGTAATTTAAATGCGAATATTTGGAGTTAGGCGATAGTTGTGTAAGTTTAATTAGTGATAATAGTATGAACTTCTTATTTTAAAGATAATTATATGAATTAATAAAGAAATTGAATTTGCAACTTGGAACTTAAGGCCTCAAATTCAAATCGTAGCTAAAAAAACAACACATCAATATATCTCAACGTTTTTAGCTACGTTTTCGTAGCTAACCATAACCATCCATTGCACTGTACAGTCCCGGGCCTGTGGTGACACAGACCTCTGTCATATTTGAAAACAATTTGGAATACAACAAAGAAATGATTATGTAATGTCAGCGTGCGTCATGATCTGTCATATGTTGCAAGAAATATGAATGCAAGCATATTGTATTAATTCAGCTATACAAGTAACCACACCGTTAAATGTATCAGAGGAGTAGGCCTAGTTCAAAAAACTAAATGCACTAAATCAATAATGTTACTGCCATTTTTGGGATGGTGGGGTGGAAAATTTCTTATAGTGTCAACATGTATCACTATTTCATTCATACTCTACTTTAAAATAATATTACTTTGAGACTTCCGCTTAGGGTAAGCAGAGATGAGCAATTTGATTGGTTGATACTTTGGGACAAGATAACTTAGGTTCATCTTGATTGATGATTTTTATGCCAATACAATGACTGCATTCTCATTTAGTAATCGATTAGACAGTAACGGTGTATAGAAACGATTGACTTGGACACGAGGGCCCTTTCCCTTGGCCAGAGGGGCCCTTTTGTCTGCCTTTAGGGTCCCCCTAACTAGGGTACATTTTCATTTTTCTCGTCGGTTTTAGCATTTTTCTTTATAAAACACTTTTGGATGACACTTCGTGTACAGTTTGATTGCTCGATACATTGAAAAAAATAAATGTGCGATTAATTAATATGTGTCTTCTATTTATTTTGGGATTTCAGCGGGGGACATCAGCCTCACTGTTGGCTTGTTTTTTTTTCATTTTAAGCTTATTTTAGTTTGTCATTTAGTATCACAATAAATTAAGGAAAACTGCATCTAGGAATATTTTGTTAGATACTTTTAACTAATTCACACATGTGCATCACTAAATTCTATAATAAACATCGTAAAATTTTGAAATCTGTAGTATAGAACATTGTTACTACACTTCTAATTGAGTTAAAATGTTCAAACTTGGTGTATATGCTTATTAGGTCAATGCCTTGATGGAGTTCGAAGGTGAGCATTTTCCGCTTAGGGTAAGCAGAGATAAGCAATTTGATTAGTTGATGCTTTGGGACACGATAACTTTAGTTCTAATTAAGTGAGAGTGATGAAACTTGGTGTATAGTTTCATTACAGTAATGCCTTGACTAAGATCGATAATGAGCATTTTCTGCTCAGGGTAAGCAGAGTGATAATCAATTTGTTTTCCTGAGACTTTGGAACACAATAACTCTCCTTCGAATTGAGTTAAAATGTTCAAAATTGGTGTGTATGCTTATTAGGTTAATGCCTTGATTTAGTTCGAAGATGAGCATTTTCTTCTTAGGGTAGGCAGAGATAAGCAATTTGATTGGTTGATACTTTGGGACAAGATAGGGTTAGGGTTCATCTTGATTGATGATTTTTATGCCATTCTCATTCAGTAATGGATTCGACAGTAACAATGTATAGAAACGATTGACTCGGACACGAGTGCCCTTTCCCTTGGCCAGGGGGGCCCTTTTGTCAAGCGTGGGGCCCCTTTTGTCTGCCTTTAGGGTCCCCCTAACTAGGGCTATAGAAAACTAAAGGATTACTCAACTGGTTCGAGGATACAAGTCAGTTGTACAGAAAACTATAGTTTTTACCACCAATTCTATAGCAGCAACGATGAATCTATAGGGTTGTTTTTTTCCAATAGTTTCTTACAGTATTCTATAGGATTCTGTAGGAAATTACACTTGGAAAAAACTCATCTACTGATCCTACACAAACTATAGTAAATGTTTTTGAATCTATAGCTATGTGAAAAAAAACTACAGAATGAATTTGTTTTCCTGCAGTATTCTATAGCATTCTATAGAATCCCACAAACTTCTATAGGAACCTATACTTTTTCTATTAGACTTTTTCATAAGGGAGGTCCAGAGGGTCTGGCAAGGGACAACATAAGTCATTCAGTCTGATGTACACATTGGTGAGCAAGGAAAAGAACCTTGACAATGACAGTTGGAATTTGAAATAAGAGTTCAGGCCAGAGTGGCGCTGTCTTAGAAAAATTGCCCCCATAGCAAACTTGATAAGTTTGAACATGGCCGTGTTTAATTAAATTTTTTTTAATTTTTCAGGACAATTTCGTAGGGAAGAATTTTATACTAAACCAATGAAATTATTACGGAATTACGAACCTGCTAAAGAACATCTAGGTGAACCAATCCGATCCACACATTTAGATCTTGGTAATACAACGGAAAATATTGTAGATGGTTTAAATGCAAAGGTATGATATTAAATAATCTGTATTTTTCAAAGGGCCATGTCACAGTAGTTAAAGGGCTAATCCCGATAATTTTTTGAAGAATATAACTGCTTAATTTTGTGTTAAAATCCCTTAAAATAACCTACCAAAGGGCCGAGCAACTATCTCAGTATTTGTGATATGTTTTCAAACAACATAAACTGGTCAGTCTTCTTCTGGAAATTATAAGACCTGTGTCACAAGCTGTATTATGCGAGTTCTACGTAAAACCAGGCTTTCCTTAAAATAAAAATAATGTGTAGTTGAAATTTACCTTTTGCTATCAAGTACAGCACAAGAGTTATTCACTATGTAGACCTTTCAAGGAACGAGAATCGATTATTAGGTCACCAACGAAAATATTGACCAGAAATCTTAAAATTTAAAAGGGTTACGTGTCCGGATAATATTTTGAGCTGAAATTTTTAGACAAGATCAATACACCGTTCTCCTATATTTTGGCGTTTAAATTTCATATGTACTCAGACTTTTATTTTGGAGACTCTGTTCAAATCGGGACTGTCCCTTTAATTAAGTCCAGTCTTTCTAAACTGGAGGTCGGGTGTTCGATCCCTGCATAACATATGCCCATCTTCAATAGCCAAGTCGGTGGAGATCAGTATATCATTTAGTTTTAAAAACATAAATGACAATGCTTATATTATTTAATGTGGAAACATTAGAATGTTGGGTATTTGTGTTTTTTCAGTTAACGATACCAGTAAAGGGATCAAAAGATAAAGGTAAAATGTATGTTACAGCTAGTAGAAATCAAGCAGGTGAAAGGTTAGTTTAATTGTGTTACCATAGTAACTTCCATCCTGCAGCTGGAGACTGGGGTAAGGAATGGAATCGGGTTAGTAGAGGGTTGATAATAGGATAAGGTTTGTAAATTTGTAGGGCTGATGATTTTGCTGTGAAAACTGACTTGCACCCCAGAAATGGAAATAAGTTTGAAAGTCCATTTTTGCCAAAGTTTACAATGTCTTATTTCAGTCATACTCCTGCGCAGTGTTTCGTTTGATTAGAACTAATCCACTTCACACTGCTATCTTGAGTGAACATTGTTGTGCTAAATTATTATTGGTCAGTAGTGCCATTACCAACCAATGACCTACATTGTAACAAACAATATCGGGGTTAACCAGACCTCAAAATATGTTACCGCAATGTATCTAGTGACAATCGCGACTTGTTTAAGCCATAACCCGCGAAATTTATTATGCTCGATTATCCAGTGCCAACATGTTTTCTTTGTCGGCCATTTTGAAAATTATGCCGAATGCGAGAAGAGAGGCGGGATTTGATTGGACGTTAAAAAGAGACACGCCCCGCCCAATTTCAAGAATATGACTTCTATCCAGCAATGGTAAGAGAGGGATTTCTCGCGCCATTGCTTCAGGAATATGTATTTCAGTGGATACTGAATGTCAGGGAATTTTCAGTTCATCATATGGGTTGAGATACTGAATGGAACTGAACCGTTTTTTCATCAGATATTTTATTTTGAGATCCACAATGTTGTAATTTGCAAAGATTTCAAACTTTGTCTTTAGTCGATCTGTTTAACACACAGATTCTATTTCGTTTCGTTTTTTAAAGTTCAAAATGCTAAAGGTTCTTTTTACGTGCATGGCAATGTGTATTAGGAACCCCAGTTTTTTTTATCCTATCCAAACAACTATACGTTGTCCTCCAAGTTAGCAATCCACGTCATACTTACTGAGCCACTGTGTCTCTACTGTCCTGTTAAAAACAAATGATTTGTGATAAAATTTTCTCTCTGTTTTTCAGTTGGATAATAAATCAACTTGATTTAGAAATCAAACGTACCAGAAGAAAATGGACATTTTATAAGACACCCGAGACGACAGATTCTTGATAGATTTTTACCTATAAAAATTGTGCTGTGCTGAAATGGTAATAGAACTAGTGATACCTCCAATTTACATTCAGCCATTAACTATAGCAAAGGTTCCTAACCTGTTACGTTCCATGTGCTAAATATTATCGGTATATCTTCAGATGCGAGGATGTGCCATTTAGTTTCAAAAGATTAAATTCAGGAGGAAATGTCAACAAAGATAGAAATATTTTTTGTTATAATCTATTTTTATTTTGCCAATGTTATCAGAGAGTGTAAACTAAAGCTTGTAAATATTATGCCATGCTAGAAATAGAAATAATATATTACTAGCTACCGTACCACATAATTGTGCATCGATCAAGACAATATGACACAATAAACACAGATAATAAAGACCATACTTCATAATATACATGTATATAAATAAATGTACCTAGTAAAAGGATCATTTGGTAAAATGTCATTGAGTCAACTAGCATAGTTTAAATTCCCCTCTTGTGCATGATGAGGAATAGGGTTGTCTATCTAACCTCGTGGGGTTTCTCCGGGTCCTCCTGTTTCCTCTTATTGCTAAAGATCCTGACACACCAGCAGGATCAACATTCAACAGCCCTGTATTTCAATTGTCATAAATATAACACCTAAATTAGAGCTCTATTGTAGATTTATTCAAATTGTTGTGTTGTCATTTTATAAAGATATAAATAACTAGACCTGCATGCAGGAATGACGGGTTTCACTTTTGCCATGTTACCTTTGAACTTGAACTTGTGTCACTTTTGGTGCTACGTTACCCTTGAACATATGTCCTTTCCGGTACCAATGAAACCAATATACAGGTTTCCACATAAGCATTGCACACATCAAATAAAATGGAAACAGAATCAAACAAATCCAGCAATTTTATTTTATACATTTGTTACATGTAATTGATCCTGACAAAATAACAGTACTTCCGGTGATAATGTAAATGTTCCCTTAGTCTTATGAAATCAGAAATGGCATAAGGCATCATATGGTGAAAATTTTATGTAAATCGAATAATAATTTCCACTTTTATAGACCAAAAACATTGAAAAGTGACGTGTAGAAAATCGTCTATTTCTCGGCAACCGTACAAGTTAGAAACCATTTTTTGGTATTTATATGACCGTATGGGTTTAATCTATTTGTTGATTGGAATCAAATATCATAATTGTATAAACATTACAAATCAGACTCATTTGAATAAAATATCGGTTTTGAAGGCTTAAAATACAGTTTTTGCCAAAATGACGCTACTTCCGGTGATAATGAAAACGTTAAATTAGTTTTATAACATCGTCTATGACATTAGGCTTCAAAGGGTGAAAATTTTATGAAAATCAAATAATAATTGACACTTTTATGGGCCAAAAACCTTCAAAAGTGACTTTCAGAAAATCGCCTATATCTCGACAACCGAACAAGTTAGAAACAATTTTATGATATCTATTTGACCGTATGAGTTTTGTTAATATGTGAATTTAAACCAAAAGTTAATTTTATTATTACATGTGACATAATTCTTGGTTGAAAAAAAGATCGATTTTAAAAGTTAAAAATTGAGTTTTTGACTAAATGACGTCACTTCCGGTGTCAATTTTAAATAGTAATCAACATGATATGACGCACACTTGCTTTTTGAATCAAATGATGTCACTTTTGTGAATATCCATTAATAATTGACTATTTTACAGGCAACATTACGAAAACAGTGACTTATGCAAAACTGCCCATTTCTCGGCAACTGCTTATATTAGAAACTAATTTTAACATACATTCTCTTCGTATGGATTATAGTGACAGGTTTATAAAAGTTAAGTAAAAAAATTTTAAAATCTGAAAAGCCTGAATGGGTTGTAAATAGGTCAATTTTACGCCTTTTTTCACCCCTTAATCCAATTTGCTAGATAACACTTTTGGTAATAAAAAAAATAACAATTGGGACAACGAAGCATATGAACTTTGTTTTATACAAATCGAACAATAAAAAATTAATCTAGGACTGAAAAACTGAATTAGCTAATGGCGGCCAAGGAAAATTACTGAGACAAATTTTTTTAACATTTTTGCGCTAGTCAGATGACTCTTTAATTCTGTGCACAACACGACTAAATAATATTTATAAATAAAAACGTTAAATCGAATAATAATTGCCACTTTTAAAGACCAAAAAACTTGAAAAGTGACTTGTAGAAAATCGGCTATTTCTCGGCAACCGTACAAGTTAGAAACCATTTTGTGGTATCTGTATGATCGTATGGGTTCATTCTATTTGTTGATTGGCATCAAATACCATAATTTGAAAAAGATTTCAAAACAGACTCATTTGAATAAAATATCTGTTTTGGAGGCTAAAAATACAGTTTTTGCCAAAATGACGTTACTTCCGGTGATAATGAAAATCTTAAATTACTTGTATGAAATCCCAAATGGCATTAGGTATAACATGGTGTGACGTTTATGAAAATCGAATAATAATTGACCCTTTTATGGCCCCGAAACCTTCAAAAGTGACCTGTAGAAAACCGTCTATTTCTCGGCAACCGAACAAGTTAGAAACCATTTTATGATATCTATATGACCATATGAGTTTTGTTTATATGTGAATTTAAACCAAAAGTTAAAATTATTAATACATATTAAGTTATTCTTGGTTGAATAAAACATTGATTTAAAAAAGTGTAAAATGCATTTTTTGACCAAATGATGTCACTTCCGGTGTCAATTTTAAATTGTAATCAACTTGATATGACGCTACGTGCTTTTTGAATCAAATGATGTCACTTTTATAAAAATCCAATAATAATTGACTATTTTACAGGCAAAATAACGAAAACAGTGACTTATGCAGAACTGCCCATTTCTTGGCAACTGCTTATATTACAAACGAATTTTAACATACATTTTCTTCGTATGGATTATAGCTACAAGTTTATAAAAGTTACGAAGAAATATTTTAAAATCTGAAAAGCCTGAATAGGTTGTAAATAGGCCAATTTTACACCATTTTTAGCCTCTTAATCGAATTTGCTCGAAAATGAAATCGAAATTAAAAAAACTGCTTCCTACATTTTTTGCGCCTTGAAAGGGCACACTCTTTGAGTCATATAATTTTTCAAAAAAATAATATTTGTTTATGAAGATCGTAAATAACTGTCAAAATTGTAGTTTTTGGTAAAATTATGCCACTTCCGGTGCCGACAGATAACACTTTCGGTAATAAAAAAAACGACAATTGATACAACGAAGCATATGAACTTTGTTTTATACAAATCGAACAATAAAAAATTAATCTAGGACTGAAAAACTGAATTAGCCAATGGCGGCCAAGGTAAATTACTGAGACAAAATTTTTTAACATTTTTGCACTAGTCAGATGACCCTTTAATTCTGTGCACAATACGACTAAAAAATATTCATAAATAAAAAAGTTTTTTGTAAAATTTTAAATTTTCGAAATTTGGCGCCTAATATCTTCGAAGATTTGCCGAAAATCAAAAATCGAAAGTAGCGTAGCTATGTGCCCTGTCTCAGGCTATGCCAAAATGTATCGAAAGTTAAAATCCAATGATTATTGTTAAAATTACTGCAATATTTTTAAAAACGATAACTTCGGTGATTTCGGACATTTCGCATTGTCGCAGAACGTTCAAAATAGCTTTATCCTCTAAGTCACACCCACTTTCCCAGTAAAACCGAAGAAATCGTATCGATGCGACACGTAGTTGCTGAGATCTATTCAAATTGGAATCTGAATAATAATAATAATAATAAGAATAATAATTTTAACAAAAACAATAGTGTTTCACACAAGCTACGCAGTGTGAAACCCTAATGATGTTGATTGTTCATAAAATTGTAGAACTTATATTTTGTTCTTGTTCCTTCAAATAATTGGGGTTTTTTGTTAAAGGGCACCAATGATTAAAGATGAATACATGTAATTTAATATTTAGATAAATAGCTGACTGTTCGTGCTATAATAGTTTCAAAATAAATAATTCAAAATTAATATATTGAAAATTTCATTCAAATTACTTTATTCTGAGCGATGTTATCATTGTTTGAAGGTTTGACATAGATTACTTATTATCGTAGCAAGCAAAACTCAGTTAAATTATTAAATGGAGATCAATTTTCAGCCCTACATTTCAACCTAACCAACCTCTTAACTCTTGTATCCTTTAATTACATATTATGAATATTCAACAAAACCTGGCAGAGAATGTATTTTCAAACCCTTTTCTTCGATTCTACACCAAAAACTCAACAAAAATAGCCATGCAAAAGGGGGAAAGGGAAAACAACTAAAAAAAGTTTCACCCTACATTCGTGGGTGACAGCCCAGGAAAATTTGGTAATATGGAATTTTTTCCAAAAATATCATTTTTTACTGCCATGTCATGAAAAATGTGCAAAATTTACAAATAGCATCTTTCAAAAAACAAATAATTTTCCACTTTTTAGATAGCCAAACTGGCAAGGAATATATTTTTAGAATCTGTGGACAATATCCAAACAGAAAAATTGCAAATCAGTTGCATTGATTGTAATATTAGAGATCTATACTGAAACACGTATCCCCACCCCCTAAAAATGTCAATGACTGGATCAATCTTATCTTTGGTTGCAGAGCTAACATTACCAAAGGAATCTGTCTAACAGCTCTAACATACATGTATATGTAAGCCAAAATAGGTGCAATTAATATGAATTATGGTTAAAAATAGGCCTTGATGAAAGAAAAAATGCCATTTTTGGTCTATGATCACCTCTCACTAACAAAAGAGTCTGGGTAAAGTAGTGGGAAAATTGAACCAACCCAGCTGTTTTTAACACTTTGTACAAACCCATCTGCTGTACATTATTAATTCGATCAGTGTCACCAATTTTCTGCAGGAAAGCTGGAGCTATTTCTAAACCTGGCAAACTTGTAGATCCAATCTAAGTTATATTAGCATTGAAAATAAGGGCATTTTTAGACATTTTGAATCATTTGAGTAGTCATGAAAGGATTAATTTCTACATCAAAATGGAGGGAATCTGGATATTGTTTGGGAATAATCCTGTTTTTTAGACAAAATTTGGTGAAAATACAACACTCTTCACTTTATCTTAAAGTAGCCTACAGGAGTCTGACCTTCTATCCGTATAATTATATATATAGAAGGTCAGACTCCTGTAGGCTACTTAAATGTTAATTCTCGTCTCTTAGACCGGGTCGAACTTTTCCCCAAATATTCGTTGGGTAGAACGCTTTCTGCCACAGATGGAGCAAAGTGGCAAACTCTGGTCCAAAAGCATGTATGAGGTTCACCATGAAAAACTTTAGATACACACGCTGGAAGTAGAGATTAATAAACTTGCAATTTTCGACCCTACATTTCAACGTAAACAACCTCACAACTCTTGTATCCTTCCACCTCAAAATCATGGTAAATATTCACCAAAAAAAGGCAGAAAATGTATTTTCAAACCCCTTTCTTCGGTTCTACACAACAAAATCAACAAAAATCGCCATGCAAAAGGGGGAACGGATAGATAGACTATAACTTTTGCCCTACATTCGTGATGACGGCGTAGAAATATTTCAATTTGTTGTGCTGTGTCCACATTTAATTAAGCTGTGTGGCGAGTTAAACTTCTTATACTCTTATAGACTATAAGAAGTTTAAATATTATAGTACTAAGCATTTTTGAAGGATACATTTAGTAAGTAGGCCTAAATTATATAGTTTGATATTTGTTGTAATTTGTTGTTCAGTGATGCAGATATGACAGTTCACACTGATGAGAGATAGGTAAGTAGTAAGGGGTTGATCTGTGTGTGAAACATGTATTACATGTTTTTTGGTCCATGGTGGAACCAATGCCTGGGGCACAGGTGAGGGCGTTGTTACGTCAATGGAAAGAAAATTAATTTCACGATTATTACTCGGCATTAGCACGTTAAAATTATAAATAAGTACACTTTATTAAGTACTTAAAGTTCCAATTTCACATTTTCTAAGAAAGTCAAAACATAATTATTTCTATGTCTTTTGCTCAAAAGATTGTCAACTCACTATTATACGGTCCTGGGCAAATTTTTTTGGGCATTATAAAGGGTGACACAGGGTGATTGAGGAAATAGTTACTCAATTACGTCCCTTGTTTTCCCATTCCTCTCCATGGACAGCCATCTTCAAACGTTTGAATTTGAAGTTGAAAATGATATTTTTGCCAATTTCTCAACTGGCAGTACTGAATTATAGGATTAATAGGATTATTCTTTAACAAGGTAGGACTGTTTATAGGTTCAATCTATTTTTGGGCTTTATTTTAATACATTTTAAAAATATAACTTAAAAAAATGCTATTGGAGCTTTAAATACACATGTGCATTATTTTCATCCACTTTTTATGTTTTTCATTCTTTTTACTATATTACATTCACTTTTTATGTATTTCTGTTTTCATGCATAATATGTATTATTTAGCCCGAAATGGGTGTTTTATGTAATAAAATCTATCTATCTATCAACTCTATGTAAGATTTAGCTAACCATTCTTCTAACATACTTGCTATAGACCTAAGTAATAGTTCGAAAATACATGTAAATTGTATTATAATGCAAAAGGCTATAGCCAAGTCTCACTCATCCATTTTTTATTTTAGATTAAATAAAAAATATGGCTCAACCGTTCTAAAGAGTGGATGTTGAACTTGAACCCCACTGGTCAGTGGTCGTTTCAGGTTGTTTCACTTATTCACTAGACTAGTGATTTCTGGAAATATCACACTCCACCTTCTTAACGAGTAACTAGACATCAACTTCAGCAAATAAATGAAATAGGAATTAGCATCAACTGTTCTCCTCCCACTGGGCAATGAAGGCAGGCGTACACGGGACCTCGAGTTTTCCGTCCCATCTGAACGATAAGACAGCTGTCCTTGTCAGACCCTCCATCCTCCAACACAGACAAGGGCTAACCACGTCTGTAAATCACAATGATTTTTTTTTGGCTAATGCAGGGATCGAACACGAGCCTCCAGACTAGCAAGCCAGCGCCTTACCCGCTTAACCACTGTGGCACCCCTAATCAAATACAGAAGAATAAGAGTGAGTTACAAGGTCATTATTATTATGATATACATGTATGTTTCAGGTACAGATTTCAATATGGATGATAATATAGAAGATATATTTGATGTCATACAAAATAACGAAGATATATTTGCTGCTTTAGAACATAGCAATGACGCAATCAGGTTGGAAGCAGTCAAGAGATGTGTTAGTAAGAATCCTGAGTGGAACGAAATCTATGACGATTATACATTTGAAGATATTTCCCCACTCATGTTAGCGGCAAGGTCTGGATTCCACGAATGTGTTTCTGTAATGATAGAGGCCGGGGCTAATGTTCATTACAAGGACTGTTCACTGGTAACAGCCCTTATCTACTGCTTTCATGTTCCAGACAACAAAAAATCTGCCAACAGGTTAAAATGTGTTCGACTATTGTTAGATGCTGGAGCTGATATCTACCATAATGACGTTTATGATAGTAATCCTCTAATGGCCGCCTGCTATATTTGTGACCTCGATTGTGTGAAAGAAATTCTGAAAAGAGGTTATGAAAGAAAAATTGATCGAAATAGATCCGAAAACCACAAATCTGAAAAAGAAACTACTTCTGGATTTTCTGAAAATTCATCTCAAGGTGTGAAAGACGAGAAAGATGCTCCCACATCTTGTGGTGAAGTGGATGGAGAACTTTCTGAGAAGATCGATCGAACGAATGTAAATATAACCGATACCATGATGTTCCGAAATGCTTTTCATCATTGTGTGACCTCGGAGAATACAGGTGCTGATCAAATCGCTTGCTTAAAATTACTGTTGGATGCCGGAGCGGATCCAACGATTAAACCAGGCTCTTCCCGTTCAATGGAGATAGCCATAACCTCCTCACCCAACAGCCTCTCTCTTGTGAAATTTTTGCTAACTGTTGGAGTACCATTTGATGTGCCTAAAGATATTCGCGTTGCGTTAACGGTCCCAAATGTGGAATTGGTGGAGTTCTTTTTGGAAATGGGGGCAGATGTTAACCATCGCTATGAAGATGGATTCACTGTTCTCACACATTTGATGGCCGGCATACCAAAAGGTTTCCTTAGGAATATAGACAGAGATGAACGAATTAATACGTGCCTAAAAATATTGATAAGTGCCAAAGCAGACATCAATCTCTCAGACTCTGAAGGTCGTCAACCCATCCAGTTTGCTCTAAAGCGTTGGCCATTTTTAAAATTTCCTACAGAATATCTGATTTCAGAAAACTGTGACTTCAGCAAATTGCCCGTTTCTCTTGTGTCAAGTTTGATTTTCAGTGCGTTAGTGTTACGTGCGCGTGGTAAAGAAGAATATTTATTGGACATGGTTAATTTTTTGTACGAATGTGGCCTGTCTTACTCTCTGTGTCAGTCATTAGGTGCTGAATCACAGTATGTAAAGAACTGTTTTGACAAATTGACATGTAGTCCAAGATGTCTTGTTTCTCTGTCTGTTTTTGCCATTCGACAAAACCTAGGAGTGCATATAAAAGCTAAGTGTGAAGAACTAGAAATTCCTAAAATAGTGAAGAATTTAATATTGCTTAAAGACGTTCTTTCTCCTGAATGCTTTTAATAAAATAGACATATTTAGACTCTATTTGTTTTAGTTCGTCAGATATGGTTGTATATTTACCCCAACATTAACATTACACCCCTATAAAACAATTAGGGTCTTGGTCCTCCAACTGCTAAAGACCCCTACGCGCAAGCGAATTATTGAAATAAAATTAAACCATACTAGTTTGTGTCGAGTTGATGTAAAACCCCATTTCTCTCTCTCTCTCTTACTCTGGGAGCGTTTCAACTTCCAAGGTTTAATTTACATATACACAAACGAGTATGCGATGTCCCTTCTAAAAGTCACCATGTTGTTCCATGTCAGGCCGACTGTGCTACACTAGTGACAAGGGGACATCACTCTGTCCTGCACTAGTGACAAGGGGACATCACTCTGTCCCACACTAGTGGCAAGGGGACATCACTCTGTCCTACACCACTTACAAAGGGACACTACTGACAAGTGGAACCAATGTTTTCAGCCAACATCAAGGTCAAACCCTGAAACTCCCAATAAGAGAGAAATGAGCCTCCCCTCCATCGGTTAGAGAATCCCCTGAAAGTGGTTTCCGATAGTTTGTCTGTTCATATGTCCACTCATCCTATCTTTTTGAAATATTTAATTCATCCACGTGCATCCGTTAGACTTGCAATGTAGAGGATAAGGTTTCCATTAAGATCATTTGATTGTACCTCCCATATTTCTCAGTGATCAGTCAGACCATTCTTTAATTGATACATATTGACATTTAGACCAAAAGAAGGCCCTAGGGAATTTCAGCATTAATGTATCTTTTATAAATCTTTATTTGCGGAGAAACTTCCCCTTGGTTTTCCCGCTTGGTTTCTCCCTGTCAGTGGTACGCCTGGCAAGGTCCTGTGTTCGTTTCCGGCTTTGGCCAAGAAAGTTCCTCAGATCCCCCATGTCAGTGGTGAAAGTGAAAATGTATAGTTTTTTGGATGGCACGTAAAAGAACCATTGGTAGTTGTCATTCGATATGACAGGTTGTTTCAATTACTAATTTAGCTGGTTGTTTATTTACTAGCAAACATTGCTGGTATGACCGGCTGTTTTAATTACTATCAAGTATTACTAATTTAGCTGGCTGTTTAATTACTAGCAACCATTGCTAGTATGGCCGGATGTTTTAATTACCTGGAAAAGTCATTATAGACCAGTCAATGTTTTCGCAAGAAAAGCTTTTAATGCATTATGGTGTACTTTTTAACATCCAAAAAGTTTATCAATTTATGCGCACCAAATAATAAACGGTTGGTTTAAATCTTATGTATTATGAATATGTACGAATATGTGGACGTATTATGTCATCGCCCCTGTCCGTCTGTTCACAATTTGTTTGTGGACTCTCTACAGATCACAATTCTTATCCGATTTTGACGAAACTTGAAATGTAGGTTTATCCCCATAAGATCTCGGCTGCTCTCAATATTGGCATGTATCGGATCGAAACTTCGTGGATTATGGCCCTTGATTGTACGAAAAATCACGTTTTCAGATTGTGGACCCCATAGAGGTCACAATTTTGAACCGATTTTGATGAAACTTGACATGCATGTTAACCCAAAGATCTTGGTTCCTTTCGATATTTGCGCCCATCGGATCGTAACTTCCTGATTTTTATACGCCCACATTTTCATGTGGACGTATTATGCCGTCGTCCCTGTTTGTCCATCCACAATTTGCTTGTGAACACTCTACAGGTCACAATTTTTATCCAATTTCAACAAAACTTGAAATATAGGTTTATCTCCCTAATATCTCAGTTCCTTTCGATATTGGCATGTATCGGACCGTAACTTCATCGATTATGGCCCTTGATTGTACGAAAAATTGCGTTTTTAGCTTGTGGAGTGGAGGTCATAATTTTGAACCGATTTTGATGAAACTTGACATGTGTGTTTATAACCCAAAGATCTTGGTTCCTTTCGATATTTGCGCCCATCTGATCGTAACTTCCTGAATTATGTCCCCTGATTGTCCGAAAAATCGCTTTTTTATACGCCCACATTTTCATGTGGACGTATTATGTCGTCGCCCCTGTCCGTCTGGACGTCCGTCCGTCCACAATTTGTTTGTGGACTCTCTACAGATCACAATTCTTATCCGATTATGGTCCCTGATTGTCCGAAAAAACGCCCTTTTTAGCTTGTGGTCCCTCTGGAGGTCAAAATTATTATCTGATTTAAAAACTGTTTGATTATATCACCGTTACATGGTAATTTAGCATGGGGCAGAACTTTATAAAAACGAAACAAATTCTAATGATTTTCTGATCATAACTTAATATGCAACAACTCCTGTTGACTGCCCGGACAATTTAGCTGCTGTGTGGCGTATGTTTCGTTGTCTGGCAACCTATTTTAAGTACATGTACTTACGTCTATATCGTCATATAATGACGACCGACCAACGCATCTACTACTAAAACATTTAAACTTTTGGCTTTATTCCCTATAAATGTATATTACGGTTAATGACATGACAAGAGATCATTAATTTTTATACGCCCACATTTTCATGTGAACGTATATTGTCGTCGCCCCTGTTCGTCCATCCGTCCGTCCGTTCACAATTGTTTGTGAACAGTCTACAGGTCACAATTTTTATCCGATTTCAATGAAACTTAAAACATAGGTTTATCACCCTAAGATCTCGGTTCCTTTCGATATTGGCATGTATCGGACTGTAACTTCATGGGTTATGGCCCCTGATTGTACGAAAAATCATGTTTTTTAGCTTGTGAACAGTTTAGAGGTCACAATTTTGAACCGATTTGGACGAAACTTGAAATGCATGTTTATAACCCAAAGACCTTGGTTCCTTTCGATATTTGCGCCAATCGGATCGTAACTTCCTGAATTATGGCCCCTGATTGTCCGAAAAATCGCCCTTTTTAGCTTGTGGTCCCTCTGGAGGTCAAAATTGTTATCCGATTTAAAAAATCGTTTGATTATATCACCGTTCCATGGTTATGAAGGTTGAGTTCGAATTTCGTGAAAATCGGACCAAAATTGACGGACAAAATGGCCGCCATTTGTACACGAATAGTGTGAAAATATGTTAAATCAAGGTTGTGAACAGTGTAGAGGACACAATTTTGAACTGATTTGGATGAAACTTGAAATGCATGTTTATAACCCAAAGATCTTGGTTCCTTTCGATATTTGCGCCAATCGGATCGTAACTTCCTGAATTATGGCCCCTGATTGTCCGAAAAATTGCCCATTTTAGCTTGTGGTCCCTCTGGAGGTCAAAATTGTTATCCGATTTAAAAAACCGTTTGATTATATCATTGTTCCATGGTTATGAAGGTCGAGTTCGAATTTCGTGAAAATCGGACCAAAATTGACGGACAAAATGGCCGCCATTTGTACGCGAATAGTGTGCAAATATGTTATATCAAGGTTGTGAACAGTGTAGAGGACACAATTTTGAACCGATTTGGATGAAACTTGAAATGCATGTTTATAACCCAAAGATCTTGATTCCTTTCGATATTTGCGCCAATTGGATCTTAACTTCCTGAATTATGGCCCCTGATTGTCCGAAAAAATGCCCTTTTTAGCTTGTGGTCCCTCTGGAGGTCAAAATTGTTATCCGATTTAAAAAACCGTTTGATTATATCACCGTTCCATGGTTATGAAGGTTGAGTATGAATTGTGTGAAAATCGGACCAAAATTGACGGACAAAATGGCCGCCGTTTGTACGCGAATATTGTGAAAATATGTTATATAAAGGTTGTGGACCTTATAGAGGTCACAATTTTGAACCGATTTTGATGAAACTTGACATGTATGTTTATAACCCAAAGATCGTGGTTCCTTTAGATATTTGCGCCCATTGGGTCATAACTTCCTGAATTATGTCCCCGGATTGTCAGAAAAATCGCTTTTGTTCGCTTTTGGTCCCTCTGGAGGTCAAAATTATTATCCGATTTAAAAAAACGTTTGACTATATCACCGTTACATGGTAATGAAGAGAGAGTTTGAATTACGTGAAAACCGGACTAGAATTGACGGACAAAATGGCCGCCGTTTGTACACGAATAGTGTGAAAATATGTTATATCAAGGTTGTGGACCCTATAGAGGTCACAATTTTGAATCGATTTTGATGAAACTTGACAGGTATGTTTTAAACCCAAAGATCTTGGTTCCTTTCGATATTTGCACCCATCGGGTCATTACTTCCTGAATTATGTCCCCTGATTGTACGAAAAATCACCCTTTTTAGCTTGTGGTGCCTCTGGAGGTCACAATTATTATATGATTTAAAAAAAACCGTTTGATTATAAAAACCAAACAAATTCTAATGATTTTCTGATAATTCCTTAATATGCGACAATTCTTGTTGACTGCCCGGACGATTTGGCTGCTGTGTGGGCGTATGTTTCGTTGCCTGGCAACCTATTTTTGTCTTGAAAATGGCCATTTTTACCATTTTGAGTATGATAGTTTTGCAACTTTAACCATAATATTTTCTCTTAATATGACAACGATTCGGCTCCATAGTGCAGAGCGAGAAATCATCTCAGAAATCGTCTCTGAAGTGTGCACATATGCCGTGGTGAGTTAAACTTTGAATAGAGTGAATTCTGCTCATCTAACTATTAGGCCTATTGTTATTCAGGATAGTTAACAATATATTCTATTACGGCTTTAAAGCGGGAATTTCATATTTTCTAAGAAAGTCCAAACATAATTATTTCTATGTCTTTGCTCAGAAGGTTGTCAACTCACTTTTATAGGATCATGGGCATTATTTCACAGGCATAAAAATCAGTGACACAGGAAATAATAAGACAATAACCCCCCTTGTTTTTCCATCCACCACCATGGAATGACTATCTTCAAACGTTTGAATTTGAAGTTGAAAATGATATTTTTGCCAATTTCGACTCAACTGGCAATAGTGAATTATAGGATTATTCTTTAACAAGGTAGGACTGTTTAAGGATACAAACTATTTTAGGGCTTTATTTTAATACATTTTAAAAATATGAAATTGCAACTTTAATAGTCGGTTGATGTGTTGACGATTTCACGGATGATGGCTATTTATAGCCTCATAGTATACAGCGCGCAGTATTCTCGTGCTTCTGTGTCGAACCAGAAATTAGTTCTCAGAAGCGTGCACGTGAGTCAAACTTTATAAATTAGAGCAATTTCTGTTGTGTGGGACACATGTCATTTGGTAATTTGTAGGGTAAGTGAATTATATATAGTTTGATATTTCGTTGCAGTTTATTGTCCAGTGTATCTGACATCCAGCCTACGTTCGGTGGCGATTCGATACAATCAATTCACAATAAGACGTCTGTCACTTGTTAATCATATGACCTTATAGTGACTTATTTCTAACCAGTCGATGGTAGTGCCATTATCCGTGGTCGTAGAGACCTGATAGTTCCAGGAATGTTAAAGAGTGTGATAAATGATGGCCATACACCACATTCCAGCCGATTCTATAAATGACCTTTTATTTTATACACTAGTTACTTCGTGTTGGGTAAAGTCAATGCCGGATTAAACATGGTGGGGGACCTGGGGCCTGGAACATGTGGGGGCCCCTGATCACTGACCCCCACATAGGGGGTCTGGTGGTTTTCTCCCCCCCCCCCCTCCGAAATTTTCAGAAATTGGAGGCCAGAAACGTGATTTCCTGGCATTTCAGGCACTTGTGTTGGAGCCATTATTTAGAAGTACCTACCCAGAAAAAAATAAAATTCTGCCACCAAATTAGCGCATTCTGGCGTTATTTCAGTGGACCAATCCATGCGAGTGCTATGAAATGATGACATTCTAAAGGAGGAGACTGTAAGTGGGCAGAGCGACATCAAACCTAATTTTGAAGTAGCTCAGTGATAAATAACGGAGTTACTTGATTTGGAATCGTATTATACCCCCACGATAATTTGATGAATGGAGGCCGTAACGTTACGACCAAGCCGGACTCGATGTTTGACAAACAAAATTGTAATACGAGATTTAATCAAGAAATATGAATATTTCGTGTGATCATGGTGTGCATCTCATCAAATTCAGCTTATACCCACAACAAATATCAACAACAACAACAACTACAGCTTATAATATACAATCGTACGTCAATCCGAAGCAAATTTCGCGCTACTCGAAATGATGGGGACGTGTAATGTGTTCGAGTTATACGATAATTCGAGTTAGACGATGGTCGGTTCGATAGAAGATCTCACGACAATAAAAAAACATGTGTTACACCCATCACCAGATTACACCGAATTCTCGGATGTCGATCGCAACACAACATGGATTGAGGGGGCCCAAGGGACTTCCGATGGAGGGCCCTCGAAGCATCGGAGGGGCCCCGTCACTAGGTCACCGGCCGTTGGAATCCTCGGTCCGACTATGCTCGAGGCGCGCAATTGAGATTTTTGTGGGGGGCCCCCTAATGTGGTGGGCCCTGGGGCCTGTGCCCCATGGTGCCCCATGGTGCCCCATGGTTAATCCGGCGTTGGGTGAAGTGCGACTAAAGACATCTCGTCATATTGCTTATTTATTGTCTAGACTATCTTGATTGTCCGTTCTGTTTGGTACCCAATGCTATTTAACTGAAGTAAGTCGATCCGTTCTTCAAATTTACAGCAGTTTGATATAAGTTCACATTCCGAGCCCCCCCCCCCTCCTTCCTGCACTCAAACGCCTTAAAAACATCATTTTGTCCATCTGTGATTGTCCATTCTTTGGCTCAGTGTTCAGTGCTTATGGTAGAAATTAGCCTTGACATCGGCGTAACCCATTTATAGTTTTCTTTGATTACGGGCTGCTGATGTGTTTTGGTTTTTTGTTTTCTTCCCATCCGAACGACTATGCAGCATTTCCTCGTTAAAACTAAGAATTCGGCGATGTATGGTTACCAACAATCATATGACTCGGGGAAATGACTCCGGAATTCTTTTGCTATGAAATGAAATGGGCTTTAACGTCCTACTTTTCTTTGGCAAGAACACACTCACAATCGATATGGCAAGAAGAAAATCCAAGATTCTACTGTTTAGATTGGATGTAAGACGGGGCTCCCGTTTAGCCTATATACAGATTGATGCAGGGGTCTAATTGGGACCAACACTTTCTATAATAGACCCCGATTTGAAGCCCCTAGACCAGTTATTCTCAACCATTGTGCCGTGACTTCGCCATCCAAGGTGGGCCGCGAAATTTTGAATGGCACACTAAGAAAATGCGAAAAACCATGTGATCCCAATTGAGTATTCACTGGTGTCTGTGTTTTTCTTTAATTAGTTTGGGTCATATATTTAGTCAGGCGTGCCGCTATTTTCTCACGTGTTCTAATGTGTGCCGTTGAGAACCACTTCCCTAATCTACCAATATTATTTTTTCACCTGCAAATCGCGAATTATCACCAGATATGGTGGCGCACAGCAGAAGGTTCGGGATGAGGGCGGGGTCGGGGGCGGCGGGTTTCTTACATATTCAAACCAAATGATGCCTACATGTCAGGTATGCTAATTAATGCATGAAACTATCTGAAATTTAAATACAGTTTGGGTTAATAAATAAAACGCCCTTCCTCAAAGAAAGGGTCTGTCATTGAGTCAAGTAGCGTGGTTTCGACTCCACACCTGTACATAACAAGGACTGGGGTCGTCTGTCTAATTTCGCGTGTTTTGTCCGGGTCCCCCGGGGATACCATCCCGGTCTGTTTTCCCCTTTATGTCGGGAACACATCGGTGGGGGGGGAATCAACATTGGTATATTTCACAGTTCTCCCTAGGTCTCCCGATCGTCCCATATCGCTTGGGAAGCTTCCTCGACGACTCCCGAGGCTCATCAGTTTCCATCGACAGTAAATCGCTAGCCCTAAGCTGAATCAAAAATGTCATCAATGTGCAGTGATAAAAACTGGATGTATTGCTATTCGCCGTTGTTGCTATGGTCGTTTGTTTCATGTACTAGTAATATTTGCTAAATGTCACTGCACCTTCTTAACCGAGTCATACTCTTCCTTGTGGTTCGTTTGATTAGACCTAAAGAAAACCTCTCTTCCAAATTATTACTGGTCAAAGTCCGATTAACAACCAATAAATAACTTCGTAACAATAAACAGGGCTAGATTCACAGTTCCGGAATTAATTCCAAAACTGGTGTCAATCGAGTGAAAAGGAGAATTTCGGAGTACAACGCATGTGCCGACGGTATAAAAAATATCTAAACCAATCATGACAGCTGAAACATATTTTTTTACCTAGGAATACGTCACGATTCTACTCACTTCATCTCAGCTGTCGGGACTGACAGAACTGTGAAAGGACTGAATTCCGCGTCACTCGATTGTAATTCTGTCGATTCGGAACGTTCTGGACCCCAAGGCATTTAATACACCCTATTAACCGGTGCATAGCAGAAAATTGCAAAACAACTAAAAGCGTGACAAACGGGGCTGCAATGTAAACTGTTTGGAGACGAACAATGCTTTCACCGCTGACAATACCTTGAGTCACTATCCAAAAGCTCAAGAATCGGAAGTCGATCCAGCATTGACCAGGGAGCGATTTCTCAGGAATGTGTAATCGAGTAAGCATATATCAAATAAAGATTAAGAGCAAGAATAGTTATTGGGTCATAATTATGTGATGTTTCAGATGCATGATTGAATGCAATAAAAAACCGAAGTCGCGTGTACACATTGGCATGCACATAAAAGATCCCTTGACAGTTGTAATTCGATATAAAAGTAGGACGTCCGTAGTGCTGATATCCGCTCACAATTTCCCTCGTAGCTCACTTAATTATAGCCCAGTTCAGAGCAGGCGCCTTACTCGCGAAATTTTAACTAAGATAAAAACCCAAATTTTAGTTATATGATTGGATAATATTAGATTGATTTTAGTGCTTAGCCAATCAAAACTGAAGGATCTACTAAAATTTGGATTTTATCTTAAGTTAAGATGTCGTGAATCAGGGCCCAGAACAGTAGGACGTTAAACTCCATTTCATTTCATTTTATTCTATAGCCCCGTTTACACTTGGCCGCGATAAGCGTGCCGTACTAGGCACGTACCAGTACCCGTTTACACTGCCCCTCTCGGAATCGTGCCTAAAGCATGCCAAATGTGGAACTCTTCACAGAAAAGTTAATTTCAGTCCCTATGCAAGTTACCCAGATGAAAACAATTATGGCGGTTGATTTTGATACGTTTGGTCCTTTCTCTTTTTTTTCTGTTGTTGAGAGTTAGAATGGTCAATTTTTAACCGACTTGATGCCTATTTTGAATGAGTTAGCAGTCTTTTCGAGTTATTCAATGATATTATGCTAGGCGACGAAAGCGAATAATCATGTCGTTTATAAATAGCTTGTTAAATGTATTACTCATAGCTTCTATTAGCCATTTTGACAGAACTGTCAAAGTTCGCGGGGGAAAAGGTCAAAGTTCATTTGGTGCATGCGCCGTAATCCATGCTCAGACCAGTTAGCGTTTACACTACGAAAATTTAAAGCGGTCAATTTCTTGAAATTTATCGCGGCCTAATACCGTGCCCAGTACGGCACGCTTATCGCGGCCAAGTGTAAACGGGGCTAATAATACTTCAGTGGGCCAGATTGGCACCGTTTACATAACAAACAAAAAAAAACGAAGCGTGCCATACCTGGTACCGTTTGTCGTACGCTTTAAATTTGTAATGTAAACGGGGTTTATTTATATGTTTCAGGTACAGATGTCAATATGGACGATGCAGAAGATATATTTGATGTCATACAATATAATGAAGATATATTTGCTGCCTTAGAACATACCGATGACGCAATCAGGTTGGAAGCAGTCAACAGATGTATTAATAAGAATCCTGACTGGAACGAAATGTATCTCATTGATGAGTGTGATGATGCTAACCCACTCATGTCAGCGGCAAGGTCTGGATTCCACGAATGTCTTTCTGTAATGTTGGAGGCCGGGGCTGATGTTCGCGATTGTGACCGGTCACTAGAAACAGCCCTTCATTACTGCTTCCGTGAACCGGAGAACAAAAATTCCGCCAACAGATTAAAATGTGTTCGTTTATTATTAGATGCTGGTGCTGACGTCTACCACACCAACATGTATGATGGTAATCCTCTAATGGCCGCTTGCTATATTTGTGATCTTGATTGTGTAAAAGAAATTCTGAAAAGGGGTTATGAAAGAAAAAATAATCAAAATAAAACCGAGAACCACAAATCTGAAAAAAAAATGGCGGCTAGATTTTTTGTAGATTCATCTAATACAGCTTGTGGTGAAACAGATGAAGCCGATGGAGAAGTTACCACAAATCCTTCGCCATCGTTAGACAAGAAATCAGAACCTTCTAAGCAGATAGACCGAATGGATATAAATCTACCTGATAGCATGTCGTATCGAAACGCTTTTCATCACTGTCTGAGCTCAGAGAATACAGGTGCTGATCAAATCGCTTGCTTAAAATTACTGTTGGATGCCGGAGCGGATCCAAGGATTAAACCAGGCTCTTCCCGTTCAATGGAGATAGCCATAACGTCCTCACCCAACAGCCTCTCTCTTGTGAAATTTTTGCTAGCTGTTGGAGTACCATTTGATGTGCCTGAAGATATTCGCGTTGCGTTAACGGTCCCAAATGTGGAATTGGTGGAGTTCTTTTTGAAAATGGGGGCAGATGTTAACCATCGCTACGAAGATGGATTCACTATTCTCACACATTTGATGGCCGGCATACCAAAAGGTTTCCATAGGAATATAGGCAAAGATGAACGAACTAATGCGTGTCTCAAAATGTTGTTAAATGCCAAAGCAGACATCAATCTCTCAGACTCGAAAGGTCGTCAACCAATCCATTTCGCTCTTGGGCGTTGGTCATTTTTAAAATTTCCTGCAGAATATCTGATTTCAGAAAACTGTGACTTCAGCAAACTGTCATATTATAATGTGTCAGCTATGTATTACGGTGGGATAATGTTACGTGCACGTGGTAAAGAAGAATATTTATTGGACATGGTTAATATTTTGTACGAATGTGGTCTGTCTTACTCTCTGTGTCAGTCATTAGGTGCTGCATCACCGTATGTAAAGAACTATTTGGATGCAGTAACATGTAAACCACGACGTCTCGTTTCTCTCTCTGTTATTGCCATTCGACAACACATAGGAGTGAACATAAAAGCTAAAAGTGGACAACTAGAAATTCCTAAAATAGTGAAGAACCTAATATTGCTTAAAGACGTTCTTTCTCCTGAATGCTTTTAAATATACATTATGCAAGAGCTAAATCTGCCTATTGCAAGTCTTGTTTTTAGACTTCAGATGTTATAGAATTATTAATTAGAACTCTATTTAAAAGCCAAGCTCGGGATCACCTCTGTAGACCCTGGAATGGCTTTTGATACAGCTTGGATTTAAACAGTCACCCATTTCAAATTAACTCAAGAAATGGTTGACCAAGCTAGCGATAGTCACTGACGTCAATACCGGAGACTGGTAATGAAGGCCTGCCAAGCGAGGCTACAATAGCCGTTGAGAATTTTACTTGATAATCGAGAATATGTTGGTGGAGTAATCGTCTGTCAATCAAACGATCGACAATTCTCGTAGACGGTGAAGACACATTTGATGCCTATTTCTAGTCCAAATTCCCAACTCAGTTCAGAATAAAGTAACTCGACTGAAATTTTCAATATTTTCTTTATAATATATTTCTGATTTATTATAGCAAGAATGGTCAACTCTTTATTATTAAAGCTTAATAATAAAAAAAACATATTTAGACTCTTATTTGTTTTAATTTCGCCACATGTCCTATATAATATATTTACCCCGCCATTAACATTACGCCCCAACAAAGCGCCACAGAGCAGTCGGACTGACTGAATGTTCAGCGCTATAGAAAACGATTATTATTATTATTATTAAAGTAATTAGGGTCTTTTTAATTTAGGAGGGTTTTCCGGGACAGTGGTGTTTCATCTAGGCCTACTCGTTACCGAGTTTCAACTTCCAAGGGGAGGGGGGGGGGGGGCTAATGGTCTAGAATGCCGCACTTCGACCTCTAGCTGTCCGGTAACTTCTGGCTTGCGGCTGTGGTTTCGATCCCTGGTGTGAGCTTATGTGGCATGGAAATAGGGGCGCCTTCTCCACCTCGTGGGTTTCCTCCGGGCACTCCGGTTTCCTCCCACTGCTAAAGACCCCTACGCGTAAGCGAATTATTGAAATGAAATTAAACAATATGTTAGTCCTAAAATGGCCTAGTTTGCGTCGAGTGGACGTTAAACCCCATTTCTCTCTCGTGCTCAACTTCCAAGGTTTAATTTACGTGCTTGCGAACAAGTACAGGGTTGAACATAGTTTTCTTTCCTTCCAAACGGCAAAATGCTTTTGCTCGTCAGACCGAACGTCCTACACTACGGACAAGGGGATATCACTCTGTCCTTCACTAGTAACAAGGGGACATCACTCTGTCCTACACTACTGACACCCTGCAAATCTCGGCAGATTCCGGAACTTACAACTAGATGTAGGCTATTGGAATCTACTGAGGTTTGCCGACTGACATTAATGACAAGTGGGCATCACTCTGTGCTACACTACCGGACAAACATCAAGAACAAACCCTGCCAAAGAGAGAAGTGGTCGCCAGTGCAAACGTAGCTCCCCTCGGCTCCATGGGTTAAAGAATCCCCTGAGTGATGGTGGATTTAGTTCAATTTTTTGTGATAATTTGTCTGTCCATATGTCCAGTTATATTATCTTGTTGAGATATTTAATTCATTCACGTGCATCCGTTGACGTAGGCCTAGAGTATAAGGGTTCCACCAAGATTATTTGATTGAATTTGAGATCTAGAAATTGACACAAATGGGTCGCAATGAAATGAAATGGGGTTTTGCAACTAACCTGGGCTAATGGAAGACGGGTATACGCCATACAGTGTGCTATGAGGGAAAATTTGTCCGGGCAGAGGCGCTACGGCCTACTCTTATATCGAATTCCAACTGCCAAGGGATCTTTTACGTGTACACGGGACCTCAGTTTTTCGTCCCATCCGAACGACTAGGCAGCTGTCCTTGTCAGACCCTCTTTCTGCATCACTTACAAGGGGAAATCGCGCCGGGAAATCGAGATGAACTCTCTCGGCCAATGAATGGGATCGAACACCCGACATCCAGGCTAGCGAACCAGCGCCTTATCCACTTAGCCACCGTGATCCCCTAAATGGGTCGCAATGCATATAATAATTTACTATGAATGTAAATCAGTATTGTAATACGCCAGAAGCCGAGAATGTTCATCTCGATTTTCCGGCGTGGTTTCTACTTGTCAGTGATGCAGAACGGAGGACCAGACAAGGACAGCTGTCTTGTCGTTCGGATGGGACGAAAAACTGAGGCCCCCGTGTACACATTGGCGTGCATGTTAAAGATCCCCAATCTGTTTCACACTCATTTTAATACCCATTTACACTAAATAGGAAATATTTTTTAATTACAAATGCTTCAAACCTCTTTATTTATTTTTCTTATACTTCAAAAAAATGTGTGAGAATTTAATTTGTCGGAGTAAAAAAGTTAATATGCCGTACTCATTAAGCCTCGTCGATGTCATGCTTATCAGTGATTGTAGCGGCCAAGCGAATGTTCACAGCGGGATCAGTTTGAAAGATCCCTTGACAGTTGGAATTCGATATAAGAGTAGGTCGTAGTGCCGCTGCCCGGGCAAAATTTCCCTCAAAGCACACTGTATGGCGTACGCCCGTCTTCCATTAGCCCAGTTTAGGAGCAGGAGAGTAGGACGTTAAACCACATTTCATTTCCAAGACATAAACGATGGGGGGGGGGGGGGGTTAAAGCAGCTTTAAGTCTCTAACTCAACATCATCCAAAGTCTTACACGTTGAAAACACGAATTATTTGTCAATTTAAATAAACATTGATGTTGTTATATTTTAGGAAAGGGTAGGCTTCTGATTATCCAATATTTAAGACAAAAAAAAAAAATAACATTACCAATGGTACAAGTGCGTTTCAGCGTTATTTGTAACAAGTGACCAGAAAGAACGATGCTAGACATATTTCAAAATAGGCCTACCTATCTAACGGCGACGCCATATCGTATCTGGAGAGCATTTGCAATAAACTGGAATAACCAGACACTAGAAATTGCAATTCGGTTGAGACTCATGCCGTATTTCCATGGACATAACTGATTTGAAATTAGTGTCAATACGGGAACTATTGAATGTAAATCAGTTTATAATAGGCCTACAATCAGATTACATTATTATATGCGTTACGACCCATTAGGGTCAATTAATAGGTCCCAAATTTTAGCGTTTTAGTAAATAAGGTTGTCAAAGCACTTTTATGCAGTGTGAATGAGCGCAGACAGTCAAAGCACGTCTTTTCTGTTATAAATAATGATACGGTAACTGAAAGGACTTCTGTTATGGAGGTCAATCGTATTCAGAATTAGATGTTATGTACTTATGTCTAATACTGATTTTGCAATACAAAATACCTCTATTACTCATGTCATGATACTGCTAATTCAAAATACAAATGTTACTTTACATAAAACAATCGACACAATACCTAAAATGATACGTGCAAGTGCAATGTCTTTTTGCTTCCGACATTGAACATTGAACAAAGCATAATTGTCTTGGCATCTTCTACATCTCACTATCTACACTACATCTTCGTCTTAGTAACTTAGACATAAGTACATAACATCTAATTCTGAATACGATTGACCTCCATATTCTTTAGGCTATAAAGATAGACAAAACTATATACAAAGTGTAATGGCATCCAGTGCACATTCCTATTTCATTTACAGGCCTACATATTACCGAGTGGGCGTATGCCAAATTTCTGCACTTCAGTTTGAGCTATGTATTGGGAATATCAAATTTAGAAGAAAAAAAATAACTCTTTTGAAATGTTTTGTTTGTGGTCTCTGAGTATGATCATGATGTCTTGTCCATATTTATTTCATTTGTTTTTGTGTAGAATTGTGTGTGGTGCAGTCCCCCTGCACTTACTATTATAAAAGTAAAAATTGAATGAATCGCATTAGCCCCACCCCTCCCCGCCCCTCCATCTCTATCGGGCCTTTCGTACAGGTTATTAAAAAATATATACATTTTAAGCAACAAGAAAGGTCTAGATCTATACAAATGTATCCATAGTGATGTAAACAACATTTTATAACACGACCTTCACCCTAAACCGGAAATGTGGCATCGTTTATCCAGACTCATTGTAACTATTCGCACGCAATGATCGTTTGAACGTCTGGATGATGCGAGAAATACCGGAAAAATGGGGAAAGGGGGACATCAACCTGCTTCTGTTTCAACTAAAAATTACGGCGTTTTTACGGAAGATGAAGTAAGAAATCACAATAAACCAGACGATAAATGGCTTCAGATAGATGGTAAAGTTTATGACATTACAAAATGGGCGAAACGTCATCCAGGAGGTGCCAAAATTATCAGTCATTTTTCAGGACAGGACGCTACGGTAATAATTATCTTATTTTTATATCTCTAGCATAGGAATCAGGAAATTAATAATTATTTCATTAAATATCACAATTCACATCTTTGAACAAATAGGCCCTATTTTACATCATTGGACTTTGTATAATTTCTACCATCTGATGTGATGAATGTTAGTCCATATTCACGTATTGTATTAACACATAAAACATTGTTTATATAATAATAATATCCTGACATTAGTGACATGTATGCGAACTGATCAGCACATGGTTTGGCCGCTATAGGCCTACTATCACTGAGTTGACTGAGAAGGATGACATCAGGAAAACTTACTTAGCTCTCAATATTAACTTCTTTTTTTTTTCTTTCCTATTTAGTGTCGAGAAAGCTATATAAAATAGTTACTCATTGAGTCAACTGACGTGGTTTCAATTCCCTAGTTCTATGCAACAAGAAGTAGAGTCGCCTGTCCAACCTCGTGGGTTTTCTCCGGGTCCTCTAGCGAACTCACATTGATAATTGATTCACAGGTTTTCTCTGGGTCCTCTGGTTTCTCCCACTGCTAAAGACCCCTATGCCCAAGCAGATTATTGAAATGAAATTGAACCATATGTAGTCTCGAAATGACCTAGTTTCGAGTGGACGTTTAACCCCATTTTTCTCTTTCCTTCTCTCTCCGTTCTGTGTTACACTATATCCAATGTGAACAATGCATGTGCAATCCAACTGTATAGCAGTTGGAATTCAATATAAGAGTAGGCTGTAGTGCCGCTCTCCTGGCAAAATTACCCACATAGCACACTGTAGGTCGTATGGCCATCTTCATTAGCCCAGTAGGAGCCGAAAATGAAATGTGGTTGAATGTACAACTGTTCTGCAGTGACTGGGTTGATTAAGGCGTGTATATGTGGAATGTTTTGCTTGGACAGCAGCTCTACAGTCTAACTCTTATATATCTTTGTTGATTTGGTTGAATTTTTATAAACATATATTTACATATATATTACAGGATGCCTGGGTAGCGTTTCATGATGATAAAAAGTTTGTATCAAAATATCTTACACCACTGCTGATTGGAGAAGTTAAGAATCCCATAGAGGTAAGTTTACCCACACAAACCCCCTTTCGAACCAAAAACTGTAAGCATGTTAATTCATTTTCAAAAAGTCATGATAATATCTAAAGAATTTGTTTGTATGTGTTATGAATGAAGTCCCTTTCTTCATTTGTCAAGGAAAGGGTTGGATGGCTGAGTCAGCTGGCATGGTTTTGATTCCTGTGTTGTATGTGACAAGGAGTACGGTGGCCTGCCCAGCCTCATGGGTTTTCTACGTTTTCTTCCCACTGCTAAAGCCCCTTATGCGCAAGCAAATTATTGAAATAAAATTATAATGACATAGTTTGTGTCGAGTGGACATTTAACCCCTTTTTTATCTCAGAAATGTTTTAGTTGTCATTGAGAAATGGAATCAGAACCTCAAAACAAACAAATAGATGATTACAGTACTTCAAATCTCCTGATTTTTTTTTCCAGACAGAATTAGATAAAGATTACCGTGAACTACGAGAGAAAGTAGAATCTATGGGAATGTTCCGTGTTAATCCATGGTTTTATCTCGCTCAATTTATCAGTATTATTTCATTTGAGATTTTATCAGTCTGGATATTCTGGTATTATGGAGTCAACTGGAAAACGTTTGTACTATCTGGTGCATTCATGGCAACAGCTCAGGTAAATTTATATTTATATGGGGTTTTTTTGTTATCATATCAATGATTGAAGTGTTGGCTCTTCAGGATTTTCCGGTTTTTAAAGGTCATTGGTGCATGCCAGAGGACCTTGTATGGAACAACATATAGTCATTTGGATGGGCTGAAAAATTGAGGTCCTATGTAAACATTGAAGTGCACGTAAAAGATCCCTTGGTAGTTGGAACTCAATATAAGAATAGGCCGTAGTGCCGCCGCTGTCCGGGTAAAAATTTCCTCATATCTCACTGTATGGCGTTTGCCCATCTTCATTTGCCCAATTGATGTAGACGAGTGGGAGTTAAACTCCATTTTATTTCATTTTAATCTAAACAACTAGAGGATGGGGAAACCATGGATGAAACCCAGGACCTGTGGTAGAAACCATGGATGAAACTTAGGATCTGCTCAGACAACCAGTGCTTTAGTGGAAACTGTGATTGAATTGTGTGGCTGAGTGAAGAATCTGGATGGTTAATAGATGTATGATTGATTGATTTATTTCTAGGCCCAATGGGGTTGGACACAGCATGATTATGGTCATCTGTCAGTATTCAAGAGCCGTAGAGTGAACCACTGGTTTCATCATTTTACAATTGGTATCATGAAGGTGAGTCATTTGAATTGTCTCCCCTTGAAGTCACACAAACCAGGTCGTTTTGGGACATGGTTCAATTTTATATCATTAATTTACTTGCACGTAGGGGGGTCTTTAGCCGTGGGAGAAAACCGGTAGACCCAGAGAAAACACATAAAGTTGGACAGGCAACCCTATGCCTAGTCACTTACAACCAGGGAATTGAAACCATGCCAGTTGACTCCAGTGACTCCGGTTTCCTCCCACTACCAAAGCAAAGTTTTGTAATAACCATATGTTAGTCCCAAAATGACCTAGTTAGCTCTCATGTCCCTTTCATTTTTCATATCAAAAGCAACGTGATGCCTGTAAACCAGGCATGATTTTTTTCTGTTTTTTAACAGATTTCCGCTTTTTTCATCGCCGTGGGTCGTTTCCGTGAATCATCTAAATTTGCAATAAAAATTTGGGGCATGGTGGTAGAGTCTTTTGACTTTGTCTGACGATATTTATTTCTATATTATAATGTCCTCATCGTGTGCTAAAAACAGGACTGGTAATTTTGTTGTCAAGTCTATTCATTCACCACGGCGCTAAGCTTGGGCTGGATAATGTAGCCTATTTACACAAGGTTAACAAGAGTTTGTTTCAATTGTCGTGTCAACGTTGAAAATTAAAAGCATGGTAATCGAGACTTGGGAATTATTGCCCAGTGAAATTGCAGAAAAGTATTACTCCGCTGACTTGTTATTCAGTTCGTTTCCTTTCAGCTGTGGCTGTGATAGTTAGCGTTGGTCGATTCACAACTTTGTTACCCTTTGTAACGGCACAGTTTCTATTATATTTTTATACGCCCACATTTTCATGTGGACGTATTATGTCGTCGCCCCTGTCCGTCCGGACGTCCGTCCGTCCACAATTTGTTTGTGGACTCTCTACAGGTCACAATTCTTATCCGATTTTGACGAAACTTGAAATATAGGTTTATCCCCGAAATATCTCGGTTCCTTTCGATATTGGCATGTATCGGATCAAAACTTCATGGATTATGGCCCCTGATTGTACGAAAAATCACGTTTTTAGCTTGTGGACCCTATAGAGGTCACAATTTTGAACCGATTTTGATGAAACTTGACATGCATGTTTGTAACCCAAAGATCTTGGTTCCTTTCGATATTTGCGGCTATCGGAATGTAATTTCCTGAATTATGGCCCCTGATTGTCCGAAAAATCACCCTTTTTAGCTTGTGGTCCCTCTGGAGGTCACAATTATTATTCGATTTAAAAAACCGTTTGATTATATCACCGTTACACCCTAAGGAAGGTTGAGTTCGAATTTCGGGAAAATCGGACGAAAATTGCCATACAAAATGGCCGCCGTTAGTACGCGAATACTGTTAAAAAATGGTATATCCATGTTGTGGACCCTGTGGAGGTCACAATTTTGATTCGATTTTGATGAAACTTGAAATTCATGGTTATAACCCAAAGATCTTGGTTCCTTTCGATATTTGCGCATATCGGATCGTAACTTCCTGAATTATGGCCCCTGATTATACGCAAAATCGCCTTTTTTTTAGCTTGGAGGTCACAATTATTATTCGATTTAAAAAAACGTTTGATTATATCACCGTTACACCCTAAGGAAGGTTGAGTTCGAATTTCGGGAAAATCGGACGAAAATTGCCATACAAAATGGCCGCCGTTTGTGCGCGAATACTGTTAAAAAATGGTATATCAAGGTTGTGGACCCTGTGGAGGTCACAATTTTGATTCGATTGTGATGAAACTTGAAATTCAAGGTTATAACCCAAAGATCTTGCTTCTTTTCGATATTTGCGCATATCGGATCGTAACTTCCTGAATTATGGCCCCTGATTATACGCAAAATCGCCTTTTTTTTTTAGCTTGGAGGTCACAATTATTATCCGATTTAAAAAAACGTTTGATTATATTACCGTTACACCGTAAGGAAGGTTGAGTTCGAATTTCGGGAAAATCAGACCAAAATTGCCATACAAAATGGCCACCGTTTGTACGTGAATACTGTTAAAAAATGGTATATCAAGGTTGTGGACCCTGTAAAGGACACAATTTTAATTCGATTTTGATGAAACTTGAAATGCATGGTTATAACCCAAAGATCTTGGTTCCTTTCGGTATTTGCGCATATCGGATCGTAACTTCCTGAATTATTCGAATTTCGTGAAAATGGTACCAAAATTGCCGGACGAAATGGTCGCCGTTTGTACGCGAATAGTGTAAAGATATGGTATATCATGGTTGTTGACTCTGTACAGGTCACAATTCTTATCCGATTTTGACGAAAAGTCACATTTCTAGGTTGTGTACCGTCACACCATAATCATTGTCGACTTCGAATGTAGGAAAAATCACTTTCCGTATTGTTTGTTCTCTATCCATCTCTCGAAAATGTGGGCGTATCCTGCCTGGCAGTGCCAGCCTATCTTATATATTTGTATTTTCTGTCGCTCTAATAATATATTTTGTTCATCAGTGATGTAAAGAAATATAAACCACTTTTAGGTAATTGAAATAAAAAAAAATATACGGTCAAGACCGTATTTAATATCCATATAAATACTGTCGTCTTTTGATAATCAAATTACGGTACTACAGATGATTAATAATCGGCATTCAACACTATAGAGAATTGCACGAATATTTGTGTCGCAAAGCCAAAGTAGATTCGCGGGCTTACAAAATTTGTATACCTTCTGTTTTTTTGAAGAAATAAAACAGGTTCATTACGATATTTATATGAACTGTGGTGGACGTAAAGTCCTTAACATTTTGAGGGTGTTTGTGGTGACCCAATTCTGTTATAATGATATGAATAAATAGACATTATAAATGAAAACAATAATGCCCTTGTGAAGAAAGTAAAATGGAAGTTTTGCCTGCCTTTAGTGTACATAAAAACTGCCGTAGTGACGAAGGAATTACTGTGCATTTTCTCGGGGGGGGGGGGGGGGGGGGGGTCAATGCCTGACCCCCCCTAGTAATTTGGCACGCCTACGGCCGTATCTTTAGCTCTTGGTGCATGTTAAATATGCTCGTACGCATAGTTGCTAAGATGGAATTTCATTTCTTTTGTTGTCTCTTTACAGGGAGCCTCATCTCACTGGTGGAATTTTCGTCATTTTCAACATCATGCGAAACCGAATATTATTAAGAAAGATCCTGACGTACAGATGGCGTATTTATTTTTAATGGGAGACAAGATGCCAGTTGAATGGGGAAAGAAAAAACGTGGCAACATGCCATATCAATTACAGCATCAGTATTTCTTTCTTAGTAAGTATCTACAATCACCTGGTTAATAGAGGCTATATCATAGCCAGCTGGTTGATAGAGGCTATAGTCACAAGGGGTGTCCTTGGCAAATAGAGGTTGATAACCACTTTCTTACCCCATTCAAGATATCTTTATCAACTAATGGGTTGTACTATTTATGTACTTCACAGATTTAATCATTTTAGAATTTATTTGATTTAATGTTTGATATCCTTGACATTCCCCTCTTGTTTATAATGGTATTTATAATTTCAGTTGGACCTCCACTACTGCTGCCTCTGTATTTCCATTTCGAAAATATATATTTTATAATCAAACGTCGTGATTGGTGGGTGAGTAGAAATATTTTATAATCAAACGTTGTGATTGGTGGGTGAGTAGAAATATTGTTTTTACTCTCAAGTATGATGTTAAACCGTGTTTCGTTTCATTTATTTTACTTATGTTACGTTCCGTCTGTCGTAAGGTGTGTTATGAAACGATTGTCCTGATTGAGTCAATGATCTGCTACATGCAGATATGAATTGATATGATCAACACAATTGCTACGACTGACATTAATATACGATAATACCTGGTATAATACCTGGTATGATACCTGGTAGGATCACTGTGATTACTCGACAATTAAAACCATGATATCTATCGTAGCATGAATCGAGATAGTGGGAACTGAGCATTAGGGACAATGTGAGCTACATTAGACAGGTGTCTTATAAAATGTCCATTTTCTTCTGGTATGTTTGAGTTCTAAAATAAAAACAGAGAGAAAATTGTATCACAAATTATTTGTATATTAATATGACATTGTAGCCATGGTGGTTCAGTAGGTCAGACGCTGACTCGATAGCCAGGTTTTCTTATTTTCGCTCCCGGTGTTTGCCGAGAAAGTTCCACAAGATTTTCTATCGCTGTTTCCCCTTGTCTGTGGTACAGGAAGGAGGGCCTGGCAATGATACTGTTTAGTCTTTCACCCTGGTGTGCACGTAAAAGAACCACCATAGCAAACTGGATGGCGAAAGCATGTCTTCGGAGCAGAAAAATAGGATGTTAAACCTATTTCATTTAATTTAACTAATCTGCTACATTTTGCCAATTGTAAAAATCTTAAAAGTCCAGTTGAATTTTATAAAAATGTCCATCTTTGGACTTTAACTATGAATAAAAAAGGATAATTTGGGATAATAGACGTTTTATCCTGGAATTAATGATAACAAATTAATGCATCATTTTCTTTTGGCATATTTTAGGATTTGTTATGGACAATGGTATTTTTTTATCGAATACATTTGATGTTTACCTGGTTGCTAGGGGGATGGCTGACTTTTGGTTACTACATGTTCGCCAGGTAATTAACTTATAATTTGTTTTTTGGCCTTCACATTTCAAAGAATATTCAGGATTTTGAAAATGAGTTAGTCCCCCATATGCACATGATACCTTATAAGGAGTGGATGGTCGAAGGTTAGCGTGTGAGTCAACTGATGTTGTTTTGATTCTACTAATGTATGTGACAAGGAGTCGGGTCACCTATCTAACTAACCTCATGGATTCTCTCTCACTCTCCCTCTCTCTCTCTCTCTCTATCTCTCTCACACATCTAATGAAACTTGAAAACTCTTCTAATTGAAGTAGATTGTTGGGGAACATGTATGTAGTTCATTGTCTTGCCTGAGTTTGACGATGAGCCGTTTCTGCTGCGTAGATAATTTGATATTTCAATGTAGTTTGTCTGGTCTGCTGGTTTGTCTTGTCTGGGGGATCATGATGGCGAAGTGGGTAAGATGCTTGCTCTCTAGCTTGTAGGCCGGATGTTCGATCCCTGCATTGCCCGAGAAAGTCCATCCAGATTTCTCCTTGTCAGTGATGCAGAATATTCCAAAATTTCCTCAGTATTCCAAAATTTCCTCAATATTCCAAAATTTCCCCAAATTCTTCAAAATTCCCCCAAATATTCAATAATTTTACTAATATTCCAAATTTTCCAAAAATTCAATAATTACCAATATTCCAAAATTTAGCCAACATTGTATCTCCAACATTCAAGATGTGTGAAAGTCATGGGTAGGCGATCTTGATAGGTCATTTACATATGAGATGAAAATAACGGAAGACCATCAAATGGTGTAGCTGAGTGTTTGTTGATATTTTCAGGTTTTTAGAGAGTCATTGGTTTGTATGGGTAACCCAGATGAGTCATATACCCAATGAGATAGATCGAGACCAGAATAAAGATTGGTTTAACATGCAGTTAGCGTCAACATCGAATGTTGAAGCTGGTTTATTTAATAATTGGTTTACGGGACATCTCAACTTCCAGATAGAGCATCAGTAAGTCTCTCATCTCTTCATTCTATAAAATTATTACAGTAATTTACGACTGTTGGATGACAGAGTGATACGTTGATCATTAGACCTGTCATAGATGCAAGTTGCTAGTTCACTTACCAGGCTATAACGTGTCAAAGGGGGTTGTGTGGCTTAATGGTCCACTCCCAGGCCTTGGTGTCAGGGGAGTTGGGTGTCTTAATGGTTAATGCGTGTCCGTTGCATCATTAGTTCTGTCATTGGCATCGCTTCAATTCCCTGGTTGTACCTGACAAGGAGTAGCGTTGTATGTGACAAGGAATAGGGTTGTCTATCCAACATTATGAGTTTTCTCTGAGAATTATTGAAATAACATGGTACTGTAACTTAGTCCCTCCTTGTTTTGTTGAAGCATGTTTTAAGAATGATGTATAATTATTTTTCAGTTTATTTCCCACGATGCCTCGACATAACTATGAAGCAGTTCAACCATTAGTAAAATCTCTGGCTAAGAAACATGGGATACCTTACCTGGATAAATCCCTGTTTACTTCATTTGCTGATGTTACAAGGTTCGTTCGTTCTATTTCCCGATTATAAACACTCCAATAATTAGCAGTGGATTTCATTTATTGCTTGTTGTAAATTGGGGGGGGGGGGGCGGTTGGATGGCCGAATGGTTGTCATAAAGTGTGTCATTAAGTCAACTGGCTCGGTTTCATATCCCTGGTTGTATGTGACAAGGAGTAGGGTCGCCTGTCCAATCTGCACCGTTAACCCTTTAGCTACAGCACAAGGTTGGTTTTATTTAATTTTGATAACCCGTGTATACCCTTTAGCACCTGCTAAAAGGTAAATCTGCCTGTTGCATGTCTTTGGTGTTACTATGGGCACCAGAGGTTATTTAATTCTATCTCTCTGTGTTTCAGATCATTACGGAAGTCGGGTAGATTGTGGTATGATGCCTATTATGACCTCTAGAGGGCACCAGCTACACGTACCATAACAACAGACCAGGGAGAGTCTAGTTTTACCATAACAACAGACGAGGAAGAGTCTATTTTTAGTATAACATCAGACCAGGGAGAGTCTATTTTTAGCATAACAACAGACCCGGGAAAGTCTATTTTTAGCATAATAACATCAGTCAATTTATCTGAAAGTCAGTTGGGGAGATTGACCACTTGGGAAAACATCCTAGTCACCATTACCTTAATTAGCACATATCCTCCTTTTACCGGTTGTCGGCTGGTTCAGAACGTCATAAATTCTCACATGTTGAGTTGGACACCAGTCTCCATCATCCTAGGTCTGTGTCTATTTGGAAATTTATACACTCACCCAAATTCTTAAACTTAACCCAGAATTTTCAATGGATGAAATTTTCATATAAAAAATGACCATCTCCTCTTCCACCCAGTTTAATCCCCTTCCCAACTGATCTGAACCCCTCCTCCACCCAGCCTGATCCCCTCCCCCGACCGATCTGATCTCCCCAACTGACATGCCAGTATGCAACACCAACTGACAATAAGCTGTTCTGTGATGATTTTATTTATATACATGTATCACTCATTGACAACATCTCCATGGTGATCACCATCTCAATACATAATACTTATAACACATATAGAAATAGATTTCACTAAAAATAAACACACTTATATGGATACACAACCCAACCCTACCTGTGTGTGTATTGAAATGTAGCATGTTAATAAAATTCAGAAGTAGTGTATTCATATAAGTGTGTTTATTTTTATCTCTATATATAAACAATGTATGGTGATCACCATGAATAACCATAGACTTGCCTCGTCATATATTGTCCATGAATTTAAAACTATTGTCAATTAGCCATTCAATTTTAGGCTAGCCTTTATCGTCATTGGTGCAATAATAAACAAAGTCTTGATTTTCCATTTTTACCTTAAATAATCCATAACAAAATGTTAGCTCTTGTATCATGCATGCTTAATGTATATATTTAAGAAATCTTTGAGATGATGCTTAAACTGGTCATATTCATTGAGATTGCAAAATATATCTTAAATTTGACCAACTGGCAGAATTTTGAAATAAAAGCCCTGAGTTGGAGATTTTTCTACTTAAATAAATATATATTATGTGCCATGTTTTTTTAAAATCTACTACATGATTTATTCCTATCCTGAACATATCCATTCATTGTTCATCTACCAGTATTGGTTGTTAGATGCGACAAAATTTGGTCATAAATCATTCCGTTATCATAATGCAGGGATTTCATGGAACAGTGGAGGTCACGATGTTGGCCTGAGAAAGTTCATTAGGATTTTCTGGCTTGGTTTCCTCCTGTCATTGGTGCAGGTCGAAGGGTCTGACAAGGACAGCTCTCTAAGGTCCCGTTAAACATTGACATGCACTAAAAAATCCCTTGGCTAGTGGAATTCCATGTAACAATAAGCCCGCAGTGTCGCTGCCTGAGCAAAGTTTTGCTCATAGGACACCACATGACGTATGCCCATCTTCATTAGCCGTGTCGGCGCTTGTCAAATTTCCAGCTCACTTGTTTACAGGAGATTTAAATACTTGATTGTTTAACCTTGAATATAAGTAATCAAGTTACTAGATTGTAGAGATGACACCTTGACAACCAGCACCAAATAAATATACAGTATTATTATTATTGTAATCTTCCTACAAAGGGAATATCCTTTGGTGGGTTCGAATCAGGGATTACTCCATCTAGAATGGCCAACATAGACTGGGGGATATTGGATGATATTACTGCTGTATTTTTTGAATGGATATGAGCAGATGGGGATATTGGTAATATTTACTGTTTTTTCTGAATATTTTATAGTTTATATTTTACTGAAGATTGACACAAGACTTTAACCTCCATTCAATGCACTGTATTCAATAACTTTTAGCCTATATTGTAGTTACAGTTAACCATTGATAAAACGAGCCATATTGTAGGCACTGTTAATATGTTGCAGTGTAACTAAATTTATTATATGTTTGCTCAGATTTCTAGTTTTATTTTAATTTGTGTTACAAATATTTATTATATTTATGTGTGTCAGTGCTCTTTGATTGAAAGGGCTACAAGAATGTTGTTATATTATATTTCTATATATAGATATGATGTCATCCATTGCATTTTGTTAAAAGTCCTATTTTTATTTTTAAGCTAATTTTCATTAAAATTTCAAAATGTAAATGAAATGTCGACAATTGCACTGTTTAAGATTTATTTTAGCAAATACTGTACTTAATTTAAAGCTGTTAAGAATGCCACATTGTTATTGGCTGAGAATTAATATCCTTGTGGAAAAGTTTTGCTCTTAGCAAATGAAAGGGAAGCTTTCTTAGAATGTTATAAGACTTTATGAATAAAGCATCCGGATATTTGTGTATTTGAAATTAAATATAGGACTTAAATTTAGTTGATCACCTTGTTTAAAACATCACTATTTTATCTTCTACTGTAGCTGAGTTAGGACCTGGTTACATGGAACCAGCTAGTTCTGATATGTGGGCCAGTCTTCATACCCGAGCCTGCACACTGAACAGTTTATATTAAACTAAGCTGTTCCACCACATCTCCACTAAACATGAGGGGGATTTCCCTTTTGTTAGACAATCCCAGACAAAAGGTCGTAAAATGAACATTTTAAATCTTGAACTATGTTTATACAAACTGCGAGCTGGCCCTTGTAAACAGGGATCCCGATTTTCTGGACCAGATTGCTTCATTATTAATACCCCTCTATAATAAATCAAGCTTTATTTAAATAGAATGATGTCATAAGTTATTTAGCCCTTCCCATGTAAACAGGGCCTTAGTTATCATCTTAACATTCAAACAAAGAAAATAGATTCATGTCATGAATGATTTAGCCCTTCTCATGTAAATAACAGGCCCTATCATCTTAAACATTGTTAAGTTGAAAGAAGGTGCAAGCTCAAATAAACAAACAGATTTAAACTTTGTTGGAAATAAACTGCTGATAATCCTGGTTGTTTTGATGTAAATTTTATTAAATTGTCAATACCAATTGTTGTCGGACATGTTGTCTAACGAATCAATTTTTGTTGTCGGCCATGAGACTTGTATTGTTGACAGTATTATTGTTAATGATGGTTTAAAATGTTTTCTGCTTTTTATACGCCCACATTGAAATGTGGTCGTATATTGTCGTTGTCTCCGTCGGTAGGGCTCTAGAGGCTAAATTTAATATCCGATTGACTTTAAATTTATACACAGTGTTTAAGGTCATGCGACGAAGAAGTCTATTGTTTTTCAGCGATTTCCGATAATAACTACCAGAGTTATGGCCCTTGAACACTTAAAAAAATCTTGTGGACGCTCTGGAGGCCAAAGTTAATATCCGATTGACTTTAAATTTATACACAGTGTTTGAGGTCATGGGACAAAGAAGCCTAGGCACTTGATCACTTTAAAAAATCTTGTGGATGCTCTAGAGGCCAAAGTTAATATCCGATTGACTTCAAATTGATACAGTGTTTACAGTCATGAGACGACGACATCTATTGATTTTCAGCGATTTCCAATAATTACTGTCAGAGTTATGGCCCTTGATCACTTCAAAAAATCCCGTGGACGTTCTAGAGGCCAAAGTTAATATCCGATCGATTTTAAATTTACACAGTGTTTAAGGTCATGAGACGAAGAAGCCTATTGATTTTCAGTGATTTCAAATAATTACTGCCAGAGTAATCTCCCTTAATAACTTCAAAAAATCTTGTGACACTGTAGAGGCCAAACTTATCATCCGATTGACTTCAGATTAATATACAGAGTTTAAGGTGTTGAAACGAATAAGTATTTCGATTTTCAATGAATTTTGATAACTGAACAGCTAAATCCATGATATTAAATGTTTCGTATACTAATTGTTAGCGTGGGGTAAAACTTTATAAAAATCAAACAAATTCTAATATGAGTTGTCACTCTTACTCAGATTTTAGTGTATTACAAATGTTTCATTACCGAAAAAAGTAAAAATATGCGACAACCCTTGTTGACTTGCCGGACGATTTAGGATGCTGTGGGCGTATGTTTCGTTGCCTGGCAACCTATCTTAATCATTTGCTTCGCTATGGTATATTTTATCATTTGCTTCACTATGGTATATTTTGTACTTTGTACGTTTATTGTCATGGTTTAAAACATCTATCTATTAAATATTATTTATTTCCTATTAACCTAGTTTGTGATTATTACAACCCACCCCACCATTTTATATTTATTGTTTGTGATTATTATAGACCCCCCTCCCCATTGATATAATTAAGGCTATATACCCCAATGCCCTTCAACCACAACCACCCCCACCGTGTTGGATGTATTGTTTGTGGTTTTTACAGGGCACAATTCTTAATGGTTTGTCTTGAAACTATGCATACTTATTCCTTAAACCCTTAGGATGACCCCTTTTGTTTTTGGTGCATGCCCTTCCCCCAGGGACAGAGCCACAACCATTTTTATCTGTGTGCTGCCTACAGGCTGCAATTTTGAATGGATCGTCTTGGAACCTGGCATATGTATTCCTTATATCCAAAAGACGGAACCTATTGATTTTGGTGCATGATTCGATCCATGTGAGCAGTGCTACTCCTAATTGTTTGTTAATATTTTGATTTGTAAATACTCCAAAGATTTCAAATATTTACATATACTGGGAGCCATAGAAAACGCACCACTTAGTTTTTCGTATAACAAAATGATCCTGTAAACATATCTTATTTATTTTGCTTCTTATTGTGAACAATATTCAAATGGGAACACGTCAATAAAAGCACATTTGTACACTTATGGATGTTTAATCTGTAATCAACGGTACAAAGTCAGAGGGGTCAAAACCAAAAGTACGACACAGATGGTTAATTCTAGTGTACTTCGCTGATTGTAGCGGCCAAGCGAATATTCACTGCGGGTTCAGTTTAAGATATTGGCTGACACTATTTTACCATTTTGTCTAGAAAAACATGGTCTCATAAATTCACAGCACAGGTGACGACCCCCACCCCTTCAGCCACCGGACTACTATATTGTAATATATTCTTCTTATCTATTTAAATTAATTTTCTTATCTATTTAATACATTTTGCCTGGTAAGTGACCCTCCAACCCGGGGGAGAGGGGGGTAAGAAACAAATAATAATTGCTTTTTTAAGGAGGTGTGTACATGGTATTCCAGGAAAAAAATCCACTGCAATCTATCTTGGGCAACTTTTATACGAACACATTTTCATGTGGACGTATTTTGCCCTTCCTTCCGTCCACAACTGTTTATGGGCTCTCTACAGGTCACAATTCTTATCCGATTTTGTCGAAATTTAAAATATTGGTTATGCTCCAAAGGATTTCGGCCGCTTTCGATTTTGGCATGCATTGGATCGAAACGTTATGGGTTATGACCCTTGATTGTACGAAAACGCAAATTTTTTTAGCCTGTGAACCCTCTAAAGGTCACAACTTTAATCTGATTGTGATGAAACTTAAAATGCATGTTTATAACCAAACGATTTTAGTTCCTGTCGACATTTACGCATATTGGATCGTAACTTCTTGAATTATAGTCCCTGATTGTAGTTTGTGGTCCCACTAGAAGTCACAATTATTATTAGATTTAATAAAAAGTTACACCGTAATGAAGGTTTAGTGTTTATTCGACAGAATAGCCAGCACAGCAGACTTTTTTCGTCAGGATAGCTATCACAGCAGAATTTTCTATAGATTGGTCCTAACTTGAAGAATTGTGGTTAGATTATTCAACAGAGCTGGATTTTTTGTCACAATAGCGAATAGAGCAGAATATTTGTATCACAATAGCCATGACAGCAGAAGTTGTTTTCTGCTTGGATATCTTCTATACATTGGTTTAAACAGTTGTAATTTTTCTTCATATTATCCATCATATCAGGAATTTCGCTAGATTATTTATCACAGCAATATTATTCGGCAGATATCCACCAAAACAGAATTTTTCGTTTCGTCAGAATAGCTATCACAGCAGTATTTTTTATAGATTGGTCCCAATAACAGGAATTTTGGTTAGATTATCCAGCAGAGCAGCAATGGTCGCTATAAAATCCATGACAGCAGAATATTTTCGTCACAATAGCCATAATAGCAGAAAGTTGTCATCACAACAGCCATATATATACAGCTAAATTTGTTTGTAGCTTAGTTCCATCAGCAAGATTTTCTGTAGATTGGTTTAAAACAGCATGATTTTCTATAGATTTGTTTAAACAGCAGTATTTTCGTTTAGATTATCCATGTGACAGTATTTCGTTCTTTAAATCAGGTTCTTGGATGACAACACTGGTATATACATCTAATAATAGTTTTATTCTTCTTCTTACATATTAGGTACAAACATCGTAATGTAAACGACCGTAGAACTATCTATATGGAGGGAGTCATGACTTAATTAGCCTGGCTTAGCACGAGTGTGCTAACTCCAGAAGCTCTCGTCTCGTCTCCGACTCCTAGACCTGACTATAGTACTCCTGAGGTACCTTAACTAGGCGCCCGCCTAGCATGGCCTCCTGGACCTGCCTGAAGATTCGTTTCTGTTCTGAGTTTATAAACGTATTCGAGACAAAGGAGCTCATTAGACACCTGTCTAATGTATCAAGCATCATATGAAGGTTTAACATTCAATATAGTTTATCAGACAAAGAAAGTTAGATAAGACATGCCAACAACAAGCTATAGTTACGCAATGACATAAGGAATACTACCAAGATCTCCAGCCGGGTCTTGATAGCAACAGGTTTATGTTACAATCACTAACACGTATTTTAATATGGCAGGACGCCTCTATGACATATGTCATTGTGTTATATCCCTATCTTTGTTTGAATAAAGTTATGAATTATATGAAATAACTTTTAAAGACTATTACAAAGTTAGATACCTATGGAGTCGATAATTACTACCCTTATTAAGATATAAACAACAATAATAATAATGAAAAGACATATAAAAACAAACAACACTTGTAAAATGTCGTATACAAAAATGTCTATAAACAAAAAGGAAAGGTAAATGAAACACACAACGAATTTAAAAGTTATATATACTTGTAAAATGTCATAATATCCAAAAATGTCTTTAAACAAAATGAAAAGGTCAATGAAAAACACACGAACTTAAAAGTTATATACACACAATCGGTCACACACGCGAGTCAATAAAAAAAAACAAACGAGATCCTGGAATCACAAACACAGACTACTCTTATTATTCATATAAATGGTGGAATCGCGAACACAAACTACTGTAATTATCTTCTCAGAACGCTACTGCACTGTCGTAGCCAACTGTAGGGGTGGGGTACATATGATGCCCTTCCTCGTTCCAGTAATGTTGAGGGGTCAGAATTTTCCCTGCTCTGTTTAGTTCAACTATTGTTGTTGACCGGTAGTCTTTTCATTTTCCATACCGTCTGGCAAAACGGCGTGTTATGACATGTGCTATGAAGAGTATATATATTAACTGCCACCCGTGCCGAAGTTTTATCGTCTGCTTATCATATATATCATGGAGTGAACTTAATTAATAGTTAATCAAATTAGCAAGTGGAACAGACTTGACTTTAGATAAGGATCTAACGATATTTACAATTGAAATTAGGGAGTCATATTGTTTTATCTCAAGAATAATGAATGATCTGAACACATTTAACCAATCTTAAATAAGATATTTTTGAAAGAACTAACGGTTTATCTCTATAATTTTTAAACACAACACAAAACAAGACAATACGTTCGCTCTAAATCCGGGCACAACCCTCCTGGGGTTAAACCACTTAACATAAACTTCTCCCGTTACATATCGGGGCATTTCCCATTAAAACTTTGGGGTATTACAAATAAAACTCTCTACCGTAAATATCGGGTCTTCCCATTAATATTTGGGGCACTACATCACAAATAATAATCCCGTAAACCTCGGGGCATAAATATATATACACAAACAACAACAAAAAAACTTATAAGAGACAAAACCGTTAATACCGTGTGAATGTTTAAAGAGTTATATCTCTCAATAAGGATACGTTTAACTCTATTCCAGATAATTAAACAATCATAAAACATTTCACTTCGCAGTTATTAGCCTGATAATACTTAGCTACTACTAACTTTAAAAGCCAAAATATGTGTTCAAAACAATTATAATTCATAATCTTTTAAAAACAACATGACGCATTTTAAAACAAATAATATATATATAATTTTGTTTCAGTAATATTCCTACATATAGTTAAAGACTGTTCCACTACTAGCTTGAAAGACGATATAATATATTAAATTTAGTAACGACACCATGATGTTGAATGACGCGTGATGATAAACTGCTGGTTTCCCAGTTAAATTTTAATCCACAGCACTTATGTCATTTATGAACCGTCGCCATGGTAGGATTTAGAAAAGACTTACCCGTGAATACTAAAATCTGTAGCCTGTGGTCGTCTAGTGGTATAAGACTTCAAGCGTTGCTCTGGTCTACGGCATCAATTTATATGTGACAGTATTGTTCTTTTAAATCAGGTTCTTGGATGACAACACTGGTATATACATCTAATAATAGTTTTATTCTTCTTCTTACATATTAGGTACAAACATCGTAATGTAAACGACCGTAGAACTATCTATATGGAGGGAGTCATGACTTAATTAGCCTGGCTTAGCACGAGTGTGCTAACTCCAGAAGCTCTCGTCTCGTCTCCGACTCCTAGACCTGACTATAGTACTCCTGAGGTACCTTAACTAGGCGCCCGCCTAGCATGGCCTCCTGGACCTGCCTGAAGATTCGTTTCTGTTCTGAGTTTATAAACGTATTCGAGACAAAGGAGCTCATTAGACACCTGTCTAATGTATCAAGCATCATATGAAGGTTTAACATTCAATATAGTTTATCAGACAAAGAAAGTTAGATAAGACATGCCAACAACAAGCTATAGTTACGCAATGACATAAGGAATACTACCAAGATCTCCAGCCGGGTCTTGATAGCAACAGGTTTATGTTACAATCACTAACACGTATTTTAATATGGCAGGACGCCTCTATGACATATGTCATTGTGTTATATCCATAATATAAGAAATTCCGTTAGAATATCCATCACAACAGGTTTATTCGGCAGAATAGCCAGCCCAGCAGACTTATTCGGCCGAATAGCTATCGCAACAGAATTTTCTATACATTGATCCTAAGTGGAAGAATTGTGGTCATATTATTCATCAGAGCTGAAATTTTCGTCAGAATAGCGATTAAAGCCATATACAGCAAAATTTGTTTTTTTTTATCTTGGTTCAAACAGAAGAATTTTCTATAGATTGGTTTAAACAGCAGGATTTTCTATATATTGGTTTAAACAGCGGGGGTTTTCTTTAGATTATCAATCATGTAAGGAATTTCGTTACAATATCCATCTCAACAGGTATATTCGACAGAATAGCCAGCACAACAGGTTTATTCGACAGAATACCCAGCACAGCAGACTTTTCTATAGATTGGTCCTAAGTGGGAGAATTGTGGCTAGATTATTCAACAGAGCTGGAATTTTCTATAGATTGGTCCTAAGTGGGAGAATTGTGGCTAGATTATTCAACAGAGCTGGAATTTTTGACACAATAGCGACTAGAGCAGAATATTTTAATCACAATAGCCATGACAGCAGAAGTTGTTTTCTGCTTGAATATCTTCTATAGATTGGTTTAAACAGTTGGATTTTTCTTCAGATTATCCATCAAATAAGAAATTTCGTTAGATTATTTATCACAGCAATATTATTCGGCAGATATCCACCAAAACAGAAATTTTCGTTTCGTCAGAATAGCTATCACAGCAGAATTTTTTATAGATTGGTCCCAATAACAGGAATTTTGGTTAGATTATCCAGCAGAGCAGCAATGGTCGCTATAAAATCCATGACAGCAGAATATTTTCGTCACAATAGCCATGACAGCAGAAAGTTGCCATCACAACAGCCATATACAGCTAAATTTGTTTTTAGCTTGGTTCCATCAGCAAGATTTTCTGTAGATTGGTTTAAAACGGCATGATTTTCTATAGATTTGTTTAAACAGCAGTATTTTCTTTTAGATTATCCATAATATAAGAAATTCCGCTAGAATATCCATCACAACAGGTTTATTCGGCAGAATAGCCAGCCCAGCAGACTTATTCGGCCGAATAGCTATCGCAACAGAATTTTCTATACATTGATCCTAAGTGGAAGAATTGTGGTCATATTATTCATCAGAGCTGAAATTTTCGTCAGAATAGCGATTAAAGCCATATACAGCAAAATTTGTTTTTTTTTTAGCTTGGTTCAAACAGAAGAATTTTCTATAGATTGGTTTAAACAGCGGGGGTTTTCTTTAGATTATCAATCATGTAAGGAATTTCGTTACAATATCCATCTCAACAGGTATATTCGACAGAATAGCCAGCACAACAGGTTTATTCGACAGAATACCCAGCACAGCAGACTTTTTCGTCAGGATAGCTATCACAGCAGAATTTTCTATAGATTGGTCCTAAGTGGGAGAATTGTGGCTAGATTATTCAACAGAGCTGGAATTTTTGACACAATAGCGACTAGAGCAGAATATTTTAATCACAATAGCCATGACAGCAGAAGTTGTTTTCTGCTTGAATATCTTCTATAGATTGGTTTAAACAGTTGGATTTTTCTTCAGATTATCCATCAAATAAGAAATTTCGTTAGATTATTTATCACAGCAATATTATTCGGCAGATATCCACCAAAACAGAAATTTTCGTTTCGTCAGAATAGCTATCACAGCAGAATTTTTTATAGATTGGTCCCAATAACAGGAATTTTGGTTAGATTATCCAGCAGAGCAGCAATGGTCGCTATAAAATCCATGACAGCAGAATATTTTCGTCACAATAGCCATGACAGCAGAAAGTTGTCATCACAACAGCCATATACAGCTAAATTTGTTTTTAGCTTGGTTCCATCAGCAAGATTTTCTGTAGATTGGTTTAAAACGGCATGATTTTCTATAGATTTGTTTAAACAGCAGTATTTTCTTTTAGATTATCCATAATATAAGAAATTCCGCTAGAATATCCATCACAACAGGTTTATTCGGCAGAATAGCCAGCACAGCAGACTTATTCGGCCGAATAGCTATCGCAACAGAATTTTCTATACATTGATCCTAAGTGGAAGAATTGTGGTCATATTATTCATCAGAGCTGAAATTTTCGTCAGAATAGCGATTAAAGCCATATACAGCAAAATTTGTTTTTTTTTAGCTTGGTTCAAACAGAAGAATTTTCTATAGATTGGTTTAAACAGCGGGATTTTCTATATATTGGTTTAAACAGCGGGGGTTTTCTTTAGATTATCAATCATGTAAGGAATTTCGTTACAATATCTATCTCAACAGGTATATTCGACAGAATAGCCAGCACAACAGGTTTATTCGACAGAATACCCAGCACAGCAGACTTTTTCGTCAGGATAGCTATCACAGCAGAATTTTCTATAGATTGGTCCTAAGTGGGAGAATTGTGGCTAGATTATTCAACAGAGCTGGAATTTTTGACACAATAGCGACTAGAGCAGAATATTTTAATCACAATAGCCATGACAGCAGAAGTTGTTTTCTGCTTGAATATCTTCTATAGATTGGTTTAAACAGTTGGATTTTTCTTCAGATTATCCATCAAATAAGAAATTTCGTTAGATTATTTATCACAGCAATATTATTCGGCAGATATCCACCAAAACAGAAATTTTCGTTTCGTCAGAATAGCTATCACAGCAGAATTTTTTATAGATTGGTCCCAATAACAGGAATTTTGGTTAGATTATCCAGCAGAGCAGCAATGGTCGCTATAAAATCCATGACAGCAGAATATTTTCGTCACAATAGCCATGACAGCAGAAAGTTGTCATCACAACAGCCATATACAGCTAAATTTGTTTTTAGCTTGGTTCCATCAGCAAGATTTTCTGTAGATTGGTTTAAAACGGCATGATTTTCTATAGATTTGTTTAAACAGCAGTATTTTCTTTTAGATTATCCATAATATAAGAAATTCCGCTAGAATATCCATCACAACAGGTTTATTCGGCAGAATAGCCAGCACAGCAGACTTATTCGGCCGAATAGCTATCGCAACAGAATTTTCTATACATTGATCCTAAGTGGAAGAATTGTGGTCATATTATTCATCAGAGCTGAAATTTTCGTCAGAATAGCGATTAAAGCCATATACAGCAAAATTTGTTTTTTTTTTTAGCTTGGTTCAAACAGAAGAATTTTCTATAGATTGGTTTAAACAGCAGGATTTTCTATATATTGGTTTAAACAGCGGGGGTTTTCTTTAGATTATCAATCATGTAAGGAATTTCGTTACAATATCCATCACAACAGGTATATTCGACAGAATAGCCAACACAACAGGTTTATTCGACAGAATAGCCAGCACAGCAGACTTTTTCGTCAGGATAGCTATCACAGCAGAATTTTCTATAGATTGGTCCGAACTGGAAGAATTGTGGTTAGATTATTCAACAGAGCTGAAATTTTCGTCACAATAGCGATTACAGCAGAATATTTTTACCCCAATAGCCATGACAGCAGAAGTTGTTTTCTGCTTGGATATCTTTTATACATTGCTTTAAACAGATGGATTTTTCTTCATATTATCCATCAAATAAGGAATTTCGTTACATTATTCATCACAGCAATATTATTCGGTAGATAGCTACCAAAACACAATTTTTCGTAAGAATAGCTATCACAGCAGAATTTTCTATAGATTGATCCCAACAACAGGAATTGTGGTTAGATTAGTCAGCAGAGCAGCAATGGTCGTTAGAAAATCCATGACAGCAGAATATTTTCGTCACAATAGCCATAACAGCAGAAAGTTGTCATCACAACAGCCATAGATTGGTTCAAACAGCAGGAAATGTCGTTAGATTATTCAGCCGAGCATGAATTTAGTTAAATTACAATGGCCATTAGTGCAATATTTATGGTCACAATAGCCATGACAGCAGATTTTTTTTTTGGTTTCAGTTTGATTTTAACAACAGGATTTTCTTTAGACTACGTTTAAAGCAGAATTTTCGTTCGTATGGCCATCACAGAAGAATTTTTCGTCAGATTAACTATCACAGCAGAATTTTCTATAGATTGGTCCTCACTCCAATCGTACGTAAATTAATTGGTGGTTGACTTTTTTTGGCACGTCTTATAGTTTATGGCCATTTTTCTCAGTGTTAGTACTCCCAGCCAGAATCTGGCTATTTTTTTAAAATTTGCGTTAAAGTTTAAAATAAATGAACTATTAGTCAATCCCCACGCTCAAAACATTAACAGAATTGATTGTGTACTGTATATCTGAAATAGACACTACCGAAGCACAAAACAGTGCAAGATGACGGCCGCCATGAACCACCATTCGCTGAAGCTGTCATTGAAGACGACACCAATTCTATTCGTTGTAGATGTTATTTTTGTGAAAAATCATTGGAGGAAGCGATAACATGCTGGGGCTGTATGGATCATATAGTCCTAAAGGAAACATGTAGTGTAGTGGAATGTTCATGTTGACGTTTTGTTTGTTGACCCCATGACCTATGATGTGTAGATCACGTGATAGAGATATAATAGCTACTGAATGTGTCTGAGATAACTTCTCCGCATTTAGCGTGTCTCAGATTGCATTCCAATGTGTTCTAGTTTGGTCCGAACAGCAGGATTTTTCGTTAGAGTATCCATCACAGCAATGGTTTTCGTCATAAGAGCCATCACAGCAAAGGTTTTTGTCAGAAGAGCCATCGCAGATGCAACATCAGTTAGAATATATCCATGACAGCAGAAGTTTTGTTCAGGTTGGTTCTGTTTGCACCAACTGCTGCTAATAGGAGTTTATATAGATTGTCTTGCATCAACTGATTTTATTTTTATTATATTAGGTCGATTAGGCCAAAAGCAGGATTTTTTATTAATATTGGCCGTCACAGCATGAGCAGGTTATTTTTTATTTGGATTGATCCCCACAACAGGATTTTAGGTAGATTACATTATATTTTGGCATTTATAACTCAACTTTTCATCTATGCTTTACATGCTTATTACCTTAAGTTTTATGTAAATTTTGGGGGATGACACTGGTTAAGACACTGGTTCGCTAACCCGGAAGTCGGGTGTTCAATGCCTAGAAGTTCATCCTCATTTTTCGTTGTGGTTCTCCCTTGTCAGTTATGCAGGTCACAGGGCCCGACAAGGACAGCTGTCTAGTTATAATGGTACGAAAAACCGAGGTCTTGGTACACATTGGTGTGCAAGTAAAAGATCCCTTGACAGTTGGAATTCGATATAAGAGTAGGGCCCCTTTCCCCACAAAATTTCCCTCATAGCACATCATATGGTGTAGGCCCTTCTTTATTAGCCCCGTGCGGAGCATATCAGTAGGACGTTAAACCCCATTTCACTTCATATAAAGTGTACGTTTGTTCATTGTCTTTAAGGTCAAGGTCAGTGGGAAAGGATCTGAGATTTATCAGCCTAGTTTTCCTCCATGTGTACATATCCTGTATTCAAACTGACATGCATATTCAACAATCCTTGACAGTAGGAATCCAACACAAAAGGAGGCATTAGCCTGGGAAAAATTTTTCACCACAGCACATGGTATGAAGTCAAATTCATGTCCAGGTCGTACCTTGTCTGTTGGTCTTTTAGATCGAGTGACTCCTGTATTATGATTTAAAATTATCATAAATCTGTTACTACTTTAAAAATAATAGCGTTACAGATAAAATTCGCCTAAACAGTAGTTGTTTTCTTCAAGTGAGCAACAAAGGTTTAATGTTCAATCAGGTTTTCACAGGGTATCCTTAGTTTCCAGCGTGCCACAGCCCACAATCCTTAGTCAATAAAGTTTCCAATACATGTCAATATCGAAAGGAACCAAGATCTTTTGGAGATAAACCTATCTTTCCTATTTTGTCAGAATTGGATACGCTTTGTGACATGTAGAGTGTACACAGATTGTAGACGTAGGTACAGGGTCGACGACAAACCTCGTCCCACATGAAGATGTGGGCGTATTAAGAAACAAAAGAGGCATAACAAAGCGGGTGTATATATTTATTTTTCATGTTTTGTTAACATAGTGTCTGCTTCTTGATAGCTAATATTAAGTTTGTGCATTAGAACAAATATCGCTGCTTCCTTCAATAAAATGTTACAAATGAATTGTCTGTGATTTCCAACACGCAGTTCTAGTTCTGTTGATATGCTAAATGTGAAAACTTCTTCCGGTATTGCATATATCGAGTTTTTCTTAACTTTCCTTTTTAATAGATTACTGCACAGGAAGTCCACTAATTGGAATCCAAGGATCTGAAAAATAATGGTAAATATTCTTCTTTAATAATTGAAATATTTTAACTTATAATAATCTTGCTATAGATATTGAGTTTTGGTACAACTATTTATCGCATAAATTGTTTTCTTCTACCAGGTAATAGTGAACATAAATGGAATAAAACAAACCAACAGTGAGGCTGATGTCCCCCCACCTGCAACAACAGATGACACATCTTGACTACTTTCACATTCAACTTTTTCAAAGGTATCAAGTAACCAGTTATTATGTATGGCAAGTCTAAGCATAAAATGTTCACTATCAAACTCAGGTTTTGAAATGAAATTCGGTTTAACACCCTACTTTTCTGCTCTTAACTGGGCTAATGTAGACACTTAAAGATACATTATGGGAGATTTTGACAAGGAGTTAGCCATTCTTGCTATAAAAGTTCAAAAATAGATGTTGAAACAAGAATATATTGAAAATTTCAGTCAAATAACTTTATCCTGAACAAAGTTGTTACCACTATAATTTTTTACTAGAAATGGTAGTTAAAATTCATCGACACCATTTTTCCACTGTGGCCGATTGTTGATTGACAGGCGTTAACTCCACCTACATAGTCTCGATCATCAAGTAATGTTTAAACGGTATCCAGTGAAGCTTGTGTATAGCCTCGGTCATCACTGTCTTTTATGAATAATTTCCGGAAGTATGATGACGTCAACGTCACAGAGAAACCCCACCCACGACGCCATAGTGATTAAATCAGTCGACGAAATCCAAGCCATCCGTGGGTCTACAGTGTTCATTTTGGGCTTGCTGTTTGAATAAAGATCTAATTTATAATTTCTATGACATCTGAGGCTCAAAGGAAGACCGACAAATGTCAGTTTTTGCTCTTCCATAATGTATGTTTAAGTTTCATCACACTCTATCAGTTAGAATCAAAGTTATCTTGTCCCACAGCATCGACCAATGATATTGCTTAGTCCTAATGAGCATCTATACCTTAATTAAAAGCAGAAGTTCCAAAGTCTTGACCAATCAAATTGCTTATTGCTACTTAGCCTAAGCAGAAAATTCTCATCAAACTTAGTCAATGTATTAAAGATACATTATAGGAGATTAGATAAAGAGTTGGCAGTTCTCACCATAATAGTTAAAGATAGGTTGCCAGGCACCGAAACATACGTCCACAGCAGCTAAATCGTCAGGCAGTCAACAATATTTTTACTTTTTTTTGGTAACGAAACATTAATAATACACTAAAATCTGATTAAGAGTCACAACTGATTGAGTAATTATTGTTTATTTTCATAAAGTTCTGCCACATGCTAACGTCTAGTATACAAAACATTTTATATCATGGATTTATCTGTTATCAAAATTCGTCACAAGACCTTAAACTCCGAAGTTACAAATTTATTAATTTCGATGATGGCTACCCGACGGTGCAAAATAAAAATTGGTTATTGTTGAAAATTGTATGGGCGGGAGGGCGCCTTTTTTTGACCTTGTGGCCCCCCCGGACCAAATCACCACAACAGCATTGTTCCAAAGCAATGCCAATAATAATGTCAGTAACCATGGTGTACTTTTCAACCTCAATAATTGTCCACAGTGAAACGGAAAAACACATGGTCATCAAAAAGTGTTTCATTTTACCAATTACGTGTACACATTTTCATCGCTGTAGTCTGTTGTTGAAATGCGCGAGAGGGAAACCACTATTTCCGTTTAGCATACTCACACGACTGTGTCGTTTCGTGCAAGGACGACATTTTACTAACATTCCTGTTATAACGCATTGACCCCTACTCCAAGAAATTTAGTCGAAGATATATTGAATCATGACAAAGTCAAGCCCATTTCTAGCTAACATCTCGGTATTCAAGTATTATGTAAATGCATCCAACCATTGATGTAAACTGGTTCATTGTGTACGAATTCTATTTCATCTGGGGAGGAAATTTATGTCACGTGATCGGAAATGGAGGTTCTTTCAATGATTCAATGTGCATCAATAATAAAGACCCGTAAATAAGTATTTTCATCTAAATCAGTTTAATACACTGCAATTGATATATGTAGCGGTGCCTGAGAAACAACTTATTTTATTTGGGTTGCCTAACAATAAGATTTGTAAACTAAATCTAGACAGACAGCCCTTGCGGGATAATAACAGTTTTACATGAACAAGACATTACCTTAATGCTCACAATATTAAAACCAAATCCCCTTGTCTGCTTTTGTTTTCCAAATATATATTGTTGCATTCTTTTCATCTCAGGGCTTTGCTTAAAATGTAAATGATTATTATTGTCAATATTATATACATAAAATGAAATTAAAGGAATTTTAATGTCCAATTTGGATAATAAAAACAGGCATACACCATGCATTGAGCTAGGGGGGGGGGGGGAAATTTTGCTTGGAGAGAGGCACTATGGCCTACTCTTGCATCGAATTCAAATTTTCAAAGGGTTCTTTAATGTGCATGCCAAAACAAGGGCAAATTTTTCTTTTTGACAAGAGGGAACCAAGCTCAAAATCATAACAAGGTTCTCAGGAAATGCAGGGATCGAACACAGGATGTCCAGGTTACACTGTGGTTCCCAATATTATATAAATGAAATTGGGTATATAACTTCCTACTCTGACGGAGCTATTGAAGATTGGCATATGTCACAAAATGTGCTATGAGGGAACTTTTGCCCAGACAGCGGCACTAATGCCTACTCTTACATCAAATTCAAACTGCCATACCAATGTGTACACTGTACCACTGACAAAGGAAACCACGCCAGAAAATCATGATGAACTTTCTCAGCTAAGCCCAGGAGGGAACACACAACCTTCAGGCTAGTGAGCAAGTGTCTTAGCCACCACGGCTCCCCAATATTATATAAACTATCAAAACAGTAGGACGTTAAACCCCATTTCATTTCTTTTATATAAGTTACAGTATAGTACACATTGAACATCTAGTCAATAGTCAACTAATCTTATTTTTTTGTATGTGAACTGGTTACAAGTATTTGGAGTAGTGACTGACAGGAATGTATACATTATTATTTTTAGTATGGAAGTTGAATTTGTTGTCAAAGAATAAAACCATTTACATACCAATTTTTACTTTGGCATAAGCCTTTTAAATAGACAATGAGGGCATCACCCTGAAGAAAAATCAAAATAGAACAAAATTAAATTGTAAATAAATCAAGCTTTATTAAGATACATTATGTTATCGGAGCTAATTTTTCCCGATGCAGTTCATTTGTTTTGCCTCAAATGTTAAACATACATTAGGCCTGAAATGATATCTAAATTATTAATTAGGCATTAATAATAATCAACTTTCATTGCTATCTAGTCTCCCATATGTTATTAATTAGACATCTGTTCACTTCCCAAGCCCATTATCAACTCTCTAGACCCATCTACCTCAATTAAAAACAGAGTCTTCACCAATCAAATTGCTTATCACTCCTTAATGTTCAGTTAATTACAGAGGAATATCAGCCACCCAAGAGAATTTTCACGACTGACCACTTAACTGGAGTGGCCTCCTAATAAAGTCTCAATAGGGGTTTTTTTTTGCTGACATCAATTAAATATTATGTCTGTATGTATTGGAAGCAACCATCAATACTTGCATCAGTAAATTTGGCCTTCCTAAAACTTGCTGGGAAGGAAACGAAAATTCTTGACACAAATCTCTGACATAACTTATGTAACCCTGTAATTTTGTATCAACACCCATACTATTCTACCATTGTGAAGCACTTTACAATATTTATCCATTTTAGTGAAATTAATTTTATTCTATCACACAAGCACATGATCAAAACAAAACATTGCTGAATTTGTCACCTATTATCAGGGGGTATAACCCTGCATGTAACATTATAGTAGGAATTGGAAAAGTGGTACTAGATGATTGTTACAAAAGGGGCTTCGTGGGTACTTTATTCTATCAGTATCAAATAATTTCTCATTACGTGTGAAAACAATGATCAGGGTTTGTAATTTAATAAAACAAAAGATTAATTAACAGATAATCCTGCTTTTATCGTTATTTTCACATATCTTTTTACCTCATCAATTGGGGTCCAGTAACTTAACTGTTAATCACGGGATTAGAGGGGGTGTTACAAAGAACAAGGTGGTATCATTCAACACACTGAATGGGCATGTTTTGTTTAATTTAGTCACTGTTGATTTAAGAGATGAAACAATACAATTTTTATGGGTGGGGTGTCGGGTTGGAAATTTATCCTGACCACTTATAAGGAGATGTCGCTTAATAGGTGTGGCTTCTCATACACATTCTACTGTAAAACCAAAGTTATCGTGCCCAAAGTATGAACCAATCACATTATTTATGTACGCTTAGCTTAGGCAGAAAATGCCCATCTTTAAACAACATCAAGGCATTGACCTAATACACACATACACTAAGTTTGAATATTCCAGCTCAAATTAGAAGGATACATTATGTCCCAAAAAGTGCCAGGGACAGACAGACAGCTTGTGGACACTTTCCATTGGATACGGACATATTTTTCACAGATGCAACCTGGATTACAGCTCCTTTGCTGACCATCTCATGTGACCTTATGTAGTATGTCAATCACTTGCTTAACTATTATAGCAACAACTGTCAGCTTTTATCCTTTACAATTTAATTTGATATATTTTTGTCCGACGCTTTTCGAAGAAAGCAGTGGAAATTAAAATGGGTTAATCCCTCTGTCTGTCTGTCACACTTTTTTGGACACAACAACTCTCTTTCTATTTGAGCTAGAATGTTCAAACTTGGTGTAGGTGTTTATGCCTTTATGGAGCTTGAAGATGAGCATTTTGATTGCTTGATGCTTTGGGACATGATAACTTTTGTTCTAATTAAGTGAGATTGATGAAATCTGGTGTATAGTTTCATTTCATAAATGCCTTTGATAACGAGCATTTTCTACTCCGGGTAAGCAGAGCGATAAGCAATTTGATTGACAGAGACTTTGCAACACAATATAACTCTCCTAATTGAGCTAAAATGTTCAAACTTGGTGTAAGTGTTCATTAGGTAAACGCATTGATGGGAGTTCAAAGATGAGCGATGAAACTCTTAATATAGGTTAATTATATATTATATCATTACCTTGTTTAAGTTCAATAGTTATAATGTTCTGCTTAGGTTAAGGAGCTATAAGCTATTTGTTTGGTCAAGACTTTGGAACATAACAACTCTGCTATTAATTGAGGCAGAATGCTTATTATTGATGTTGATGTTTATTAGGTGAACGTCTTGACTGAGTTCAATGATTAACATTTCAAGCTGAAGCTAAGCAGAGCTAATCAATTTTATTGGTTGATGCTTTGAGACAATATAATTCTCATTCTCTATCTGATATAGAGTGATTGAGCTTTGTGAATAGTTTCATTGCTCCATATTTTTAAAAAAAAATAAATGTGCTATTAATTAGTATGTGCCATCTATTTATTTTTGTATTTCGGTGGGAGACATCAGCCACACTGTTGGCTTGTTCTGTTACATCGTTAATTGACTTTTCATAACATCAATAATTTTTTAATTTTAAAAATACTTGCCTGGTTTTGAAAATCTATCCATTTAATCAAAGTGTCTTCTTCTTCATCATCTGACACATTGTCTTTACTGAATACACTACAATGAAACACTCATAAATGTATTTACTAATTTTAATGGTGGAATAAGACTTGTTTTTAATGGTTTAGTCGTGTACTTATTCTTTTGAAAATTAATAGATAAGATGCCAGATAACAAGACATACACACACAGCAGCTAATTAATCTAGGGGGCAACAAGTGTAATTTTGTCACAGTTTTTCTTCTGTCAGTGATGAGTCAGACGTGGCTGACTTACCTGAAGGTCTTAGCCAGGAAAGTTCAGGCTTTAGTTTCCCTTTGCCAGTGGTGCAACATGTAGGGATTGGCTATGGACACTGCACAGCGTTTGCCCATATTCTTTAGCACAGTCAGTAAACCCCATTACATTTCATTTGTTTTCTTACCTTTCCACAGGCATAAACACAAATTCTTCTTCGACATTCTGATCATCCAACTTGGTTCTACAAAATATCATGTTAAAAGGAAAATATGAAAAATTTGTACATGAAAAACAAAAAGAATTCAAAATTTGCTCTTTTTGTTTTGTGGACCACAATAGTCATATTACATACTTTTACACCACATGTATTTGCAAACCTGGATCCGCTATACGTCAGGCATTTTCGGTTAGAAGTACACACCTTCTATCACAAACCAAATATCAAATCAAACATCATTAAGGTATAGTTGTGATATTTTTCAATGGGTTTTTAAAACTGAATAATAAAAATTGTGACCTCTAGAGATTTCAGAAGCTAAAAACATGACAATTTTGTGTATAGTCATGGTCCGTAATCCAGGTAAATATGATCCGATATGCTTAAATATCAAAAGGAACCACGATCTTTGGGATATTAACAAATTTTAATTTCATCAAAACTTGACAAAAATTGTGACCTTTTGAGGGTCCACAACCTTGATATTATACACTGTTAACTGTGACGATTTTAAAACGTTAACTAACCCCCATTGTGTAATTAATTTGACTGATTGTTGTGTCAGAGAAAATCAAACTTGGAAAGAAAGTAAATTTGAACATAATTCATAATGCCTCTGGTCTGATCCCACATGCTGCTTAATTGCAGTTATTTCCCTTTGATGTTGTTTTCTCTGTAAAATAACTTCCGAGATGGCTGATCTTGGTCGAATAGTAAGTAAAAGAATGAAGGAACAAATCAATCTCCGCAGGTTTTTTGTCTAATACAGCAGACATCTAGTCAAAAAGAGGTTGTGTTGTCTTGCAAATGTTCAGGCAAAGATTTCCTTGACCAGGCATAATATAACGTCTGCGATTGTGGGGGAATTCACAAGGAATTCCCATAAGGGACCAACTATGTTCTAAGAATAGGCAGGCCTTCACGTCTTAAAAAATCATGGTAAGCTAAAAAAAAAAATAGGTTGCCAAGCAATGAAACATATGCCCACACACCAGCTAAATTGTCCGAGCAGTAAACCAAGGTTGTCGCATATTAAGTAATTATCAGAAAATCATTAGAATTTGTTTGGTTTTTATAAAGTTCTGCCCAATGCTAACAATAAGTATACGAAACATTTAATATTATGGATTTAGCTGTTCAATTATCGATTTTCAAAAAATTCGCACTCATGTTTCATCACAATCGGTTCAAATATGTTACCTCTATAGGGTACACAACCTTGATATAACATATTTTTTACACTATTCGCGTACAAACGACGGCCATTTCGTTTGTCAATTTTGGTCCGATTTTCATTAAATTCGAACTCAACCTGCATTACCATGTAACGGTGATATAATCAAACGTTTTTTTTTAAATCGGATAATAATTTTGACCTCCAGAGGGACCACAAGCTAAAAAGGCTGATTTTTCGGACACTCGGGGACCATAATTCAGGAATTTACGATCCGATGGGCGCAAATATTGAAAGGAACCAAGACTTTGGGGTTATAAACATGCATGTCAAGTTTCATCAGAATCGGTTTAAAATTGTGACCTCTATAGGTTCCACAAGCTAAAAACATGATATTACGTATAATCAGGGGCCATAATCTATGAAGTTTCGATCCGATACATGCCAATATCGAAAGCAGCCGAGATCTTATGGGGATAAACCTATATTTCAAGTTTCATCAAAATCGGATAAGAATTGTGACCTGTAGAGAGTCCACAAACAAATTGTGGACGGACCCAGCTGTAGTTTTCATCATAGATTGTATATAATAATTCTAATACTGTTCTATGTTTTCATAGCCAAGACCAATGACCTAGATATATATATATATATAAATAGGTTGCCAGGCAACGAAACATACGCCCACACAGCAGCCAAATCGTCCGGGCAGTCAACAAGAGTTGTTACATTTTAAGTAATCATCAGAAAATCATAATTCAAACTCACCCATATAACTACGGTGTAACTGTGATATAATAAAACTTTTTTTTAACTCAGATAATAATTTTGACCTCCAGAGGGACCACAAGCTAACAAAAGCCATTTTTCGGACAATCAGTGTCCATAATTCAGGAAGTTACGATCCGATGGGCGCAAATATCGAAAGGAACCAAGATCTTTGGGTTATAAACATACATGTCAAGTTTCATCAAAATCGTTTCAAAATTGTGACCTCTATAGGGTCCACAACATATTTTCACACTATTCGTGTACAAACGGTGGCCATTTTGTCCGGCAATTTTGGTCCGATTTTCACGAAATTATAACTCTGACTTCATTACCATATTACGGTGATATCATCAAACGTTTTTTTAAATCGGACAATAATTTTGCCCTCCAGAGGGACCACAAGCTAACAAAAGCGATTTTTCGGACAATCCAGAGACATAATTCAGAAAGTTATGATCCGATGGCCGCAAATATCGAAAGGAACCAAGATCTTTGGGTTATAAACATACAATCAGGGGCCATAACCCATGAAGTTACAGTCCGATACATGCCAATATCGAAAGGAACCGAGATCTTAGGGTGATAAACCTATATTTTAAGTTTCATTGAAATCGGATAAAAATTGTGACCTGTAGACTGTTCACAGACAATTGTGGACGGACGGACAAACAGGGGCGACGACAAGAAATTGAAGTAAATGTTCGGTCTTGTCAATGACGTTTGGATTGTTCATACTTTTTATACGTCCACATGACTAGATCATGTGAACTGAATTGCTGATTGGGCATGTATGTGTAGATATATAAATATTGACCAATGAAATTACTTGGTACGGAGCTAATTAATGGAGAGCATTTTTAAGGAAACATAAATGACACTTGCCGGGCCGACTGATATTCCTCAATTACTGACGTTTTTTGTGGAAATAATATACACGGCGGAGTTAATTTGAATGACTGAGGAGAGCAATAAAAAACGCACCTGGATTGGGATTTAGGTGAGCGAAGGAGCGCGAGAGCGACTCAAACATGAAGGCCTGAATAGGTTGGGGAAAATACCTCCAAAACGTTATATTATGTCCTACATACAGTGAGGGGCAGTATTTGTCTAATTTTCTTGAAATTCAAACTCAATCATCATTATGGTGCAACGGCGATATATTTGAAAGGTTTGTTAAATCGTATAAAAATTGTGTCTACAAGGTACAAACATGGATTTTTTTGTACAATCAGGGGCAATAATCAAGGAAGTTACGATCAGATGTGCGTGAATACTGAAAGGAATATTGACATATATATTAAGTTTCATTAAAATCGGGCAAAAATTGTGTCCAGAAATGAGAAACGTGATTTTGGGTACAATCATAGTCTCGGTCACCCAGACCCCCCTAGTCTTCAACGCACGGAGGGTCTGGGTCGGTTCTCAATTATTGACGAAAATTACTGGATAATCTACCACATAAAAAAACAAACTCCCGGTTACGCATGGGCAATGGAACCCTTTGGCTAGAGTCTCGGTAAGTGATAGATATTATGAAGCCGGGCCGATTTTGATAGATTCTATAAGGCGAGGATAAAATATATCCCACAATTCACTTGGCACATCTATTATTAGAAACAAAATAGAGACATACAACAGCATGAATCGTGATTAAGGAGATTGTGAGAAGCCATACGTTTGATTCATGACGAGAGAAAATTACCATTTCAATTAAAAACTTTAAAACAAAATTTTAGAGAGTGTCATTGTTGACAAGCGAGATGTTTTGATAGATTCAGCACGTGGTAACTTAAAAGACTGGATAATCCAGACAGTGACCGACTTTCTGTCAAATTTTGAGGACCCATCCAGACTAATATTCGTAGAATATTTGTTTGGATGATAAGAGACTAGTACAATCAGGGACTGTTATTTATGAAGTTTCAATTTGATACATGCCAATATCGAAAGGAACAAAGATCTTTTGGAGACAAACCTATATTTCAAGTGGTCATAACTGGATAAGACTTGCGAGCTCGAGACCCTACACAAACAAATTGTGATGGATGTATGGATAGGGGTGAAAACAATAAATGTCCACATGAAAATATGGGCATATTGAAATTGGTACCATGACTACTTACATGTAAGTTTCTATTGATTTACTTGACTTCTTTCTGTTGGATTCATCCTTCTATAATTAATATGAAATTTGCTTTACTTATTAAATATGTGTATGTATACCAGCAACAAATAATGTACATCTTTAAAAGGTATTAACAGGGTCTTGTTGATACATGCATACATAAATCAAATGCATACATAACTTTTTTGACTGATTAAAGAATATTTGAAGATGCTTTATCTAGGACTTACAATAACAAGCACTCATTCTTTTTATACTAAAAAAAATATAAAAAAATTGCATCCAAATTATAAGTGTTTTTACAAGATATATCATAGATTCTATCCGGATTATCGCCCCTATTGTCGAAATTGTTTGACGTTCTAATATCTGACGTCAACTGGCAGACTATTGCCATTGAAGAGACGACCATTGTCAAGATCGGTCGAATTATTTCTGGTTTTTTTTCAAATCATTTTTAGTGAAGCCTGTACCATAACAGGCCCTGGACTGTACAGCGCAGTGGACGCTTACGGCTGGCCCCCCGGATCCATTTACTTGATTTGATATTTTCTGCAGGTTAATCTTATAGGTTTTTTGTTTTTCGTGTAGTGCGGTCCTCCTGCACTTACTATTAGATTATTTATCAACATTTGAAAATGAATGAAATGAAATGTTCTGCTCTGACGAAATTTTTCATGGGCAGCGGCACTATGACCTACTCATATCAAATTACAATGGCCAAGGGATCTTTAACATGCACGCCAATGTATACACGGATCCTTGGTTAATCATCCCATCTGAATGACTAGGCAGCTATGGGCTAATGAAGACGGGCATATGCCACGCAGGGTGCTATGAGGGATTGTTTTTCCCAGACATAAGTGCTTGTTTACTCTTACATGGAATTCCAACTGCCAAGAGATGTTTTACATACGTGCTAATGTATGTCGTGTCTGTGTGTCGTGTGGTTGTAAATTTAAACTGGAATATCACCGATTATAATAAGTGTTATCCTATTTATTTATTTATTTATGTACTTATTTAATTAATTTTCCCCTGACCCCCTCTCTCTCATCTACGGAGCAATAATAAGTTTTTTACCCTGATATTGTTGTGTTAATTAATCCTATACGTTTTGCTAAAGTTTCCTTTTGATCTGTTACTTTTCATGGCTATGATTTAGTGGTTTCCCCTAATCTATCATTATTATTGTTTTATCAATGTAATTTAATGTATATGTTGTTACAATTTTACCTTTGAACAGTAACTTTACTATGATCAGTGGCTTCCTTAATTGTTAATTAGCTATTATTAGTTATTATAGATTTTATGTATATGGTTTCGTAAGGTCTTGTTGAGAGAGAAATGGGACTTAACGTCCACTCAACACAAACTGGGTCATATTGGGACTAACATATTGTTTCATTTTATTTTAATAATTCGCTTGCGCGTAGGGGTCTTTAGCAGTGGGAGAAAACCGGAGTGCCCGGAGGAAACCCACGAGGTTGAGAAGGCGCCCCTATCTCCATGCCACATACGCTCACACCAGGGCTCGAAACCACAGCCGCCAGCCAGAATATGCCCTACCCCCTAGGGGCAGAGCCACGCCCATTTCTTGAATTTGTTTGTTTGTCATCTACAGGTCACATTTCTTAAGGTATCATCTTGAAACATTACATACTTATTCTTTGTACCCTAAGGAACATCCCTATTTACAGTTTTGTGTTAGAACGTGATAGAACTATGAAGAAAGCTAATCAATAATTTTTTATTACTTTTAATAAGTTTAAATTTAAAGAGATTCATGATGAATGATTTTTAGTTCACAACAGCTGAACAAAGAAATGTTAATAACTGTTATATACATGAACTTTGCATGAAATGTCTAAATTACCTATTTCTTATGAAATTCATATGAAAATGGCGTTAAATTTGAATTATTTCATTCATTTACAGGAACGGTCTCTTTACAGTAGTTTTTTGATAAAAGACTTTAAAATGCATAATAATATAATCTATATTTAAACACAATTGACCATTTGATGAGAGTTTTGTGACGTCAAACCTCTAGGTCATTTTATAGTTAATGCATCGTATGAATTAATTTTTGCAATATGTAACTTTTCTTAGGTAAATATGATTTAATGACGCTAACATCCATTACAATTGATTGTATAGGATCCATTAATTTGCCAAACCACTCACAACAGAGCTCTGAACTGATCCAAAGATATGATCATTTTATTTAACCTTTTTATGAATAGTCCATGAAAATCTACAATTTTTTTCTTACCTTTGGTTTATGTCTTTTTGCTAGTTTTTCAGGGACATCTTTATCACATGAATATTCCACTCTGTCTACATGAGGGATAACAAAAAAATTAAAGAAATGTTGTAAATTATGGAAAGTCATGGAAATATGCCAACACAGAAGCTATTTCTCAGATGCAGCTTATCAAAAGTGATAACTTGGACGCCGACTATATTTCACAAGCTTTTCCAGACACATCTATGGAACAGAAAATGCTAGTTTCCACTTGTACCTACCAATTTGAGAAGCAACAAAGAAAATCATCTCACAGTGCTAAGAACAGTGGACACTAGACAGGAGTGACAAACAATATTCAAAAACATAACAAGTCCATAATCAATTATCTAGATTATCAAACGCTTGTAATTTTGAACAGGTTGAAACACAACAGCAATTTAATAATTAAGTTTAACAATAATAATAATCATAATAATAATTTGTATAGTGCAAAAATACTTTATGGCAGTTTCTATTGCGCTTTTTCAAGTTTTAACAAAGTCATTCACTACTGGCAAGAATAAGCTTGGTTGAAAAGATAAGTCTTAAGCTGAGATTTAAAGCTTTCTACAGATTTGGCCAGCCTAACTGACAAGGGTAATGAATTCCATAGAAAAAGGGTCGAGTATGCGAATGAACGGCGGCCTATCTCAAGATTGACAGCCGTGGCCGTCAATAGATTTTTATTCTTTGATTGTAAGTTTCAAGTGGGACCATGTGCAATGAGAAGGTCTTTTATGTATTCAGGATCTTTGTCATTTAAGGCTTTGAATTTCATTCGTTCACTAACTCGTAGCCAATGAAGACGCTTCAAAAATGTGTGGGTGATTTCTGGACGCTATCAGATACTTTTGTAGTCCAAACAGTGTTGCGTTTTTATAGTCTATCTTAGAAGATATGAATGAATGAACAAGAACTTCAGCACCTTCTGGGGTCAGGTATTTTTTAATTTTACTTATTTTATGTAGATGAAAAAATAGTTTGCCAGGCAACGAAACATACGCTGTGACAGTATTGGTTATTTTAAATCAGGTTCTTAGATGACAACACTGGTGTGACTTCAAATATAATATTTTTATTCTGCTTTTTACAATAGGTACAAACATCGTGATGTAAACGACCGTAGAACTAACTATATGGAAGGAGTCATGACTTAATTAGCTTGGCTTAGCACGAGTGTGCTAACTCCAGAAGCTCTCGTCTCGTCTCGTGCCAAGGCACCCATGGCCTTTGCTCAGTCCTGGCCGGACCTAACTCCTAGCCCTGACTGGACCTCACTAGTATCCATTAGGTACCTCCATGTAGGCACCCGCCTAGCATGGCCTCTTGGACCTGACTGAAGATTCGTTTCTGTTCTGAGTTTATAAACGTATTCAAGACAAAGGGGCTCATTAGACACCTGTCTAATGGATCAAGCATCGTATGAAGGTTTAACATTCAATATAGTTTATCAGACAAAGAAAGTTAGATAAGACATGCCAACAACAAGTTATTGTTACGCAATGACATAAGGAATACTACCAAGATCTCCAGCCGGGTATTGATAGCGACAGGTTTATGTTACAATCACTAACACGTATTTTAATATGGCAGGACGCCTCTATGACATATGTCATTGTGTTATATACCTCTCTTTGTTTGAATAAAGTTATGAATTATATGAAATAACTTTTAAAGACTATTACAAAATTAGATACCTATGGAGTCGATAATTACTACTCTTATTAAGATATAAACAACAATAATAATAATGAAAAAACATATAAAAACAAACAACACTTGTAAAATGTCGTATACAAAAATGTCTATAAACAAAAAGAAAAGGTAAATGAAACACACACGAATTTAAAAGTTATATATACATGTAAAATGTCATAATATCCAAAAATGTCTTTAAACAAAATGAAAAGGTCAATGAAAAACACACGAACTTAAAAGTTATATACACACAATCGGTCACATACGCGAGTCAATGAAAAAAACAAACAAACGAGATCCTGGAATCACAAACACAGACTACTCTTATTATTCACATAAATGGTGGAATCGCGAACACAAACTACTCTAATTATCTTCTTAGACCGATTATTTGGTGGAATCGCGAACACAAACTACTGTAATTATCTTCTTAGACCGCTACTGCACTGTCGTAGCCAACTGTAGGGGTGGGGTACATATGATGCCCTTCCTCGTTCCAGTAATGTTGAGGGGTCAGAATTTCCCCTGCTCCGTTTAGTTCAGCTCTTGTTATTGACCGGTAGTCTTTTCATTTTCCATACCGTCTGGCAAAACGGCGTGTTATGACATGTGCTATGAAGAGTATGCCGAAATTTATCATCTGCTTATCATATATATCATGGAGTGAACTTAATTAATAGTTAATCAAATTAGCAAGTGGAACAGACTTGACTTTAGATAACGATCTAACGATATTTACAGGGATACAATTGAAATTAGGGAGTCATATTGTTTTATCTCAAGAATAATGAATGATCTGAACACATTTAACCAATCTTGAATAAGATATTTTTGAAAGAACTAACGGTTTATCTCTATAATTTTTAAACACAAGACAAAACAAGACAATACGTTCGCTCTAAATCCGAGCACAACCCTCCTGGGGTTAAACCAATTCCTCCTTATAGGAACTTCACATAAAGCTTCTCCCGTTACATATCGGGGCATTTCAATTTCATATTCTTGGAGGTACACAAATAAAACCTCACCCGTAAATATCGGGCATTTCCCATTAAAACATTGGGGTATTACAATTAAAACTCTCTTCCGTAAATATCGGGTCTTCCCATTACTATTTGGGGCACTACGTTACATCCCGTAAACCTCGGGGCATAAATATATATATAGGCACAAAACAACACAACAAAAAAACTTATGAGACAAAACCGTTAATACCGTGTGAATGTTTAAAAAGTTATATCTCTCAATTAGGATACGCTTAACTCTATTCTAGATAATTACGCAATCATAAAACATTTCACTTCGCAGTTATTAGCCTGATAATACTTAGCTACTACTAACTTTAAAAGTCAAAATATGTGTTCAAAACAAACAATTATAATTTATAATCTTTTAAAAACAACATGACGCATTTTAAAACAAATAATATATATACAATTTTGTTTTAGTCATTTTCCTGTTCCACTACTAGCCAATATTAAATTTAGTAACTACACCATGATATTTAATGACGCGTGATGATAAACTTCAAATTTCCCAGTTAAATTATAATTCATAGCACTAATGTCATTTATTCACCGTGGCCATGGTAGAATTTGAAAAGACTTACCCCTTCAGAGCTGTGACCTGTGATCTTCTAGTGGAATAGGACTTCAAGCGTTGATCTGGTCTACGGCATCAATTTATATGTGACAGTATTGGTTCTTTTAAATCAGGTTCTTAGATGACAACACTGGTGTGACTTCAAATATAATATTTTTATTCTGCTTTTTACAATAGGTACAAACATCGTGATGTAAACGACCGTAGAACTAACTATATGGAAGGAGTCATGACTTAATTAGCTTGGCTTAGCACGAGTGTGCTAACTCCAGAAGCTCTCGTCTCGTCTCGTGCCAAGGCACCCATGGCCTTTGCTCAGTCCTGGCCGGACCTAACTCCTAGCCCTGACTGGACCTCACTAGTATCCATTAGGTACCTTCATGTAGGCACCCGCCTAGCATGGCCTCTTGGACCTGACTGAAGATTCGTTTCTGTTCTGAGTTTATAAACGTATTCAAGACAAAGGGGCTCATTAGACACCTGTCTAATGGATCAAGCATCGTATGAAGGTTTAACATTCAATATAGTTTATCAGACAAAGAAAGTTAGATAAGACATGCCAACAACAAGTTATAGTTACGCAATGACATAAGGAATACTACCAAGATCTCCAGCCGGGTATTGATAGCGACAGGTTTATGTTACAATCACTAACACGTATTTTAATATGGCAGGACGCCTCTATGACATATGTCATTGTGTTATAACGCCCACCAGCAGCTAAATCGTCCGGGCAGTCAACAAGAGTTGTCGCATATTAAGTAATTATCAAAAATCATAAGAATTTGTTTGCTTTTTTTATAAAGTTCTGCCCCATGCTAATGTTTAGTATACGAAACATTTAATATTATATCAAAATTCACTGAAAATTAATATACTTGTTGGTCTCAAGACCTTAAACTCTGTTTCAAGTTTCAGCAAAATCAAATTAAAATTGTGACCTCTACAGGTCCACTTGATATACAATATTGTTACACTATTCGCGTACAAGCAGCAGCCATTATGATGTCCGGCAATTTTGGTCCGATTTTCAAACTTAACCTTTATTAAAAAAAAGATAGGCTGGCACTGCCAGGCAGGATACGCCCACATTTTCGAGAGATGGACAGAGGACAAGCAATACCGAAAGTGATTTTTCCTACATCTTTAAGTCCTGTATTTCATACTGTATTGGGAGCAGCCATTTAGTTGGTCAGTTCCAGTCTGATATTAATGAAACTCGAAACCGACAATGATTATGGTGTGACGGTACACAACCTAGAAATGTGACTTTTCATCAAAATCGGATAAGAATTGTGACCTGTAGCGAGTCCACAACCATGATATACCATATTTTTACACTATTCGCGTACAAACGGCGACCATTTCGTCCGGCAATTTTGGTACGATTTTCACGAAATTAGAACTCAACCTTCCTCATCAAAATCGAATTAAAATTGTGACCTATACAGGGTCCACAACCATGATATATCATTTTTTTAACAGTATTCACGTACAAACGGCGGCCATTTTGTCTGTCAATTTTGGTCCGATTTTCCTGAAATTCAAACTCAACCTTCCTTACAGTGCAACGGTGATATAATCAAACGTTTTTTTAAATTGGATAATAATTGTGACCTCCAGAGGGACCACAAGCTAAAGAAAGGGGGATTTTGCGTATAACCAGGGGCCATAATTCAGGAAGTTACGATCCGATATGCGCAAATATTGAAAAGAACCAAGATCTTTGGGTTATAACGATGAATTTCAAGTTTCATCAAAATCGAATTAAAATTGTGACCTTTACAGGGTCCACAACCTTGATATACCATTTTTTAACAGTATTCGCGTACAAACGGCAGCCATTTTGTATGACAATTTTGGTCTGATTTTCCCGAAATTCGAACTCAACCTTCCTTACGGTGTAACGGTAATATAATCAAACGTTTTTTTAAATCGGATAATAATTGTGACCTTCAAGCTAAAAAAAAGGCGATTTTGCGTATAATCAGGGGCCATAATTCAGGAAGTTACGATCCGATATGCGCAAATATCGAAAGGAAGCAAGATCTTTGGGTTATAACCATGAATTTCAAATTTCATCAAAATCGAATCAAAATTGTGACCTCCACAGGGTCCACAACCTCGATATACCATTTTTTAAAAGTATTCGCGTACAAACGGCGGCCATTTTGTATGGCAATTTTCGTCCGATTTTCCCGAAATTCGAAGTCAACCTTCTTTAGGGTGTGACGGTAATATAATCAAACGGTTTTTTAAATCGAATAATAATTGTGACCTCCAAGCTAAAAAAAAGGCGATTTTGCGTATAATCAGGGGCCATTATTCAGGAAGTTACAATCCGATATGCGCAAATATCGAAAGGAAGCAAGATCTTTGGGTTATAACCATGAATTTCAAGTTTCATCAAAATCGAATCAAAATTGTGACCTCCACAGGGTCCACAACCTTGATATACCATTTTTTAACAGTATTCGCGTACAAACGGCGGCCATTTTGTATGGCAATTTTCGTCCGATTTTCCCGAAATTCAAACTCAACCTTCCTTAGGGTGTAACGGTGATATAATCAAACGGTTTTTTAAATCGAATAATAATTGTGACCTCCAGAGGGACCACAAGCTAAAAAGGGTGATTTTTCGGACAATCAGGGGCCATAATTCAGGAAATTACATTCCGTAAGCCGCAAATATCGAAAGGAACCAAGATCTTTGGGTTACAAACAGGCATGTCAAGTTTCATCAAAATCGGTTCAAAATTGTGACCTCTATAGGGTCCACAAGCTAAAAACGTGATTTTTCGTACAATCAGGGGCCATAATCCATGAAGTTTTGATCCGATACATGCCAATATCGAAAGCAGCCGAGAACGTTTGGGGATAAACCTATATTTCAAAATTCGTCAAAATCGGATAAGAATTGTGACCTGTAGAGAGTCCACAAACAAATTGTGGACGGACGGACGTCCGGACGGACGGACGTCCGGACGGACAGGGGCGACGACATAATACGTCCACATGAAAATGTGGGCGTATAAAAACCATTTGATTATATCACCTAGTAACGATGATATAATCAAATGGTTTTTTAAATCAGATAATAATTGCGACCTCCAGGGGCACCACAAGCAATAAAAGGCAATTTATCGGACAATCAGGGGCCATAATGCATGAAGTTTCGGTCCAATACATGCCAATATAGAAAGCATCCGAGATCTTATGGGGATAAACGTATATTTCAAGTTTTCGTCAAAATCGGATAAGAATTGTGACCTGTAGAGAGTCCACAAACAAATTGTGGACGGACGAACGTCCGGACGGACAGGGGTGACGACAATATACATCCACATGAAAAGTGGTTAATATTTTTTTTACATTACTGATGACCACAATATATTATTAGAGCGACAGAAAATTCCAGTATATAAATTACAATAGAAACTGTGCTGTTATAAAGTTGTGAATCGACCAACGCTAACGATCACAGCTGAAACGAAACGACTTAAGTCGGCAGAGTAATACTTTTCTGCAATTTCATTGGACAATAATTACCAAGTCTCGATTACCATGCTTTTAATTTTTGTAGGTTGAAACGGCAATTGAAACATACTGTTGTTAACTTTGTGTACATAGACTACATTATCAAGATCAAGCTTATAGTGCCGTGGTTAATGCTATACCGCACCTGTTAATGAATAGACTTGACAACAAAATTACCAGTCCGGTTTTTAGCACACGGTGATGACATTAAAATGTTAAAATAGAAATGAATATCGTCAGACAAAAGTCAAAAGACTCTACCACCATGCCCCAAATTTTTATTGCAAATTTATATGATTCACGGAAATGACCCACGACAATGAAAAAAGCTGTTTTGTGCCTATTATCAAAAATTCGTTTTTTTCAGGATTTAATTTCCAAATGCTGTGCAAGATACAACCACATTTTGCATGAGATGGACACAAGAAGGAAAAAAAAATTTGTTTAAACAAATAGGGGCCATAATCCAAAACAGTTACTGTCCAACATGCGGCAATACATTTTTATACTAAATTGATTTATCTACCTTTTTTAGCAGCTGGTTCTTCTTTTTCTATGGGTTGTTCTTTAGGAGTTGCTTTTTTAATTTCTGACGGAGGCTTTTCCAGCGTTACTTTCTTTTTTCCTGATGGGGGGCTTTTGGGGTGTTGGTTTCTTGTTTTCTGCCTGAGGTTTTACAGATGACTTTGATGAAATATCGTCCTCTTCACTGGAAACAGATGTTCCTAAGAAGAACACATGAATACATTAATAATTTGTGCCCAGATAGAAAACAGTAGGAAATCTTTACAACACTATGACCACATGCCAAGTCCATAATCAACTCTCTAGACTATCGAAAGGTTGTGATTTTGAACAGATTGAAACACAACAGCCATTTATTTATTCAATCTAACAAATTGTTGCCGTCCAAGATACACCCACATTTTGCAAGACAGAAGAAGGAAAAAAAATTGTTTCCAAACAATTAGGGGCCATAATCCAGAACAGTCCAACATGCGTCAATATATTTTTATACTAAGTTGACTTATCTACCTTTTTTAGAAGCTGGTATTCTTTTTCTATTGGTTGTTCTTTAGGAGTTGCTTTTTTAATTTCTGATGGTGGCTTTTCAGGGGTTACTTTCTTTTTTCCTTTTCCTGATGGGGGCTTCTGGGGTGTTGGTCTCTTGTTTTCTGCCCGAGGTTTTACAGATGACTTTGATGAAATATCGTCCTCTTCACTGGAAACATATGTTCCTAAGAAGAACATATGAATACATTAATATTTTGTGCCCAGATAGAAAACTGTAGGAAATCTTTACAAAACTATGACCACATGCCAAGTGCATAATCAAATCTCTAGACTATCGAAAGGTTGTGACTTTGAACAGATTGAAACACAACAGCCATTTATTTATTCAATCTAACAAATAGTTGCCGTGCAAGATATACCCACATTTTGCAAGACAGAAGAAGGAAAAAAAAATTGTTTCCAAGCAATTAGGGGCCATAATCCAAAACAGTTACTGTCCAACATGCGTCAATATATTTTTATAATAAGTTGATTTATCTACCTTTTTTAGCAACTGGTACTTCTTTTTCTACGGGTTGTTCTTTAGGAGTTGCTTTTTTAATTTCTGATGGTGGCTTTTCTGGCGTTACTTTCTTTTTTCCTGATGGGGGCTTTTGGGGTGTTGGTTTCTTGTTTTCTGCCTGAGGTTTTACAGATGACTTTGATGAAATATCGTCCTCTTCACTGGAAACAGATGTTCCTAAGAAGAACATATGAATACATTAATATTTTGTGCCCAGATAGAAAACTGTAGGAAATCTTTACAACACTATGACCACATGCCAAGTGCATAATCAACCCTCTAGACTATCGAAAGGTTGTGATTTTGAACAGATTGAAACACAACAGCCATTTATTTATTCAATCTAACAAATCGTTGCCGTGCAAGATACACCTACATTTTGCAAAACAGAAAGAAAAAAAAAACAGCCACTGCCAGGCAGGATATGCCCACATTTTCGAGTGATGGATAAAGAACAACCTAAAATGAAAGTTATTTTTCCTACAATTTGATAACACCACAATATTAGAGTTAATTATAACCATTTTATTCCTTCTGACATTACATCAAAGCCATGCCATACACGGCCATTCATTCCCGCCTTGCGGCCAAGACGTCCTTTCTCCCGCACATGCTCACCCGAATAACTCACATTACATCATAGACATAATTGACATGAATGATTCACATTAGATAAACACAGATAAATATTAACAATCTCCCCTTTTTATATTTTTATAGGAATACAAACAAAACCTTTAGAAAGACTACCTAGTCTTAAAAGTAAACATTTGAGAATAAACAGGCAAATATAAACCTAACATCCCATATACTAATTAAAGTAATAAGAACTAATAAACCAAATTTAGAGATCCTGAATTAAAGACTTCTAGTAATAGTTTATTGGATACACCCTTTTTTGTAAGACAATCTGATACTTGTTTACTACTAGGTATCCATTCAATTTTTAATAATTCACCATTAGCTATCATTTGTTTTATACTTGCAATATCAATCTTAAGTCTCTTTTCCTGTACTAGTTTAGTGGAATAAATATTTTCATAGATCGACTTGTTATCTGTTAAACATATCAATGGAATTTTATTTGACTAAACATCTTTAAATAACATTTCACTTAGAAGAGACCTAATAAAATATGCAGTATCAATACCATCAACAATTGCCAAAGTCTCGGACGCAATAGTACTTTTAATGACCCGTCGAATTTTTTGTGAAGACCAAGCAATGGGTGCACTCTTGTTGTTGTCATCAACAATAAATACCAAATAGCCTTCAGCACTAGATATACCATCACTCATGTTAGCATAAGATGCATCCGAGAATGTGACAATTTTAATATTGTGTAATGAACTCATTTTTGGAAATAAAAGTTTACATTCATCTCCCTTTAATTTTCTAACCATTTTGTTTGCTGTTATAATGTCCTCTACAAGCGGTTGTTTTAAAGAAACCGTAAGATCCAGTACATCATAACACAAATCGGGACGTGATTGGGTAGATACCCAATTAACCTGTCCAATGACTTCACGCAAAAGTTTAAATTCATCATTTGTCAAGTTATCAAACTTTCTTCCAGAACGACCAGGTGCAAGTCTGATTTGTGCTATTGAGTTAATGTAATTTTCTTGATGTAAAGTAATTCCTTCATCAGACTGATTAATTTCTAATCCAATGTATTTAAAAGTGTTTTCTTGGATTCTCCCAGTCACAAATTTTGCAGTCATATGATCTGCTACTTGTTCTTTAAATTTTAAAGTTCCAGCCCAAATAAAGTCATCAACATGCAAGATGAAAATACCTGCAAGAGAGGCATCTTCATACCAAAATAAAAATGCAGGATCTACAATAGATTGTACGCAAGATTTAGATTTAAGTTCATTAGACACACTCAGAAACCAATTTAGAGATGCGTCAACGAGTCCATAGACACACTTATTCAATTTCCAAACAATTCCCTCACAATTGGCTTCAAGTGGTGGATCTAAATATACATCTCTTAAAAATTGGTTTCCTTGTAGAAAGGCAGCTTTGATGTCAATAGAATTTGGATTCCATTCTAATATTGAGATTAATACAAAGAATAATCGAATACTTTCTTTACATGCCGTTGGCGAGTCGGAACGCACACTCTCCTCCTCAAAACCACGAGCAACGAGTCGCGCTGTAACAATTACTGATCCGTCAACCTCCTTATTGGTGATTACCCATCTGGTGCTAATAGTTTTTTGTCCTTCATCTTTTACCTCATTATACACATTGAATGTTTTCCAATTTGCGAGTTCTTTTGATTTGGCATTTTCAACCTCACATTCCAAAGATAAATTCTGATTGTGGACGATGTTTGTTTGTTGATCTATATTTGTATATTCTCACTCTAAATTCTCACTGGCAAAATCAAGTCCCTTTTTGGTATTTGTGTCCTCATCCTGTATATTTAGATATGACCAATATTTACCACTAGCCTTGCCTCCTTTACTTATGACAGTAGCTGTTGTCCAATGTTGATCGTCACCACATCTATACTTAATACGATCGTTAACATGTGGAATTTTAATTGAATCTCCTCTATTATCTATTGCATTCTCGGTTAATGGCAAGTCATTATTTTCAGTATTATTGTCATTATTAACTTCATTGTGTGTTAATAAATGACTTGGATTACTGTCATCCTCTTCCTCTGGAAAAGAAGCAAAACTGTGGTCAGGTTTACGTCCGTTGTCAGGTGTGTCTATATTGTTGTCTGAAGCATTTATTACACTAGACTTATCATCGAAGGAAGTGTTTTTGAATTCATCACCAACACGTATCAATCGGCAAGGATGTACTTTTACATAAATGCTTCCATGCCTAACAAAAACTATTTTGCCGTCTTGTCCAATTACTCTGCTTGAATCATCACGCTTATAATAAACATTGTCACCATGTTGAAAGAATTCACCAGAAACCCGAACCTGATGTCTTAACGCTCGCCGTATACGTTCAGCAGACTCTGCCGCTACAAATGCTCGACGACCTGAATGAAGGGCATTAAGATGTGCAGCAAAAGTTTTATTTATTGTTGTACCTTCCAAAGCGGGCAGTCTATCGGAAAATACGCATGGGAGGTTTGGGTTAGCTCCAAAAACAAGTTGGTATGGGCTCCAGCCATACACCATATGCACTCGGCAAACCTCGTAAGATTTCGGGAATCTAAACTCGGCTGTATGATGAATTCCGCCATATTGGAACTACTTTAAAGGTCCCGGATGAAACATGGCTGCGCCCATGGTGTCTTGTCACTCGGCAAACCTCGGCAGATTGTGCGGAACTTACATATCAGATTGCGGAACCAACATCTAGCCTCGGCTGTATGACGAATTCCGTCATACTTGAACTACTTTAAAGGTCCCGGATGAAATATGGCTGCGCCCATGGTGTCTTGTCTTTTGTAGGAATAATGCTGCCCTGTGCTTTGAAACTAGTGCTAAATGTAAATCTGGATCAGGTATATTGAGGAGACTATTGGTGGTTTTTCAAGGTAATTTTTATACACTAATCTTCCCTCAGATTTATTAAAACTCCACTTCAATTTACTGTCAGAGTTGTTTGAAATTGTAAATTGGATGTGTGCTGTTAATATTAGTAGTTAGTAGTTAGATCTATTACTTTATATTTTTTTAGTCTTTAAAATTTTGGAAGAAAAGGCAACCTTGGGCTATGTACGAGGGTTCGATTCCCTCCCTAGGCAAAGTTGAATTTAAAGCTGGTGCAAAGTGGGCAGATTGCCTAGTGGCCCCACGTAGCCCAAGATTACCCCCCTCTTTGAAATACTTCTTCTTATAATTATAACATACTATGGTCCCAAATTTGCTAAATCAAGTAAATAACAGTGAGACCTGTAATCAAACTGTATATGGAATTGTTGACTTTTTGGGGAAATTAGGTCAAAAGAATCCATTTCTTTTTTGCAAAGGGAAGATGTATTTTTCCATAGCTAAATCTCCATATATGTGTGCTGTAATTTGATGAGAGATTTATGCTTGTCTAAAGTTAGAAAGAAAAAACACCGGAGGACTTGTGAGATATCTCTGCCAGACCGAATAATCATGTAAATGTCAATTAGAAAATACTGATAAGTATTTTATTTATTTCTATTTATTAGTTTTTATAAGAGAAAGAAGACAAGGCCAAAGTATGGGCTCTACAATTGGATGAATTAGTTGTCAAGAAGAAAGAATGCTATAGATATAAAGTATTTGCTATTTCAATTTGGATTTATTATCATAAACAACTTAGCCAAGATAACTCTACTAAGGACTGGATTGATACCATTAGCTTTAATACAATGTAGTAGACCTACATGATGGTTCATCGACCTGCTTCAAAATATGATTTATATATCACAATGTAAAAAATGACATAAGTATTATTGTTTTACACTCCAGTTTACATGAGTATCACATCTAGAGGCTTCATCCCCTGTATTTTCAATTTCTATCTTGTTCTAAAAGTGTGATTTGATTTTCGAATTCTGCTATATTGGAACTACATGTACATGTACTTACATCCCCCTGGATGAAAAATAGCTGCACCTGTGAAGACACCTGTGAAGAGTGTTTTATCATCAAGTGTAGTTTGTTTGTTATGTTCTACAGATGTCAAACGCTTGCATTGCTTGAGTAAATTTAAAGCCAGGAATGATAAATATGTTAATGTTATTGAACAATTTACAGGGGTTAAACTACAGACTGAACTGTTGGAGAACATGCATGTTTGTGAAAGCTGTATTAATAAGAGTAAAGTCGCTATCAGTTTCAAGCAATCCTGCATTAATAATATTGATGAATTTAATAACAAACAGAAACGACAGAAACGAATGGCAACAACGCCATCGTCGTCTATTAAGATGTCAGTCACCAGTCAAGTTCTGAGTTCTGCGGATAAGATACAAATGCCAACAACTATAACGTCCCCAAAAATATCAATTGCCAGTCAAATTGAGCATTCTATGGAAAAGTTAAAAAATCGCAAAGTTTTAAAGACGCGGAACCAAAGAAGTGTCGACAGAGATTGATTTTTGATACAGTAATTGTCCCAACTCCATGTCCAGCCTTTGGCTCTCTGCCAGACCACACTTACAGGAAACCGCACAATACATCACAAAGAAGTGAACAGAATACCACCCAAATATCAATTGCAAGTCAAATTGAGCATTCTATGGAAAAGTTAAAAAATCTCAAAGTTTTAAAGACACGTAACCAAAGAAGTGTCGACAGAGATTGATTTTTGATACAGTAATTGTCCCAACTCCATGTCCAGCCTTTGGCTCTCTGCCAGACCACACTTACAGGAAACCGCACAATACATCACAAAGAAGTGAACAGAATACCACCCAAATATCAATTGCAAGTCAAATTGAGCATTCTGTGGAAAAGTTAAAATCACAAAGTTTCAAAGACACGGAACCAAAGAAGTGTCGACAGAGATTGATTTTTGACACAGTAATTGTCCCAACTCCATGTCCAGCTCTTGGCTGTCTGCCAGACCACGCTTATAGCAAACCGCACAATACATCACAAAGAAGTGAACAGAATACCACCCAAATATCTGCTGAGGACTTCATTAAACAGCTATGTGGTGATACATCATCAGTTATTGACCAATCTGTACAAAGTGTTTCAAAATTTGGAAAAAGTATTCTATTTATCAAAGATCCAAATGAACTGTGCAAGAGAGACTGCTCCAGGGAGGTTACTAGAGAAATGTGTGAAAATTGTCCTGATCTCTTCAGGGTTTTATTTTCAGCTATTGGTATGTATTTTGTTATCTTACAGTAACTTACTATAAATCAACAGTATCACTATACAGGTTGGAGAGAGAGAAATGGGGTTTAACGTCCACCCGACACAAACTATGTCATTTCGGGACTAACATATGGTTTTAATTTTATTTTAATGATTCGCTTGGGCGTAGGGGTCTTTGCAGCAGTGGTAGGAAACTGGAGTATCCGGAGAAAACCCACGAGGTTGGAAGGAAACCCTACTCCTTGCCACGTACAACCAGGGATTTGAAAAATGACAAACTGTATGATTCATCGCGCCCTAACCATTCGGTCACTTAACCCCCCTATACAGGTTGGGAATAAGCACAGACCTAAATCATACTACATGTATAACTCGGCACTGTTCTCGACAAGCAGAAAGTTTATAAGGTAAATGGGGTAATAGATTCACAACTGAAAACCAACGAGATCGTACATGTACATGTATTTTATTCAAGGAACAGGCAGCACTTTCCCTGTTTTGCTCTTTGTGAACAAACCCCAACATTCAAGCATTAATTGAAATGCTTAATTATTATACCTGGTACTATACAGTTAAATTGAATAATGATAAATATTTGTAGGTGACAAAATTTCTGCAGAATCCAAGATTTCAACAATGTCAATGATCTATGGTATGATTCTACATTGTAGAAATGTGAAGGCCTGTGCTATTCAGCGCATTATGTCTGCATGGTGCATAAGATATCATGCAGATAACACGGTACAATAATTGAAAAAACAGTTGTTTTATATATTGAAAGGGTTTTTTGTTTTCATTCATTTTTCTTCTTGTTTCATAGTTTAAGTGTTCTCCTCAGATGGTTTTAAATTTATATAAGGTTTCTTATCATGCTGCTAGCCAAATTATTATCTGCTATGCATTCATAGTAAATTAAAAGTTACCATGCTGCTTGGATTTTAGATAGAATGCTTTCACAGATTAGGAAATAATGAAATGCCATGATCCTTAACACATACAGAGCAGAACTCTGATTTTGTTGGTTGTTTTGAAATGCCATGATCCTTAAAACATTCAGAGCAGAACTCTGATTTTGTTTGTTGTTTTGAAATGCCATGATCCATAAGACATTCAGAGCAATAACACATTATTTTATTAATTTCTAGGTGTCATTTCTGTTAACAACTGCAGTATTTAGTGATAAAATAATTGGTAAGAAAGTTTAAAAATAATACTACATGTACAATTTTCTTGCATATTGTAAAATAAATGCAAATCCTTGGAATGCAGTTTGGGTCAAATTATTCGAGGTAAAACAGTTAAATCATTATTAAGAAGTTGTTAAATAGTTTAAGAAGGTATAAAAGAACTAATTCTCACAAGTGTATGGCACAGATGTAACTTTCTGGAAGTAAGTCATGGTAATTTAAATGTAACTAAATAGACATTTTTTCAAACACAAGACAGCTTCCAATAGTAGGAGCCATACATTTATTTCACTTTTATTATACATGTATAGTCACTGAGTCATTTAAGAGCAAACAAGACCATTTTCATGAAAGATGATTTTGTTTGCTTCATATTTTCTATTTTTTACAAATATAGACCAAAATTTATTTATAAATGAATTGTGTCAGTGATAATTTGTTATCTTGTATGATTTTAAGTACACTGAGCATAAAACCAAATGAATGTGGGTTTATAATTTTCCAGGCATTGTCTGTCTAGGGTTTGAAAAAAGGTCATTTTATTTAATACATAATGACTTACAAAAGCAATTTTTTAGAATTCATTATGAAATTGGACCTATGTTTTATGTTGCTGATTTATTGTTGTCAGGAAATTTAAATATAACTCCTTCAAATAATTTTAACAATTAATCAGTATAACTCTCAATTTTGGGATAATTTTTAATTATGAAAATTCATTAAATTTGAACTCCCTTAAAAGAGAAGCATTTCAGGTACATATAAACTTAATTGTTACCCCAAACACTTTTTTTTTTAAATCCCATTATCCTAATTATGCCACCTGATTTTATCAAATTCATTTTTACACATTTCAGCTATTGGAACGTCTGAATCAGGTCCATGTTACTTTATCCCACGAAACAAAACGGAATTTATTGAATGACTTTTCAGATTATTCTGACTTCCGCAGCATAGAGAAAGTGAGCCAGGGAAAAGATGGTAAAATCAATGGTGATAATTTGGATATTTATGTTACGACAAATGATATTCGCATGGACAACAAAAATAGAGATTATCATTTTTTTGCATCAGATTTTATCTTTGACAGAATTAAAACTGACAATTTGGATGACACTTCCTCTTTACAAAATATTGATGAAGTGACTTGGAAGAATTTTGTACCTTCCACTAAAGAAGATCAGTTGTATAAGGACTCATTAAAAGTATTACTTGGAAGAATCATGACAATATACATAACTAAATTTGATTGGATGAAATCAATTCTTCCACAGCATATACCACATACTTTAGATGATGTCATGTCTCGGAAATCAGAAATCTGTTGGCTTCCAGTAATGTTGAACAATGAAGCCCAATATTCAGACTGTATCCACATTATGAAGTCATATGAGGCACAAATTTCACAGTGGTACACCAAAGGTGGAAGAGGTAGGATATCTATTAGAGTTCTCACTCACTTTGATCTTATTGTCTTACAGTTATATCTTTAAATGGCATTTAGTGAAAGCGATATATTATAATAACAGACAGCTTTATGGATAACATTCACTAGGTTTATTAACTGCAACGTTTCAATGAGGACACTCTCACCATTATCAAGTTAAAACTTTTGGAAAATTAAATTAATGATAATGTAATGTTTATTAATTTTCTTGAATTAAGATAGATATGGCTATGTATGTGGGTTCAATTCCCACCTAAGGCAATATTGAACATTAAAGCAGCCTAATTATAATTTAATTTTCAGCATGTGATCTTGAGAAGTTAAAGGTACCAGTTGGTGGAGACCAACTGACCCGAGTGAGACTGCAAGGAGCTAAGGCTGTTCAGGATGGTGCATTAACAGCAGCAGATCGATTGGACCATTTGAATCCAATAATCGTTGAAATGTTTCATACATTACAGGATCTAATTGAGGTATTGTGGAATAAACTAATAAATCAAAAGAAATCCAGTTATGTGCCCTTAAAATTATATAACGTAACAGGCCTAAAGACAGACCTGCAATAGGCAAATTTAGTTTTTGCATAATTTATGCCTGTTCTTGCATTTTTAGAAATTGTACAAGAGATTTTAGAAAACCACCAGTGGAAGAGACAAAGGCACTTTGTTCAATTTAAAGTTAACCATTCAACGGAGCAACGTAAATGGAAAAGTCAAAAGCCGTTTTGAGGTACATGTTCATATATAAAGCTACAATCATTTTTATGCCCCTGGATTGACAATTTGATGCATATACATCTGGTTAATTTATCAGGCTTAAAATTGGAACAAGCAAGGGTACCAATCACTGCTTATAGTGAATTACAAATGAACACATATTACTAAGAGTTTTATCAGATTCAGAAGATTAACCGGCTGTATAAAAAGTATCTACAGTTTGTTCGAAACGTGTTGTTCGGATTCACAAGTTTAACTAGCTGTATAAAAAATGGGTTGGGTTAGGGTTCAGAAGATTAACCGGCTGTATAAAAAGTATCTACAGTTTGTTCGAAACGTGTTGTTCGGATTCACAAGTTTAACTAGCTGTATAAAAAATGTCTACTGTTTGTTCCAAATGTGTTGCTCAGATTAACAAGTTTAACCATACATAAATACTAAACAAGTGCCTTACAGTTCGAACAGCAATCTCCTTTTTTGCCTGAGAAAACAAAGTCGTCAAATCCAAAGTGATTTACCAACGAGAGCCTTAAACAACTTTTGAGAGTGCAATAATTTATCATTTCTTCTGTTATTCTTTTCCTGTTTTTTGCAATGTCATTTTGATTGAAGTACATAATTGCTGCAGATGGTTGTCCAAGACGCCCTGCTCGTCCAATTTCTTGCAAGTATTTTTCCAAGTTAGTCGGTGGTCTACAATGAATAATGCGCACAACGCTTGGGGCATTCACTCCTATTCCAAGTGCCACAGGGTGGAGTCTGTTCGGGAGGAGGTGATGCAGGCCTAGGTGGAGTGTATTCGGGAGAGATGCTAGGAGGTGAAGCCTGTTCAGATGTCGCAGAAGGCGGGGAGGGAGTTGGCGACACGTACGCCGCAGAGGCATTGCCCTCAGCCGAGGAGTGCTCCTCTGATTCCGACGACAGCCGAAAACGACGCCTCTTGTTACAAATGAGGACGGCGTCGTCTTCTTCGTCCGAAGACGGGAAATGTGGCTGCATCGGAATGAGGAGCGGGCGGGGGGGGGGGGGGGTGACATTGCCAATCTCCTCGTCTGTGGGCAAGGACTGTGTCGGTGGTGCAGCAGGGGCATCAACTCCCTCCTCGCTCTCTTCGTCAGAAGAGATTATCACGCGTCTTTTCCTAGAATGCTTGCTGGTGGAAGCAGCAGCTGCAGAGGTGGTGGCCTGGGGTCGAGGGGCAGCTGCCGACTCACATGTCGTCTCTGTAGCTGCTGGCTTCTTCCTGGGAAAAGCTGTCGACGTGATAATGTGCGACATCTCAACGGCGCGTATGAGGGGCAATTTATAATAGTGAAATTGCGTTTATTGAGAGTGGTTCATCTGAAGGGCCAGGTCCGCGCTGACGTCAGGCCGCTCCGTCAACACCCGAGTCACTGTGGTTTTTCTTATGGCTCGGGATGACGGATTGCGGCCTGCTGGTTTCTTGTACCTGACCCTTAAGGTGTTGTTATATGCGGAGCTGGTAATGAAGTTGCCCGCAAAGGATGGTACTGCTGGCACTTGGTCCAGGTTGGGTTGATGAAGCCGCGAAGGAAGTATCATGGCAAAGGTGCGTATCTCCTCATACAAGGAGACTGGCACTGGGATGGACGCTGGGGCTCCCCTCGCGGTTTTATGATTTACAATTGAGATTACATAGTTATCCCCCTCCCGAACAGCTCGCAATATATCACCCACACTCATATTCAAGGGGGCAAAGGTCCTTTGTGCACTAAACAGCAAACTTGATAGGCCAATGTAGGCAACGATATCCCCGTGCAGGCGTACATTGGGGATATCTCTTTGCCCAGCATTGGCCAGAAAGGCCTTTGCCCTCTGAGTTACTGGTGAGTTGGCCAGGATGTCATGCATCTCTGGGGTAAGCAGGTCGTTGGCCATGTCGATTTGGATGCGGTGACGCCGCTTTGCGGACAGGAAGTTCAGTTTCACCCGCCAACGAGCAAATGTCTTAACCCAGAGATCATATACTGCCTGGGACATCACCTCGACTTCCCTTTCCAGCAAGAAGCCGAAAAAGATGAGGAGAGACCCGAGGTACGACTTTACTGTTCCAGGCTGGAACTGGTTGCCTGTCATGACAGGTCGGTACCATCGGGTCTCGAGAAGTCGGGGTGATGCCCAATCATTTAGGGTGTTGTGGAATGACAGGCGGTTCCAGCACGTTGTAACCTGCTTAATGTGCTGGTCAACCACCTTGTCACTTCGCGGCACCCCATGATTAAACTGCACCTCCTCCCTCCAGCTGTCCATAATTGCCTCTGATTCTGGAGTGAGGGAGCCGGTGACAGTGGCAGTATCATCCTGGTCATCCTGGGCCGGGGGAGGTTGAGCGGCAGGGTCGAAAATTGGATGCAGGTGCCGCTCATACTCAACGCTCCCCCTTTCCAAGTGATGATATTTCTCAAGGTGCTGCCCAACCTTCGAAATTCTAGCCTCGCAGCCAGGAAATGGGCAAGGCTTTTTTTTATGTACGCTGGGTTTGTGGGTGGCCAAGTAGTTGGATACGTAATCATCGGATTTACCATGTACATTCCTTAAATGGCGTGATATCCACACTACTTGGCTCCCACAAATCCGACACCTGACGAGATCTTTACCCATTTCCTGGTTGTTTATTCGAAGATTGGGCCAGCAGAAATTTAAAGTAGGGGAAGAGGATGGGGGGGGGGATGAATGAATAAATTAAATGAAATGAAATGTGTTACACCTTTGAAGCTCCCGTGGGATAATGGAACACCGCTTTTAGCTTGATTAAAAAATAAATAAAATAAGTGTGTGTTGTAGAGACTGTTTGCGAGTGTGTGTATGTGTGAAAATTGTGTTAGTGTGAAAAAAATGCAAATGACTATACCCCAAGCTAAAAGCAGGTGAACCAGTTTCTTTTCTTTTGGAGATTCTTCAGCTTTCTTTTGTTCTGCAGCTTCTTCAAGTTGTTCAATTTTTTCTTTTAATTCACCAAATTCTTTACTAACAATTTCATCACTTTTCTTTCTTTCTTTTTTTAGTTTTTGGATTTCTCTGTCGAATTCTTTCAACTTGGACATCGTGAAATACTTCAGCGCATCAAACTCCTCTGTCAGTCTATCTTCTTCGTCCATTTCCTGCTCCTCCTGTTCATACGATCTGGATAGATTGAACTCTGCCATCGTAAATAGCACCTCTCCGCTTTGAATGTCGAACCTTGAATGCGTTCTAGCCTTTTGAATATCACGTGTTAACAATTGGTTTACCTCGGGATAACCCTAGGTTGCGTGTTTCTTTTTCACAAACTTAAACATACATTATGCAAGACCTAAATCAGCCTATTGCAATTTTTTCTTTAGTTATATAAACAATTGATTAGACATTAAGTTAAAAAAGAAACAAGACCATAATCGATTATAGATGACATGGGATACTCGAGATTGTAACTAGATTAGAACGGTTCGCCTTTTAAAATTTAATTCAAAAATGGAAAGTAGATTACTCAAGATTTTAACTAGATTACAACGGTTCATCTTTTAAAATTTAATTCAAAAATGGAAAATCGATATTTACAAGAAATGAATCCGACCCTAATGCTAAAAATTACTTTCCCTGGCCAATATGAATGCGAAAGTTGTTGAGTGTTTATGATTAACACGTGAGGAAATGTGAGTGACCATCCCTTGTCCCTGTGGAAATTAAAAAGTGAGCAATTAGGGATAGGGTAGGGAGAGAGAGAGAGAAATGGGGTTATAGGTCCACTCGACCCTAGTTGTACGTCTCCTTTAAAGCCCCTTTTCATTCCTCGATAGCTTACCCCCAAAGTGTCCCCGAACTCCAATCCAACGTTGACCCCAAAGGTTTACCTCTCACTCCAAATTCATCCCCAGACTACAATATACCGATGACTAATAATATAAGAGGCCATTCCTGAATATTTGACTTGAAGAGGAGGACTAAATATTGAAAAGATGCTGTATGCAATTCTGTAGCGCACAGGGGGTCTTTAGCAGGGTTAGGAAATCGGATGACTCATTTAAAAAAAATAATTAACATGCAACATAAATTTAAAATGCTTTATTTTTAATAAAACAAAAAAATTAAAAAAAATTAGAAAAACCTCTTATTACTATCTATATTCTTTTAAGTTCTATCACGCACTAGGCACTATGCACTACACTACTAGATTGTTTTCAGTTTCGATATAAATTATTCACTATTAACAGTTTCTAACACACAGTCTGTTTTGAAATCTTGCTTATTGTTTTTTTGGTAGGCTTATGTCAGTCAAAATCGTTTGATACATGTCGTCTATTTCTTTGTTGCCTTCTGCCAGTCTTCTTCTTTTGGCGATATTCTTTAATTTGTCGGTTAAGTATGAGTAGAAGTCGGATTTGATATTTTCCCGCTTCCAGTTTCTAAACCAAATGTGGTCTCGTATGCCTGCATTGATAAGCCTTAGGACCTGTTCTGACCTTCCTGAAAAATACAAGTTTATAAAAGAAATTAAATAAGCTGTTTTAAAAATAACAATTGTGTAATTGCATGTTTTTGAGAGGGCCGCGGTCGGGTGAAATATTTCCCGTCTTCATTAGCCCAGTCGGAGCAGAACAGTAGGACGTAAAACCCCCGTTTCATATCATTTCTTTAGGAATTGAAGGTTTGCGGTAAGGGAATAGTTGGTAAGCATAATTGGGGGGGGATTGAACGTTAAAGAGACATTACGTAAGATTTAGATAAAGAGCTAGCCATTCGTGCAATAGATAATGTAAAATGAATAATTTGAAAACTTAATTCCAATTAATCTATTACGATCGAAAATATTGACCTTTGAATGTTTGACAAGACGCATGCATTAATTGCAACCACCTCCATTTTAAAATTAATTTAGAAAACATTTCAGGCCCGAAGAAGACCTGCAATGGGCATATTTAGATCTTGCATAATGTATGTTTAATATTAGGAAAATGAAGGTAAGTATATGATAATTACCTGAAGGCTTTTCACAGCTGTCTTCCAACCAGTGGTGTATATACAGGAGTTGTGGATAGGAGAGTCGTTCTTTATCTTTTACAAACTTCACTTGGTTTTCCATCGCTTTCAATTTTTGTCTTAGATTTTCTTCCTTTATGTCTTCCAGTGTTTTAGGTATGTTGAATGGTACCGTCTGGATGGGTATCAGGGAGAGGCTTACGAAGGACCTCTTGGGAGTGGAGTGCGTAAGAGGTGGTAATGGGGGCGGGGTTAGGGTATTGAATTGGGTGGGGGTTCCTAAAATAGGGCCCCCACAGGAAGCATGGGCCTAGGGCTCAACAAATTGCGAGCAAGTCAAGTGCTTGGGTGTTAAAACATAGACTTTTTGAGGTATGGTTATTTTAGGGGATTCTATACTGTGCTAAGGTAACAACCAGTCCGTTAGTTGGGTGGGGTGGGGCGTTCGTCCGGTCACAGTCTCAGGGAAGTTGAGTATTTAACCCGGTACCGGAATTTACTTTGATGCTAGATTTTGGGTAGTTTACTGGGGACCAGAATATCTGTGAGGTTTTTATTTCTGGAGTACGCTACAATAAGTTTGTTTTTGTAAATATTTGGAAAAGTTTCTTTCAATTGTCCGTAAAAAGTTTTTATTATTTTTGTGGCGTGATAGGCTGTAGTATTGTATTTGATTACCAAGGGAAGAATTTTGGTATTAAGGCGAATGTTTATGCCATTGGGGCAAATGGTGTTGAGTTTGTTAATCCAAAAGTCTTCCCTCAGTAATCGATACCTTTTGTTTTCTACCTCGCTGGGTGTGGGTGGGATTTTTTCGATTGGAGTGATAATTAAATCCCCTGACGTGTGGTCCTCTAGGTTAAAATGGGCAGAGATAGGTTTGTCGGTTTTTCTCCTTATGTCTGAGAGGTGGCCTAATAGCCTCTCCCTCAGAGAGTTTTGAGATTCGCCGACGTACTGCTTGGGGCACTGTTTGCAGGAAATTAGGTAAATTAGGTTACGGCTTTCGCACGTAAGGCGCTCTTTAATTGGAAATTGGTTGTGGGAAGTCTTATTTTCGAAAAAATTGGTACGCTTTAGGTGTTTGCATATGCTGCACCTAACGCTCATACAGGGCATGGCTCCAAATTGTTGAAAGGGCTGGACTGGAATTATGCTTTTGGTTGTGATTTCTGTCAAAGTGGTATTCTTGATGGTTCTAAGGAATCGCTTTGAGTAGCCCCGTTCTCGGAGTTTGTCAAAGACGATTTTACACGCCTGTTCGAAGTCGGTTTTGCGCGTACAAATTCGGTGGAAGCGAAGTATTTGAGATTTTATGATACCCGAAAATGTGTGTTTGGGGTGGAAAGATGACTTAAATAGCAGTTGGTGGGTATCTGTTTCTTTAAAGAAGACTTTGATATCCAGTTGGCCAGTTAGGTTTAGGCTATCACCCTTGAATACTGTCGTGTCCAAGAAGTCTATGCTATTTTCGCTAACTGTGGCGGTTAGCTTTATAGCGGGATGGTGGTTATTAATAATGTCAAAGTACTGCCAAAATTCTTCCAAGGAGAAGGGCCAAACGATAAAAATATCGTCTAAAAATCTACCGTAGAAAATTGGTTGTAGGGGACAGAGGGGAAGGAGTTCCCTTTCCCATTCTGCTAAGAAAATGTTTGCATAGCTCGGGCTATAAATTTGGCCCATCGCTACCCCAGTGACCTGGAGGTAGTTTTTTTCATTGAAAGTGAAGTCGTTGCGGTTCAGGCAGATTTCCAATAACTCTAAAATTTCTGCGTCCGGACGAGATTTTAAAGGATTTCTAGAAAAGGCTTTTCGGACCGCGCGTAAGCCTGTTGTGTTATCAATATTCGTGTACATGCTCTGTACATCGATAGATATTAATAACGAGTGTGGGGGGACCTTCAGTTTCTTTATTTTGTTGATAAAATCGTTAGTGTCTTTCAGGTATGCAGGGTGTTGGGAGGCTAGCGGCTTTAAAAATGAGTCCATATATTCAGAGACATTATGACACTCACTCGAGCAGTCCGAAACAATAGGGCGTCCTTTGGGTATTTTGTTCGGAACAAACCACTCCGATTCGGGATTCTTGTGGATTTTCGGGAGAGTGTAGGGTTAGGGTTAGGGGTTAGGGGTTAGGGTTAGGGTTAGGGTTGGGTTAGGGATTAGGGGAGTGAATTAGCGTAAACTAAGACAAAATGCACAGGCCGAGGTTTCGAAACTGTTTGGGACAATAAGCACGCCTGTTTAGGGTCTTCGAGGGTTATTTTTAGGTCAGGTATATCTTTTTTTCTATAATTTTATGACTTGCTGGAGGGTTTAATCTTTTGTTGGGACTCTTCTAGATGATTTTTTAATAGTGAACGGATCTGTGTGTTTAGTGGAAAAACTGAAGCGATTCGGGACTACAAATGCGGGTTTAACTAACTTCGAACGAGTGTCTGGTAATCGGGGTCTACTAGGAGGCGCTGTCTTGGGTTTCTGTATAGTCTTATTTCTCTTAGAAGGGGAAGCAACCCGGGTAGGGGGCGCTTTAACTTTCTTACTCGGAGTTCTGAGAGTTGTCACTCGGATGGGTTGAGCAGATTTTCCGGTAGATGACGCTACTGCAACAGGTTTCACAGAGAAGTTCATAGGGGGCGACACAGGATTTACGGGTCGCGGTGATCTTTTGCGGGGCTGGCGTTGTGGCTTAGGTGATGGCGGTACTGGCGTTAGTGTAACCGGACTCGTCGGAATGACTGGCGTCGGAGACTGAGGTGGGGTGGGTAACGCAGATGGTAGATACGCCAAAAAAGTATCAATAGTTTCCTGTCTAAGCCGCTTACCATAGTTTTTCTTGGCCCATGTAAGAGCCCGGTGACCCATATCCATGACTTCATCTCCCGTATGATTATAGTGGAAGTCAAAAACATTTTCTAGCGACCAAGTTATTTCATTCTCATAATGTTGACGTAGTTCGTATCTAATATGAGCTGCCCAAGCTGAGTTGATTTCATGGATTTTACTGACTATTGTAGGATTTGAGCGGGCCGGTCTAATAAATCTATTTAGTTCGTTCTCTTTCTTTTTGAAGCAGGTTGATGGTTCCGCGAGATTTGCCAAATGATGGAGACACTGAATGTACTGATAAAAGGCCCTAGTGATGAGTCGCCGGCTGTGTTCTTGTGGATGACCCGAGGACTCCATTTCAGCATGAAAAGAAATAGAAACACAGTTAGAATTGTGCTTAATAGGTATATGGTGAGAAAATAGGCGTGTTATTTGCCTTGGTTTATACAGAAAACTCCACCCTCAACAGTAAACTAGTAGACTACGGAGCTAGATAGATAAAAGACAGACACAGTGAAAATTTTAGATGTATGAAATTATCACAAATGATTTTATTTAAGTGTGATAATATTTAAATGAAGAGTTACAAGACAAATTCAACAAGCAATAAAACAAGATAAACAAAACAAAAACTTACAAATTAAAGGGCTCCTTAAATCCTCGACGCGTTTCGATACAGTGATCTTCTTCAAGAGGAAACGATGTCTAATTAGAACAGGGGAATTAGGGTTTATATATGCTCGGAAAAGGGGTGACAGACTTGACTCTAAATTGAATTGATTGGGCGCTTACACGGTGATTGGATTAGATCAAAGGGGCTTGACACGTGGGGTAATTAATGGCTTCAGTTTAGGTCCTAGTTCAATTAATTAGAAGAGAGTAGGTTCACTTTGTTCTCCACTAATCGCTAGGGTTAATTGGGTCAATCAGGAGTCGTGACAAGGTGATTCTAAATCGAGAACTAATCAAATAATGTACACATTACAGTAATATAGAGTTAAAGTGGTACAAGAATGGTCACAATCAATCAATCAATCAATCTCTAACAAAATTAGTTTAGAAATATGCAAAAATGTGGTTGATAATAATTTACACGAGCTTTAAATAAAGTGAGTGGTAATTAAGACATCGTAAGGAGCCAAGGATTAGGGATTGGGTTAGGGTTAGGGTTAGGGTTAGGGTTAGGGTTGGGTTGGGTTAGGGTTAGGGTTAGGGTTGGGTTGGGTTGGGTTGGGTTAGGGTTAGGGTTAGGGTTAGGGTTAGGGTTGGGTTAGGGTTAGGGTTAGGGTTAGGGTTGGGTTAGGGTTAGGGTTAGGGTAAGAGGTAAAATACGAAAGTGAGACATGTCTCATAAGCTGTAAGTCTGCAACTAAAGGCGTTAGCGGCTTGAAATTTCGTCAGTGAAGGCACCTTGACTACGCGGACCGGTGGTGTGATTTTATAACAGATCGGACTGTGACAAGTACCTGCTTATAGATGACATTTTTTGTATTTTTCCAAAATTTCGGCTAAGTTCACTTTTGCCCGAAAAGGTGAAATACGTGTTGTTCATTTCGGCATATAAGTGTTGGAGAATAACAAGCAGTTGGATAAAAATGCTAAATAATAGTAAGTTCAGTCCAAAAGAATGAAAAACGGGCCTTTCCTAGTCCAGGAAGGAATATAATTTGCCAGCGAATTGGCATTGTTTTAGACCGAAACGAGACTAAAGTACTACGACTCTGAAATTGTGCCTGTGATCTACATTTGTCTATTGTCGAATCGTATTAAAGTAAGACCCTGAAATTTCGCGTGTTATCTACTTTAGTCTACTGTCGAATTGTCTTAAAATTGGGACTTTGTGCATCAACCGATATTTGTTCTTGAAAAATGGATTTAAATTCAAAATTCAAAAGTCCACCTGTAAGGGAAATAACTCCAGTTAACCTGTAAGGGGAATAACTGCATTTAACAAGCTTTGGAATGAGACCAGCCATTATCAATTATCTTCAAATTTACGTTTTTTCCAAGCTGGACCCTTTCTTGACTGACACTGACACAACTATCAATAATTACGCAATGGGGGGAAGTTAACGTTTTAAAAAGGACACGCTTAACAGGTTAAAACTGGGTTATTTATATGATTACAAACTGTTTAAGAATTTAGAAATTTTACAACATTAGATATATTTTTAGAGAAAAAACTTTATTAAAAACATTACTAACTGATGTACATACAAACTTTAAAAAAATTGAAACTTTATACAAAATTTAACTTGAAAATTTACATAAGAATTGAATAAAGTGAGTGCTTAGGCCCTCGTTCAAGTTCAACCCAGGTTTGGGTTGGGTTCTCGGGACAGGGTACTACGTTTGAACGAAAATGGTCCAAGTTTATATGGTCCAAAATGCATTTTTTACAGAATCTATAAAGAGTAGGACTGTGAAATTGAGCGTGTGATCTACATTTGTCTATTGTCGAATTGTATCCGAATTTAGAACTTGTACGTCAACGTGAAATGTGTTTTTGTTGTTGAAAAAATGGATACAAAAGCGAAATACGACTAAGTTATTTTTTTTCTCAATAGGATAATATACCCCAAAGCTTACTTGTCATTCATCGATCCAAACTATGAGTAATAGAGATCTGAAATTTGGTGTGTGGTCTAAGTTTGGCTAAGGGGGGGATTGTATTAAAATTTGGAACTTGTACTTGAAGCGCAAGTAGGTGTTTGTTTTTGAAAAATACGAGAAATATGTCGAAAAAAAGGGAAAAAAAAAAGACTGAAGTGCTTGCATGCACCGCGTAGGCATTTTGATTAGTCGTGTGAGTTTTAAGAATCATTTAACTGGAAAATACCAGCCAGTGATTTCTATTCGTCATCTGTCTCACTACAAATAACTGGGTTTTTCGCATTCACCGTAGGTATATGTTGTTTTATAAAGCGAACGGCGGTAGCCGTGAAGCTCTGTAATATTTAAAAGTGTTGGATCCGAAGAAAATGGCGAAACTTACTATCCCTGGCCAATATGAATGCGAAAGTTGTTGTGTGTTTATAAATAACATTTTGATTAAAATTAGGGACAGGGTTGGTGTTAGATGGAGATACGCGTTGATACCAGGCATTTACCCCGAAGGTTACCTTACCCAAATTCTCCGCACCTAGTATGATCTTGCGAGAAAGAAAGCAGATAACCGGACCCGAAGTCAACTCACCCCAACCCTGTAACCCACCCCAGTACCTCTAACCCGAACCTTACCCAGTATCCGCTACCCGAACTCGCCTCACACCCAAACCTTACCCTAAACCAACCCAATCCCAGTACCCTACCCCAACCCAATACCCGAACACTGACCCTACCCATTTGGTGTTTTTAGAGGATAATTACTAGTTTCCGCCCCGCCCGGATTGATGAATTCCATGCAAAATCTCCAGCAGACATTTCTATTCGTCCCTCGTCTAGTCTAACATTGATTGTTTTTCTGTTTCTTATAAGGAAGCAAATATCCATGGTTAATTTCTTATGGTAGGAAGTGAAGAGTTATGGCCAAAAGAAAATAAGATAATAAATGTAAATTGGAGAAAATGGTTAAGAATATTAGTCTATTTTAGTTGAGTGGGCATTTCTACGGATTTTGGTTTTTAAATTAAGTGCTTAGAAGATTTTCCCGTAAAATCGTGCTTCTCCGCTGAACATGAAAGACGAGTTGTCCTCGTAACAATAGAATGACTATCAGTTAGTCTAAGAAGATTTCTTTTGTTTTAAAAATTTCAACGTGACCTAGGGCAACTAAGGATACTAGTTGTTACCCCAGGGTGTATCCAGGGTCAAACACAAGGGTATAGGACAAATACGAAGTTGGTCGATTTTCTCTTGGTCGATTTCGTGACGTCATGGTATTCTTCGGAAGTTAATACCGCACACTGCTTCGTTCGTTATATAGGCGCCGTGAAGGTACTTCCATTTAGAATGGCTTAAGATCCATAATAGTTTATTGAAAGAATATAAGATAATAAATTTAGATTGTAGAAAATGATTAAGATGAATAGTGTATTTTGATGAAAGGGGCATTTCTACAGATTTTGGTTGTTAATTTAGGTCCTTATAGTGTAAGTGTTGATGTCGTGGTCGTAAAATCACTCTTCTCTGCTGAACGTGAAAGAGGAGTTGTGCTAGTAACTCTATAAATAAGATTTAACATTTGTTAGTGTGGGAGGTTTGAAGGAATTGTCACAAGATTTCTTTTTAAAAATGCTTACTTGAATTAGGAAATTGGTTATTTAATATTTTTATTTGAAAATAAATTGCATTTTTGTGAAGTGATATATAATGGCGTGTTTATATGCAAAGTTGTGCGTGTGACAAGGCACTTGTTACGCTACGCTAGAAATTAAAATGACCGTATTTCAGTTTGAAAAGATGTGGAAAAGTTTGAGCAAATAACAGAAAGAAAAATTGATAATGAGCTAGTTTAAGATATTCTTACAGTTGAGGAAAGATGGTTAACCAGTTGTGTATATTTCGGGCTATAATTTAGCGTAGGTATTGTGGAAGTAAACGATTTTGAACCAGTTCAAAACGGGTGTACCCCAATAGTATACCCCAAAACAAAGTGACTTTTATGTGTACATTACGGGCTATAATTTAGCGTAGGTATAGTGGAAGAAAACGATTTTGAACCAGTTCAAAACAGGTGTACCCCAATAGTATACCCCAAAACAACCGTGAACTTTATGTGTACATTTCGGGCTATAATTTAGCGTAGGTATTGTAGAAGAAAACGATTTTGAACCAGTTCAAAACGGGTTTACCCCAATAGTATACCCCAAAACAACCGTGAATTTTATGTGTACATTACGGGCTATAATTTAGCGTAGGTATTGTAGAAGAAAACGATTTTGAACCAGTTCAAAACGGGTTTACCCCAATAGTATACCCCAAAACAACCGTGAATTTTATGTGTACATTACGGGCTATAATTTAGCGTAGGTATTGTAGAAGAAAACGATTTTGAACCAGTTCAAAACGGGTGTACCCCAAAAGTATACCCCAAAACAACCCTGAATTTTACGTCTTTTGGTGAATATCTGGTGTCCTCCTGAAATTAAAAACGATGGACAATAAGATAATAGAAAATCATTAAGATAATTTATTGGCTTAATTTTGCTGCATGAAAATAGATTTCTTTGATTCCAAGTTAAAAAATATTCCCTTGATTTAACGTTAAAGCTATTTCACTTTAAAACAATGCAGAAATGAATGGTCTAAATTTTAAAATTTTAAAAATACGAATTGCTTACACATACTTCCTTGTTTTTTCTGATTTCAGGTTTGCGATGAGACAGACACCCACAACAAGCCTGAATTTTACGTCTTTTTGGTGAATATCCGTTGTCTTGCTGGAATTAAAAATGGAGCAGAATAAGATTATAGAAAATCATTAAGATAATTTATTGGCTTGATTATGGACTTTGTCGTTTACTGCATTAAAATAGATTCCTTTGATTCCAAGTTAAAATATATTCGTTCGACTGCATGTTAAAATATATTCGTTCGATTCCAAGTTAAAATATATTCCTTTGATTTAATGTTAAAGCTATTTTACTTTAAAACAATGCAGAAATGAATGGTCTAAATTTTGAAATTTTAAAATTACGCGCAATTTTGGTATCAGTGTTAACTGGGGTTCACCCTAGGTTCATCCCCGGGGTGCAATTAGGGCCAAAGTGGAACCCAAGAAGAACCCCAAAGTGGAACCGCAGAAGAACCCCAAAGTGGAACCCCAGAAGAACCCCAAAGTGAAACCCAAGAAGAACCCCAAAGTGGAACCCAATAAGGAACCCCAAAGTGGAACCCACGAAGAACCCCAAAGTGGAACCCAACCCAAGAACCCCAAAGTGGAACCCAAGAAGAACCCCAAGAGGAACCCCGAAGTGGAACCCCAGTTCATCCCTAGGGTTGGGTAAATGGGGTTGGGGTTGGGGTGTAGAAGTGTGAGGGTAAGAGGTAAAATACGAAAGTGAGACATGTCTCATAAGCTGTAAGTCTGCAACTAAAGGCGTTAGCGGCTTGAAATTTCGTCAGTGAAGGCACCTTGACTACGCGGACCGGTGGTGTGATTTTATAACAGATCGGACTGTGACAAGTACCTGCTTATAGATGACATTTTTTGTATTTTTCCAAAATTTCGGCTAAGTTCACTTTTGCCCGAAAAGGTGAAATACGTGTTGTTCATTTCGGCATATAAGTGTTGGAGAATAACAAGCAGTTGGATAAAAATGCTAAATAATAGTAAGTTCAGTCCAAAAGAATGAAAAACGGGCCTTTCCTAGTCCAGGAAGGAATATAATTTGCCAGCGAATTGGCATTGTTTTAGACCGAAACGAGACTAAAGTACTACGACTCTGAAATTGTGCCTGTGATCTACATTTGTCTATTGTCGAATCGTATTAAAGTAAGACCCTGAAATTTCGCGTGTTATCTACTTTAGTCTACTGTCGAATTGTCTTAAAATTGGGACTTTGTGCATCAACCGATATTTGTTCTTGAAAAATGGATTTAAATTCAAAATTCAAAAGTCCACCTGTAAGGGAAATAACTCCAGTTAACCTGTAAGGGGAATAACTGCATTTAACAAGCTTTGGAATGAGACCAGCCATTATCAATTATCTTCAAATTTACGTTTTTTCCAAGCTGGACCCTTTCTTGACTGACACTGACACAACTATCAATAATTACGCAATGGGGGGAAGTTAACGTTTTAAAAAGGACACGCTTAACAGGTTAAAACTGGGTTATTTATATGATTACAAACTGTTTAAGAATTTAGAAATTTTACAACATTAGATATATTTTTAGAGAAAAAACTTTATTAAAAACATTACTAACTGATGTACATACAAACTTTAAAAAAATTGAAACTTTATACAAAATTTAACTTGAAAATTTACATAAGAATTGAATAAAGTGAGTGCTTAGGCCCTCGTTCAAGTTCAACCCAGGTTTGGGTTGGGTTCTCGGGACAGGGTACTACGTTTGAACGAAAATGGTCCAAGTTTATATGGTCCAAAATGCATTTTTTACAGAATCTATAAAGAGTAGGACTGTGAAATTGAGCGTGTGATCTACATTTGTCTATTGTCGAATTGTATCCGAATTTAGAACTTGTACGTCAACGTGAAATGTGTTTTTGTTGTTGAAAAAATGGATACAAAAGCGAAATACGACTAAGTTATTTTTTTTCTCAATAGGATAATATACCCCAAAGCTTACTTGTCATTCATCGATCCAAACTATGAGTAATAGAGATCTGAAATTTGGTGTGTGGTCTAAGTTTGGCTAAGGGGGGGATTGTATTAAAATTTGGAACTTGTACTTGAAGCGCAAGTAGGTGTTTGTTTTTGAAAAATACGAGAAATATGTCGAAAAAAAGGGAAAAAAAAAAGACTGAAGTGCTTGCATGCACCGCGTAGGCATTTTGATTAGTCGTGTGAGTTTTAAGAATCATTTAACTGGAAAATACCAGCCAGTGATTTCTATTCGTCATCTGTCTCACTACAAATAACTGGGTTTTTCGCATTCACCGTAGGTATATGTTGTTTTATAAAGCGAACGGCGGTAGCCGTGAAGCTCTGTAATATTTAAAAGTGTTGGATCCGAAGAAAATGGCGAAACTTACTATCCCTGGCCAATATGAATGCGAAAGTTGTTGTGTGTTTATAAATAACATTTTGATTAAAATTAGGGACAGGGTTGGTGTTAGATGGAGATACGCGTTGATACCAGGCATTTACCCCGAAGGTTACCTTACCCAAATTCTCCGCACCTAGTATGATCTTGCGAGAAAGAAAGCAGATAACCGGACCCGAAGTCAACTCACCCCAACCCTGTAACCCACCCCAGTACCTCTAACCCGAACCTTACCCAGTATCCGCTACCCGAACTCGCCTCACACCCAAACCTTACCCTAAACCAACCCAATCCCAGTACCCTACCCCAACCCAATACCCGAACACTGACCCTACCCATTTGGTGTTTTTAGAGGATAATTACTAGTTTCCGCCCCGCCCGGATTGATGAATTCCATGCAAAATCTCCAGCAGACATTTCTATTCGTCCCTCGTCTAGTCTAACATTGATTGTTTTTCTGTTTCTTATAAGGAAGCAAATATCCATGGTTAATTTCTTATGGTAGGAAGTGAAGAGTTATGGCCAAAAGAAAATAAGATAATAAATGTAAATTGGAGAAAATGGTTAAGAATATTAGTCTATTTTAGTTGAGTGGGCATTTCTACGGATTTTGGTTTTTAAATTAAGTGCTTAGAAGATTTTCCCGTAAAATCGTGCTTCTCCGCTGAACATGAAAGACGAGTTGTCCTCGTAACAATAGAATGACTATCAGTTAGTCTAAGAAGATTTCTTTTGTTTTAAAAATTTCAACGTGACCTAGGGCAACTAAGGATACTAGTTGTTACCCCAGGGTGTATCCAGGGTCAAACACAAGGGTATAGGACAAATACGAAGTTGGTCGATTTTCTCTTGGTCGATTTCGTGACGTCATGGTATTCTTCGGAAGTTAATACCGCACACTGCTTCGTTCGTTATATAGGCGCCGTGAAGGTACTTCCATTTAGAATGGCTTAAGATCCATAATAGTTTATTGAAAGAATATAAGATAATAAATTTAGATTGTAGAAAATGATTAAGATGAATAGTGTATTTTGATGAAAGGGGCATTTCTACAGATTTTGGTTGTTAATTTAGGTCCTTATAGTGTAAGTGTTGATGTCGTGGTCGTAAAATCACTCTTCTCTGCTGAACGTGAAAGAGGAGTTGTGCTAGTAACTCTATAAATAAGATTTAACATTTGTTAGTGTGGGAGGTTTGAAGGAATTGTCACAAGATTTCTTTTTAAAAATGCTTACTTGAATTAGGAAATTGGTTATTTAATATTTTTATTTGAAAATAAATTGCATTTTTGTGAAGTGATATATAATGGCGTGTTTATATGCAAAGTTGTGCGTGTGACAAGGCACTTGTTACGCTACGCTAGAAATTAAAATGACCGTATTTCAGTTTGAAAAGATGTGGAAAAGTTTGAGCAAATAACAGAAAGAAAAATTGATAATGAGCTAGTTTAAGATATTCTTACAGTTGAGGAAAGATGGTTAACCAGTTGTGTATATTTCGGGCTATAATTTAGCGTAGGTATTGTGGAAGTAAACGATTTTGAACCAGTTCAAAACGGGTGTACCCCAATAGTATACCCCAAAACAAAGTGACTTTTATGTGTACATTACGGGCTATAATTTAGCGTAGGTATAGTGGAAGAAAACGATTTTGAACCAGTTCAAAACAGGTGTACCCCAATAGTATACCCCAAAACAACCGTGAACTTTATGTGTACATTTCGGGCTATAATTTAGCGTAGGTATTGTAGAAGAAAACGATTTTGAACCAGTTCAAAACGGGTTTACCCCAATAGTATACCCCAAAACAACCGTGAATTTTATGTGTACATTACGGGCTATAATTTAGCGTAGGTATTGTAGAAGAAAACGATTTTGAACAAGTTCAAAACGGGTTTACCCCAATAGTATACCCCAAAACAACCGTGAATTTTATGTGTACATTACGGGCTATAATTTAGCGTAGGTATTGTAGAAGAAAACGATTTTGAACCAGTTCAAAACGGGTGTACCCCAAAAGTATACCCCAAAACAACCCTGAATTTTACGTCTTTTGGTGAATATCTGGTGTCCTCCTGAAATTAAAAACGATGGACAATAAGATAATAGAAAATCATTAAGATAATTTATTGGCTTAATTTTGCTGCATGAAAATAGATTTCTTTGATTCCAAGTTAAAAAATATTCCCTTGATTTAACGTTAAAGCTATTTCACTTTAAAACAATGCAGAAATGAATGGTCTAAATTTTAAAATTTTAAAAATACGAATTGCTTACACATACTTCCTTGTTTTTTCTGATTTCAGGTTTGCGATGAGACAGACACCCACAACAAGCCTGAATTTTACGTCTTTTTGGTGAATATCCGTTGTCTTGCTGGAATTAAAAATGGAGCAGAATAAGATTATAGAAAATCATTAAGATAATTTATTGGCTTGATTATGGACTTTGTCGTTTACTGCATTAAAATAGATTCCTTTGATTCCAAGTTAAAATATATTCGTTCGACTGCATGTTAAAATATATTCGTTCGATTCCAAGTTAAAATATATTCCTTTGATTTAATGTTAAAGCTATTTTACTTTAAAACAATGCAGAAATGAATGGTCTAAATTTTGAAATTTTAAAATTACGCGCAATTTTGGTATCAGTGTTAACTGGGGTTCACCCTAGGTTCATCCCCGGGGTGCAATTAGGGCCAAAGTGGAACCCAAGAAGAACCCCAAAGTGGAACCGCAGAAGAACCCCAAAGTGGAACCCCAGAAGAACCCCAAAGTGGAACCCAAGAAGAACCCCAAAGTGGAACCCAATAAGGAACCCCAAAGTGGAACCCACGAAGAACCCCAAAGTGGAACCCAACCCAAGAACCCCAAAGTGGAACCCAAGAAGAACCCCAAGAGGAACCCCGAAGTGGAACCCCAGTTCATCCCTAGGGTTGGGTAAATGGGGTTGGGGTTGGGGTGTAGAAGTGTGAGGGTAAGGGTTAGGGTTAGGGTTAGGGTTAGGGTTAGGGTTAGGGTTGGGTTAGGGTTAGGGTTAGGGTTAGGGTTAGGGTTAGGGTAAGAGGTAAAATACGAAAGTGAGACATGTCTCATAAGCTGTAAGTCTGCAACTAAAGGCGTTAGCGGCTTGAAATTTCGTCAGTGAAGGCACCTTGACTACGCGGACCGGTGGTGTGATTTTATAACAGATCGGACTGTGACAAGTACCTGCTTATAGATGACATTTTTTGTATTTTTCCAAAATTTCGGCTAAGTTCACTTTTGCCCGAAAAGGTGAAATACGTGTTGTTCATTTCGGCATATAAGTGTTGGAGGATAACAAGCAGTTGGATAAAAATGCTAAATAATAGTAAGTTCAGTCCAAAAGAATGAAAAACGGGCCTTTCCTAGTCCAGGAAGGAATATAATTTGCCAGCGAATTGGCATTGTTTTAGACCGAAACGAGACTAAAGTACTACGACTCTGAAATTGTGCCTGTGATCTACATTTGTCTATTGTCGAATCGTATTAAAGTAAGACCCTGAAATTTCGCGTGTTATCTACTTTAGTCTACTGTCGAATTGTCTTAAAATTGGGACTTTGTGCATCAACCGATATTTGTTCTTGAAAAATGGATTTAAATTCAAAATTCAAAAGTCCACCTGTAAGGGAAATAACTCCAGTTAACCTGTAAGGGGAATAACTGCATTTAACAAGCTTTGGAATGAGACCAGCCATTATCAATTATCTTCAAATTTACGTTTTTTCCAAGCTGGACCCTTTCTTGACTGACACTGACACAACTATCAATAATTACGCAATGGGGGGAAGTTAACGTTTTAAAAAGGACACGCTTAACAGGTTAAAACTGGGTTATTTATATGATTACAAACTGTTTAAGAATTTAGAAATTTTACAACATTAGATATATTTTTAGAGAAAAAACTTTATTAAAAACATTACTAACTGATGTACATACAAACTTTAAAAAAATTGAAACTTTATACAAAATTTAACTTGAAAATTTACATAAGAATTGAATAAAGTGAGTGCTTAGGCCCTCGTTCAAGTTCAACCCAGGTTTGGGTTGGGTTCTCGGGACAGGGTACTACGTTTGAACGAAAATGGTCCAAGTTTATATGGTCCAAAATGCATTTTTTACAGAATCTATAAAGAGTAGGACTGTGAAATTGAGCGTGTGATCTACATTTGTCTATTGTCGAATTGTATCCGAATTTAGAACTTGTACGTCAACGTGAAATGTGTTTTTGTTGTTGAAAAAATGGATACAAAAGCGAAATACGACTAAGTTATTTTTTTTCTCAATAGGATAATATACCCCAAAGCTTACTTGTCATTCATCGATCCAAACTATGAGTAATAGAGATCTGAAATTTGGTGTGTGGTCTAAGTTTGGCTAAGGGGGGATTGTATTAAAATTTGGAACTTGTACTTGAAGCGCAAGTAGGTGTTTGTTTTTGAAAAATACGAGAAATATGTCGAAAAAAAGGGAAAAAAAAGACTGAAGTGCTTGCATGCACCGCGTAGGCATTTTGATTAGTCGTGTGAGTTTTAAGAATCATTTAACTGGAAAATACCAGCCAGTGATTTCTATTCGTCATCTGTCTCACTACAAATAACTGGGTTTTTCGCATTCACCGTAGGTATATGTTGTTTTATAAAGCGAACGGCGGTAGCCGTGAAGCTCTGTAATATTTAAAAGTGTTGGATCCGAAGAAAATGGCGAAACTTACTATCCCTGGCCAATATGAATGCGAAAGTTGTTGTGTGTTTATAAATAACATTTTGATTAAAATTAGGGACAGGGTTGGTGTTAGATGGAGATACGCGTTGATACCAGGCATTTACCCCGAAGGTTACCTTACCCAAATTCTCCGCACCTAGTATGATCTTGCGAGAAAGAAAGCAGATAGCCGGACCCGAAGTCAACTCACCCCAACCCTGTAACCCACCCCAGTACCTCTAACCCGAACCTTACCCAGTTTCCGCTACCCGAACTCGCCTCACACCCAAACCTTACCCTAAACCAACCCAATCCCAGTACCCTACCCCAACCCAATACCCGAACACTGACCCTACCCATTTGGTGTTTTTAGAGGATAATTACTAGTTTCCGCCCCGCCCGGATTGATGAATTCCATGCAAAATCTCCAGCAGACATTTCTATTCGTCCCTCGTCTAGTCTAACATTGATTGTTTTTCTGTTTCTTATAAGGAAGCAAATATCCATGGTTAATTTCTTATGGTAGGAAGTGAAGAGTTATGGCCAAAAGAAAATAAGATAATAAATGTAAATTGGAGAAAATGGTTAAGAATATTAGTCTATTTTAGTTGAGTGGGCATTTCTACGGATTTTGGTTTTTAAATTAAGTGCTTAGAAGATTTTCCCGTAAAATCGTGCTTCTCCGCTGAACATGAAAGACGAGTTGTCCTCGTAACAATAGAATGACTATCAGTTAGTCTAAGAAGATTTCTTTTGTTTTAAAAATTTCAACGTGACCTAGGGCAATTAAGGATACTAGTTGTTACCCCAGGGTGTATCCAGGGTCAAACACAAGGGTATAGGACAAATACGAAGTTGGTCGATTTTCTCTTGGTCGATTTCGTGACGTCATGGTATTCTTCGGAAGTTAATACCGCACACTGCTTCGTTCGTTATATAGGCGCCGTGAAGGTACTTCCATTTAGAATGGCTTAAGATCCATAATAGTTTATTGAAAGAATATAAGATAATAAATTTAGATTGTAGAAAATGATTAAGATGAATAGTGTATTTTGATGAAAGGGGCATTTCTACAGATTTTGGTTGTTAATTTAGGTCCTTATAGTGTAAGTGTTGATGTCGTGGTCGTAAAATCACTCTTCTCTGCTGAACGTGAAAGAGGAGTTGTGCTAGTAACTCTATAAATAAGATTTAACATTTGTTAGTGTGGGAGGTTTGAAGGAATTGTCACAAGATTTCTTTTTAAAAATGCTTACTTGAATTAGGAAATTGGTTATTTAATATTTTTATTTGAAAATAAATTGCATTTTTGTGAAGTGATATATAATGGCGTGTTTATATGCAAAGTTGTGCGTGTGACAAGGCACTTGTTACGCTACGCTAGAAATTAAAATGACCGTATTTCAGTTTGAAAAGATGTGGAAAAGTTTGAGCAAATAACAGAAAGAAAAATTGATAATGAGCTAGTTTAAGATATTCTTACAGTTGAGGAAAGATGGTTAACCAGTTGTGTATATTTCGGGCTATAATTTAGCGTAGGTATTGTGGAAGTAAACGATTTTGAACCAGTTCAAAACGGGTGTACCCCAATAGTATACCCCAAAACAAAGTGACTTTTATGTGTACATTACGGGCTATAATTTAGCGTAGGTATAGTGGAAGAAAACGATTTTGAACCAGTTCAAAACAGGTGTACCCCAATAGTATACCCCAAAACAACCGTGAACTTTATGTGTACATTTCGGGCTATAATTTAGCGTAGGTATTGTAGAAGAAAACGATTTTGAACCAGTTCAAAACGGGTTTACCCCAATAGTATACCCCAAAACAACCGTGAATTTTATGTGTACATTACGGGCTATAATTTAGCGTAGGTATTGTAGAAGAAAACGATTTTGAACAAGTTCAAAACGGGTTTACCCCAATAGTATACCCCAAAACAACCGTGAATTTTATGTGTACATTACGGGCTATAATTTAGCGTAGGTATTGTAGAAGAAAACGATTTTGAACCAGTTCAAAACAGGTGTACCCCAAAAGTATACCCCAAAACAACCCTGAATTTTACGTCTTTTGGTGAATATCTGGTGTCCTCCCGAAATGGGTTAGGGTTAGGGTTAGGGTTAGGGTTAGGGTTAGGGTTAGGGTTAGGGTTAGGGTTGGGTTAGGGTTAGGGTTGGGTTAGGGTTAGGGTTGGGTTAGGGTTAGGGTTAGGGTTAGGGGTTAGGGTTAGGGTAAGAGGTAAAATACGAAAGTGAGACATGTCTCATAAGCTGTAAGTCTGCAACTAAAGGCGTTAGCGGCTTGAAATTTCGTCAGTGAAGGCACCTTGACTACGCGGACCGGTGGTGTGATTTTATAACAGATCGGACTGTGACAAGTACCTGCTTATAGATGACATTTTTTGTATTTTTCCAAAATTTCGGCTAAGTTCACTTTTGCCCGAAAAGGTGAAATACGTGTTGTTCATTTCGGCATATAAGTGTTGGAGAATAACAAGCAGTTGGATAAAAATGCTAAATAATAGTAAGTTCAGTCCAAAAGAATGAAAAACGGGCCTTTCCTAGTCCAGGAAGGAATATAATTTGCCAGCGAATTGGCATTGTTTTAGACCGAAACGAGACTAAAGTACTACGACTCTGAAATTGTGCCTGTGATCTACATTTGTCTATTGTCGAATCGTATTAAAGTAAGACCCTGAAATTTCGCGTGTTATCTACTTTAGTCTACTGTCGAATTGTCTTAAAATTGGGACTTTGTGCATCAACCGATATTTGTTCTTGAAAAATGGATTTAAATTCAAAATTCAAAAGTCCACCTGTAAGGGAAATAACTCCAGTTAACCTGTAAGGGGAATAACTGCATTTAACAAGCTTTGGAATGAGACCAGCCATTATCAATTATCTTCAAATTTACGTTTTTTCCAAGCTGGACCCTTTCTTGACTGACACTGACACAACTATCAATAATTACGCAATGGGGGGAAGTTAACGTTTTAAAAAGGACACGCTTAACAGGTTAAAACTGGGTTATTTATATGATTACAAACTGTTTAAGAATTTAGAAATTTTACAACATTAGATATATTTTTAGAGAAAAAACTTTATTAAAAACATTACTAACTGATGTACATACAAACTTTAAAAAAATTGAAACTTTATACAAAATTTAACTTGAAAATTTACATAAGAATTGAATAAAGTGAGTGCTTAGGCCCTCGTTCAAGTTCAACCCAGGTTTGGGTTGGGTTCTCGGGACAGGGTACTACGTTTGAACGAAAATGGTCCAAGTTTATATGGTCCAAAATGCATTTTTTACAGAATCTATAAAGAGTAGGACTGTGAAATTGAGCGTGTGATCTACATTTGTCTATTGTCGAATTGTATCCGAATTTAGAACTTGTACGTCAACGTGAAATGTGTTTTTGTTGTTGAAAAAATGGATACAAAAGCGAAATACGACTAAGTTATTTTTTTTCTCAATAGGATAATATACCCCAAAGCTTACTTGTCATTCATCGATCCAAACTATGAGTAATAGAGATCTGAAATTTGGTGTGTGGTCTAAGTTTGGCTAAGGGGGGGATTGTATTAAAATTTGGAACTTGTACTTGAAGCGCAAGTAGGTGTTTGTTTTTGAAAAATACGAGAAATATGTCGAAAAAAAGGGAAAAAAAAAAGACTGAAGTGCTTGCATGCACCGCGTAGGCATTTTGATTAGTCGTGTGAGTTTTAAGAATCATTTAACTGGAAAATACCAGCCAGTGATTTCTATTCGTCATCTGTCTCACTACAAATAACTGGGTTTTTCGCATTCACCGTAGGTATATGTTGTTTTATAAAGCGAACGGCGGTAGCCGTGAAGCTCTGTAATATTTAAAAGTGTTGGATCCGAAGAAAATGGCGAAACTTACTATCCCTGGCCAATATGAATGCGAAAGTTGTTGTGTGTTTATAAATAACATTTTGATTAAAATTAGGGACAGGGTTGGTGTTAGATGGAGATACGCGTTGATACCAGGCATTTACCCCGAAGGTTACCTTACCCAAATTCTCCGCACCTAGTATGATCTTGCGAGAAAGAAAGCAGATAACCGGACCCGAAGTCAACTCACCCCAACCCTGTAACCCACCCCAGTACCTCTAACCCGAACCTTACCCAGTATCCGCTACCCGAACTCGCCTCACACCCAAACCTTACCCTAAACCAACCCAATCCCAGTACCCTACCCCAACCCAATACCCGAACACTGACCCTACCCATTTGGTGTTTTTAGAGGATAATTACTAGTTTCCGCCCCGCCCGGATTGATGAATTCCATGCAAAATCTCCAGCAGACATTTCTATTCGTCCCTCGTCTAGTCTAACATTGATTGTTTTTCTGTTTCTTATAAGGAAGCAAATATCCATGGTTAATTTCTTATGGTAGGAAGTGAAGAGTTATGGCCAAAAGAAAATAAGATAATAAATGTAAATTGGAGAAAATGGTTAAGAATATTAGTCTATTTTAGTTGAGTGGGCATTTCTACGGATTTTGGTTTTTAAATTAAGTGCTTAGAAGATTTTCCCGTAAAATCGTGCTTCTCCGCTGAACATGAAAGACGAGTTGTCCTCGTAACAATAGAATGACTATCAGTTAGTCTAAGAAGATTTCTTTTGTTTTAAAAATTTCAACGTGACCTAGGGCAACTAAGGATACTAGTTGTTACCCCAGGGTGTATCCAGGGTCAAACACAAGGGTATAGGACAAATACGAAGTTGGTCGATTTTCTCTTGGTCGATTTCGTGACGTCATGGTATTCTTCGGAAGTTAATACCGCACACTGCTTCGTTCGTTATATAGGCGCCGTGAAGGTACTTCCATTTAGAATGGCTTAAGATCCATAATAGTTTATTGAAAGAATATAAGATAATAAATTTAGATTGTAGAAAATGATTAAGATGAATAGTGTATTTTGATGAAAGGGGCATTTCTACAGATTTTGGTTGTTAATTTAGGTCCTTATAGTGTAAGTGTTGATGTCGTGGTCGTAAAATCACTCTTCTCTGCTGAACGTGAAAGAGGAGTTGTGCTAGTAACTCTATAAATAAGATTTAACATTTGTTAGTGTGGGAGGTTTGAAGGAATTGTCACAAGATTTCTTTTTAAAAATGCTTACTTGAATTAGGAAATTGGTTATTTAATATTTTTATTTGAAAATAAATTGCATTTTTGTGAAGTGATATATAATGGCGTGTTTATATGCAAAGTTGTGCGTGTGACAAGGCACTTGTTACGCTACGCTAGAAATTAAAATGACCGTATTTCAGTTTGAAAAGATGTGGAAAAGTTTGAGCAAATAACAGAAAGAAAAATTGATAATGAGCTAGTTTAAGATATTCTTACAGTTGAGGAAAGATGGTTAACCAGTTGTGTATATTTCGGGCTATAATTTAGCGTAGGTATTGTGGAAGTAAACGATTTTGAACCAGTTCAAAACGGGTGTACCCCAATAGTATACCCCAAAACAAAGTGACTTTTATGTGTACATTACGGGCTATAATTTAGCGTAGGTATAGTGGAAGAAAACGATTTTGAACCAGTTCAAAACAGGTGTACCCCAATAGTATACCCCAAAACAACCGTGAACTTTATGTGTACATTTCGGGCTATAATTTAGCGTAGGTATTGTAGAAGAAAACGATTTTGAACCAGTTCAAAACGGGTTTACCCCAATAGTATACCCCAAAACAACCGTGAATTTTATGTGTACATTACGGGCTATAATTTAGCGTAGGTATTGTAGAAGAAAACGATTTTGAACAAGTTCAAAACGGGTTTACCCCAATAGTATACCCCAAAACAACCGTGAATTTTATGTGTACATTACGGGCTATAATTTAGCGTAGGTATTGTAGAAGAAAACGATTTTGAACCAGTTCAAAACGGGTGTACCCCAAAAGTATACCCCAAAACAACCCTGAATTTTACGTCTTTTGGTGAATATCTGGTGTCCTCCTGAAATTAAAAACGATGGACAATAAGATAATAGAAAATCATTAAGATAATTTATTGGCTTAATTTTGCTGCATGAAAATAGATTTCTTTGATTCCAAGTTAAAAAATATTCCCTTGATTTAACGTTAAAGCTATTTCACTTTAAAACAATGCAGAAATGAATGGTCTAAATTTTAAAATTTTAAAAATACGAATTGCTTACACATACTTCCTTGTTTTTTCTGATTTCAGGTTTGCGATGAGACAGACACCCACAACAAGCCTGAATTTTACGTCTTTTTGGTGAATATCCGTTGTCTTGCTGGAATTAAAAATGGAGCAGAATAAGATTATAGAAAATCATTAAGATAATTTATTGGCTTGATTATGGACTTTGTCGTTTACTGCATTAAAATAGATTCCTTTGATTCCAAGTTAAAATATATTCGTTCGACTGCATGTTAAAATATATTCGTTCGATTCCAAGTTAAAATATATTCCTTTGATTTAATGTTAAAGCTATTTTACTTTAAAACAATGCAGAAATGAATGGTCTAAATTTTGAAATTTTAAAATTACGCGCAATTTTGGTATCAGTGTTAACTGGGGTTCACCCTAGGTTCATCCCCGGGGTGCAATTAGGGCCAAAGTGGAACCCAAGAAGAACCCCAAAGTGGAACCGCAGAAGAACCCCAAAGTGGAACCCCAGAAGAACCCCAAAGTGGAACCCAAGAAGAACCCCAAAGTGGAACCCAATAAGGAACCCCAAAGTGGAACCCACGAAGAACCCCAAAGTGGAACCCAACCCAAGAACCCCAAAGTGGAACCCAAGAAGAACCCCAAGAGGAACCCCGAAGTGGAACCCCAGTTCATCCCTAGGGTTGGGTAAATGGGGTTGGGGTTGGGGTGTAGAAGTGTGAGGGTAAGGGTTAGGGTTAGGGTTAGGGTTAGGGTTAGGGTTAGGGTTGGGTTAGGGTTAGGGTTAGGGTTAGGGTTAGGGTTAGGGTAAGAGGTAAAATACGAAAGTGAGACATGTCTCATAAGCTGTAAGTCTGCAACTAAAGGCGTTAGCGGCTTGAAATTTCGTCAGTGAAGGCACCTTGACTACGCGGACCGGTGGTGTGATTTTATAACAGATCGGACTGTGACAAGTACCTGCTTATAGATGACATTTTTTGTATTTTTCCAAAATTTCGGCTAAGTTCACTTTTGCCCGAAAAGGTGAAATACGTGTTGTTCATTTCGGCATATAAGTGTTGGAGGATAACAAGCAGTTGGATAAAAATGCTAAATAATAGTAAGTTCAGTCCAAAAGAATGAAAAACGGGCCTTTCCTAGTCCAGGAAGGAATATAATTTGCCAGCGAATTGGCATTGTTTTAGACCGAAACGAGACTAAAGTACTACGACTCTGAAATTGTGCCTGTGATCTACATTTGTCTATTGTCGAATCGTATTAAAGTAAGACCCTGAAATTTCGCGTGTTATCTACTTTAGTCTACTGTCGAATTGTCTTAAAATTGGGACTTTGTGCATCAACCGATATTTGTTCTTGAAAAATGGATTTAAATTCAAAATTCAAAAGTCCACCTGTAAGGGAAATAACTCCAGTTAACCTGTAAGGGGAATAACTGCATTTAACAAGCTTTGGAATGAGACCAGCCATTATCAATTATCTTCAAATTTACGTTTTTTCCAAGCTGGACCCTTTCTTGACTGACACTGACACAACTATCAATAATTACGCAATGGGGGGAAGTTAACGTTTTAAAAAGGACACGCTTAACAGGTTAAAACTGGGTTATTTATATGATTACAAACTGTTTAAGAATTTAGAAATTTTACAACATTAGATATATTTTTAGAGAAAAAACTTTATTAAAAACATTACTAACTGATGTACATACAAACTTTAAAAAAATTGAAACTTTATACAAAATTTAACTTGAAAATTTACATAAGAATTGAATAAAGTGAGTGCTTAGGCCCTCGTTCAAGTTCAACCCAGGTTTGGGTTGGGTTCTCGGGACAGGGTACTACGTTTGAACGAAAATGGTCCAAGTTTATATGGTCCAAAATGCAATTTTTACAGAATCTATAAAGAGTAGGACTGTGAAATTGAGCGTGTGATCTACATTTGTCTATTGTCGAATTGTATCCGAATTTAGAACTTGTACGTCAACGTGAAATGTGTTTTTGTTGTTGAAAAAATGGATACAAAAGCGAAATACGACTAAGTTATTTTTTTTCTCAATAGGATAATATACCCCAAAGCTTACTTGTCATTCATCGATCCAAACTATGAGTAATAGAGATCTGAAATTTGGTGTGTGGTCTAAGTTTGGCTAAGGGGGGATTGTATTAAAATTTGGAACTTGTACTTGAAGCGCAAGTAGGTGTTTGTTTTTGAAAAATACGAGAAATATGTCGAAAAAAAGGGAAAAAAAAGACTGAAGTGCTTGCATGCACCGCGTAGGCATTTTGATTAGTCGTGTGAGTTTTAAGAATCATTTAACTGGAAAATACCAGCCAGTGATTTCTATTCGTCATCTGTCTCACTACAAATAACTGGGTTTTTCGCATTCACCGTAGGTATATGTTGTTTTATAAAGCGAACGGCGGTAGCCGTGAAGCTCTGTAATATTTAAAAGTGTTGGATCCGAAGAAAATGGCGAAACTTACTATCCCTGGCCAATATGAATGCGAAAGTTGTTGTGTGTTTATAAATAACATTTTGATTAAAATTAGGGACAGGGTTGGTGTTAGATGGAGATACGCGTTGATACCAGGCATTTACCCCGAAGGTTACCTTACCCAAATTCTCCGCACCTAGTATGATCTTGCGAGAAAGAAAGCAGATAGCCGGACCCGAAGTCAACTCACCCCAACCCTGTAACCCACCCCAGTACCTCTAACCCGAACCTTACCCAGTTTCCGCTACCCGAACTCGCCTCACACCCAAACCTTACCCTAAACCAACCCAATCCCAGTACCCTACCCCAACCCAATACCCGAACACTGACCCTACCCATTTGGTGTTTTTAGAGGATAATTACTAGTTTCCGCCCCGCCCGGATTGATGAATTCCATGCAAAATCTCCAGCAGACATTTCTATTCGTCCCTCGTCTAGTCTAACATTGATTGTTTTTCTGTTTCTTATAAGGAAGCAAATATCCATGGTTAATTTCTTATGGTAGGAAGTGAAGAGTTATGGCCAAAAGAAAATAAGATAATAAATGTAAATTGGAGAAAATGGTTAAGAATATTAGTCTATTTTAGTTGAGTGGGCATTTCTACGGATTTTGGTTTTTAAATTAAGTGCTTAGAAGATTTTCCCGTAAAATCGTGCTTCTCCGCTGAACATGAAAGACGAGTTGTCCTCGTAACAATAGAATGACTATCAGTTAGTCTAAGAAGATTTCTTTTGTTTTAAAAATTTCAACGTGACCTAGGGCAACTAAGGATACTAGTTGTTACCCCAGGGTGTATCCAGGGTCAAACACAAGGGTATAGGACAAATACGAAGTTGGTCGATTTTCTCTTGGTCGATTTCGTGACGTCATGGTATTCTTCGGAAGTTAATACCGCACACTGCTTCGTTCGTTATATAGGCGCCGTGAAGGTACTTCCATTTAGAATGGCTTAAGATCCATAATAGTTTATTGAAAGAATATAAGATAATAAATTTAGATTGTAGAAAATGATTAAGATGAATAGTGTATTTTGATGAAAGGGGCATTTCTACAGATTTTGGTTGTTAATTTAGGTCCTTATAGTGTAAGTGTTGATGTCGTGGTCGTAAAATCACTCTTCTCTGCTGAACGTGAAAGAGGAGTTGTGCTAGTAACTCTATAAATAAGATTTAACATTTGTTAGTGTGGGAGGTTTGAAGGAATTGTCACAAGATTTCTTTTTAAAAATGCTTACTTGAATTAGGAAATTGGTTATTTAATATTTTTATTTGAAAATAAATTGCATTTTTGTGAAGTGATATATAATGGCGTGTTTATATGCAAAGTTGTGCGTGTGACAAGGCACTTGTTACGCTACGCTAGAAATTAAAATGACCGTATTTCAGTTTGAAAAGATGTGGAAAAGTTTGAGCAAATAACAGAAAGAAAAATTGATAATGAGCTAGTTTAAGATATTCTTACAGTTGAGGAAAGATGGTTAACCAGTTGTGTATATTTCGGGCTATAATTTAGCGTAGGTATTGTGGAAGAAAACGATTTTGAACCAGTTCAAAACGGGTGTACCCCAATAGTATACCCCAAAACAAAGTGACTTTTATGTGTACATTACGGGCTATAATTTAGCGTAGGTATAGTGGAAGAAAACGATTTTGAACAAGTTCAAAACGGCTTTACCCCAATAGTATACCCCAAAACAACCGTGAACTTTATGTGTACATTTCGGGCTATAATTTAGCGTAGGTATTGTAGAAGAAAACGATTTTGAACCAGTTCAAAACGGGTTTACCCCAATAGTATACCCCAAAACAACCGTGAATTTTATGTGTACATTACGGGCTATAATTTAGCGTAGGTATTGTAGAAGAAAACGATTTTGAACAAGTTCAAAACGGGTTTACCCCAATAGTATACCCCAAAACAACCGTGAATTTTATGTGTACATTACGGGCTATAATTTAGCGTAGGTATTGTAGAAGAAAACGATTTTGAACCAGTTCAAAACGGGTGTACCCCAAAAGTATACCCCAAAACAACCCTGAATTTTACGTCTTTTGGTGAATATCTGGTGTCCTCCTGAAATTAAAAACGATGGACAATAAGATAATAGAAAATCATTAAGATAATTTATTGGCTTAATTTTGCTGCATGAAAATAGATTTCTTTGATTCCAAGTTAAAAAATATTCCCTTGATTTAACGTTAAAGCTATTTCACTTTAAAACAATGCAGAAATGAATGGTCTAAATTTTAAAATTTTAAAAATACGAATTGCTTACACATACTTCCTTGTTTTTTCTGATTTCAGGTTTGCGATGAGACAGACACCCACAACAAGCCTGAATTTTACGTCTTTTTGGTGAATATCCGTTGTCTTGCTGGAATTAAAAATGGAGCAGAATAAGATTATAGAAAATCATTAAGATAATTTATTGGCTTGATTATGGACTTTGTCGTTTACTGCATTAAAATAGATTCCTTTGATTCCAAGTTAAAATATATTCGTTCGACTGCATGTTAAAATATATTCGTTCGATTCCAAGTTAAAATATATTCCTTTGATTTAATGTTAAAGCTATTTTACTTTAAAACAATGCAGAAATGAATGGTCTAAATTTTGAAATTTTAAAATTACGCGCAATTTTGGTATCAGTGTTAACTGGGGTTCACCCTAGGTTCATCCCCGGGGTGCAATTAGGGCCAAAGTGGAACCCAAGAAGAACCCCAAAGTGGAACCGCAGAAGAACCCCAAAGTGGAACCCCAGAAGAACCCCAAAGTGGAACCCAAGAAGAACCCCAAAGTGGAACCCAATAAGGAACCCCAAAGTGGAACCCACGAAGAACCCCAAAGTGGAACCCAACCCAAGAACCCCAAAGTGGAACCCAAGAAGAACCCCAAGAGGAACCCCGAAGTGGAACCCCAGTTCATCCCTAGGGTTGGGTAAATGGGGTTGGGGTTGGGGTGTAGAAGTGTGAGGGTAAGAGGTAAAATACGAAAGTGAGACATGTCTCATAAGCTGTAAGTCTGCAACTAAAGGCGTTAGCGGCTTGAAATTTCGTCAGTGAAGGCACCTTGACTACGCGGACCGGTGGTGTGATTTTATAACAGATCGGACTGTGACAAGTACCTGCTTATAGATGACATTTTTTGTATTTTTCCAAAATTTCGGCTAAGTTCACTTTTGCCCGAAAAGGTGAAATACGTGTTGTTCATTTCGGCATATAAGTGTTGGAGAATAACAAGGGTTAGGGTTAGGGTTAGGGTTAGGGTTAGGGGTTAGGGTTAGGGTTAGGGTTAGGGTTAGGGTTAGGGTTAGGGTTGGGTTAGGGTTAGGGTTAGGGTTAGGGGTTAGGGTTAGGGTTAGGGTAAGAGGTAAAATACGAAAGTGAGACATGTCTCATAAGCTGTAAGTCTCCAACTAAAGGCGTTAGCGGCTTGAAATTTCGTCAGTAAAGGCACCTTGACTACGCGGACCGGTGGTGTGATTTTATAACAGATCGGACTGTGACAAGTACCTGCTTATAGATGAGATTTTTTGTATTTTTCCAAAATTTCGGCTAAGTTCACTTTTGCCCGAAAAGGTGAAATACGTGTTGTTCATTTGGGCGTATAAGTGTTGGAGAATAACAAGCAGTTGGATAAAAATGCTAAATAATAGTAAGTTCAGTCCAAAAGAATGAAAAACGGGCCTTTCCTAGTCCAGGAAGGAATATAATTTGCCAGCGAATTGGCATTGTTTTAGACCGAAACGAGACTAAAGTATACCTCCCTCGTGAGCTTTGTCTGGGTACTCCGGTTTGCTCCCACTGCTAAAGACTAGGGTGCGCAAGCGAATTATTGAAATAAAATTAAACCATATGTTAGTTCCGAAATGACCTCGTTTGTGTCGAGTGGACGTTTAACCCCATTTCTCTCTCTCTCTCTCATTTGAATGTTTGGGTTTGGGTTTGTGATTAGGGTGTTTTTGAGCTGTGCTTTGATGTTTTGGACTTTGGGTTCTATACTATATCAACTTTTTGGCTATAAATCCGAAAGTTGTTGTGTGTTAATAAAACATCGCGACTCCAATATTCTGTTCTGGTGTTCGGGGAGGAGGGTGAAGGAATGATTACAGAAACTACAAGTACTACGACTCTGAAATTGTGCCTGTGATCTACATTTGTCTATTGTCGAATCGTATTAAAGTAGTCTGCTGTCGAATTGTCTTAAAATTGGGACTTTGTGCATCAACCGATATTTGTTCTTGAAAAATGGATTTAAATTCAAAATTCAAAAGTCCACCTGTAAGGGAAATAACTCCAGTTAACCTGTAAGGGGAATAACTGCATTTAACAAGCTTTGGAATGAGACCAGCCATTATTAATTATCTTCAAATTTACGTTTTTTCCAAGCTGGACCCTTTCTTGACTGACACTGACACAACTATCAATAATTACGCAATGGGGGGAAGTTAACGTTTTAAAAAGGACACGCTTAACAGGTTAAAACTGGGTTATTTATATGATTACAAACTGTTTAAGAATTTAGAAATTTTACAACATTAGATATATTTTTAGAGAAAAAACTTTATTAAAAACATTACTAACTGATCTAGATACAAACTTTAAAAAAATTGAAACTTTATACAAAATTTAACTTGAAAATTTACATAAGAATTGAATAAAGTGAGTGCTTAGGCCCTCGTTCAAGTTCAACCCAGGTTTGGGTTGGGTTCTCGGGACAGGGTACTACGTTTGAACGAAAATGGTCCAAGTTCATATGGTCCAAAATGCATTTTTTACAGAATCTATAAAGAGTAGGACTGTGAAATTGAGCGTGTGATCTACATTTGTCTATTGTCGAATTGTATCAGAATTTAGAACTTGTACGTCAACGTGAAATGTGTTTTTGTTGTTGAAAAAATGGATACAAAAGCGAAATACGACTAAGTTATTTTTTTTCTCAATAGGATAATATACCCCAAAGCTTACTTGTCATTCATCGATCCAAACTATGAGTAATAGAGATCTGAAATTTGGTGTGTGGTCTAAGTTTGGCTAAGGGGGGGATTGTATTAAAATTTGGAACTTGTACTTGAAGCGCAAGTAGGTGTTTGTTTTTGAAAAATACGAGAAATATGTGGAAAAAAAGGGAAAAAAAAGACTGAAGTGCTTGCATGCACCGCGTAGGCATTTTGATTAGTCGTGTGAGTTTTAAGAATCATTTAACTGGAAAATACCAGCCAGTGATTTCTATTCGTCATCTGTCTCACTACAAATAACTGGGTTTTTCGCATTCACCGTAGGTATATGTTGTTTTATAAAGCGAACGGCGGTAGCCGTGAAGCTCTGTAATATTTAAAAGTGTTGGATCCGAAGAAAATGGCGAAACTTCTTATCCCTGGCCAATATCAATGCGAAAGTTGTTGTGTGTTTATAAATAACATTTTGATTAAAATTAGGGACAGGGTTGGTGTTAGATGGAGATACTCGTTGATACCAGGCATTTACCCCGAAGGTTACCTTACCCAAATTCTCCGCACCTAGTATGATCTTGCGAGAAAGAAAGCAGATAACCGGACCCGAAGTCAACTCACCCCAAGCCTGTAACCCACCCCAGTACCTCTAACCCGAACCTTACCCAGTATCCGCTACCCGAACTCGCCTCACACCCAAACCTTACCCTAAACCAACCCAATCCCAGTACCCTGACCTTACCCTACCCTACCCCAACCCAATACCCGAACACTGACCCTACCCATTTGGTGTTTTTAGAGGATAATTACTAGTTTCCGGATTGATGAATTCCATGCAAAATCTCCAGCAGACATTTCTATTCGTCCCTCGTCTAACATTGATTGTTTTTCTGTTTCTTATAAGGAAGCAAATATCCATGGTTAATTTCTTATGGTAGGAAGTGAAGAGTTATGGCCAAAAGAAAATAAGATAATAAATGTAAATTGGAGAAAATGGTTAAGAATATTAGTCTATTTTAGTTGAGTGGGCATTTCTACGGATTTTGGTTTTTAAATTAAGTGCTTAGAAGATTTTCCCGTAAAATCGTGCTTCTCCGCTGAACATGAAAGACGAGTTGTCCTCGTAACAATAGAATGACTATCAGTTAGTCTAAGAAGATTTCTTTTGTTTTAAAAATTTTAATGTGACCTAGGGCAACTAAGGATACTAGTTGTTACCCCAGGGTCTATCCAGGGTCAAACACAAGGGTATAGGACAAATACGAAGTTGGTCGATTTTCTCTTGGTCGATTTCGTGACGTCATGGTATTCTTAGGAAGTTAATACCGCACACTGCTTCGTTCGTTATATAGGCGCCGTGAAGGTACTTCCATTTAGAATGGCTTAAGATCGATAATAGTTTATTGAAAGAATATAAGATAATAAATTTAGATTGTAGAAAATGATTAAGATGAATAGTGTATTTTGATGAAAGGGGCATTTCTACATATTTTGGTTGTTAATTTAGGTCCTTATAGTGTAAGTGTTGATGTCGTGGTCGTAAAATCACTCTTCTCTGCTGAACGTGAAAGAGGAGTTGTGCTAGTAACTCTATAAATAAGATTTAACATTTGTTAGTGTGGGAGGTTTGAAGGAATTGTCACAAGATTTCTTTTTAGAAATGCTTACTTGAATTAGGAAATTGGTTATTTAATATTTTTATTTGAAAATAAATTGCATTTTTGTGAAGTGATATATAATGGCGTGTTTATATGCAAAGTTGTGCGTGTGACAAGGCACTTGTTACGCTACGCTAGAAATTAAAATGACCGTATTTCAGTTTGAAAAGATGTGGAAAAGTTTGAGCAAATAACAGAAAGAAAAATTGATAATGAGCTAGTTTAAGATATTCTTACAGTTGAGGAAAGATGGTTAACCAGTTGTGTATATTTCGGGCTATAATTTAGCGTAGGTATTGTGGAAGTAAACGATTTTTGAACCAGTTCAAAACGGGTGTACCCCAATAGTATACCCCAAAACAAAGTGACTTTTATGTGTACATTACGGGCTATAATTTAGCGTAGGTATAGTGGAAGAAAACGATTTTGAACCAGTTCAAAACAGGAGTACCCCAATAGTATACCCCAAAACAACCGTGAACTTTATGTGTACATTACGGGCTATAATTTAGCGTAGGTATTGTAGAAGAAAACGATTTTGAACAAGTTCAAAACGGGTTTACCCCAATAGTATACCCCAAAACAACCGTGAATTTTATGTGTACATTACGGGCTATAATTTAGCGTAGGTATTGTAGAAGAAAACGATTTTGAACAAGTTCAAAACGGGTTTACCCCAATAGTATACCCCAAAACAACCGTGAATTTTATGTGTACATTACGGGCTATAATTTAGCGTAGGTATTGTAGAAGAAAACGATTTTGAACAAGTTCAAAACGGGTTTACCCCAATAGTATACCCCAAAACAACCGTGAATTTTATGTGTAAATTACGGGCTATAATTTAGCGTAGGCATTGTAGAAGAAAACGATTTTGAACCAGTTCAAAACGGGTGTAGCCCAAAAGTATACCCCAAAACAACCCTGAATTTTACGTCTTTTGGTGAATATCTGGTGTCCTCCTGAAATTAAAAACGATGGACAATAAGATAATAGAAAATCATTAAGATAATTTATTGGCTTAATTTTGCTGCATGAAAATAGATTTCTTTGATTGCAAGTTAAAAAATATTCCCTTGATTTAACGTTAAAGCTATTTCACTTTAAAACAATGCAGAAATGAATGGTCTAAATTTTAAAATTTTAAAAATACGAATTGCTTACACATACTTGCTTGTTTTTTCTGATTTCAGGTTTGCGATGAGACAGACACCCACAACAAGCCTGAATTTTACGTCTTTTTGGTGAATATCCCTTGTCTTGCTGAAATTAAAAATGGAGCAGAATAAGATTATAGAAAATCATTAAGATAATTTATTGGCTTGATTATGGACTTTGTCGTTTACTGCATTAAAATAGATTCCTTTGATTCCAAGTTAAAATATATTCGTTCGACTGCATGTTAAAATATATTCGTTCGATTCCAAGTTAAAATATATTCCTTTGATTTAATGTTAAAGCTATTTTACTTTAAAACAATGCAGAAATGAATGGTCTAAATTTTGAAATTTTAAAATTACGCGCAATTTTGGTATCAGTGTTAACTGGGGTTCACCCTAGGTTCATCCCCGGGGTGCAATTAGGGCCAAAGTGGAACCGCAGAAGAACCCCAAAGTGGAACCGCAGAAGAACCCCAAAGTGGAACCCCAGAAGAACCCCAAAGTGGAACCCAATAAGGAACCCCAAAGTGGAACCCACGAAGAACCCCAAAGTGGAACCCAACCCAAGAACGCCAAAGTGGAACCCAAGAAGAACCCCAAGAGGAACCCCGAAGTGGAACCCCAGTTCATCCCTAGGGTTGGGTAAATGGGGTTGGGGTTGGGGTGTAGAAGTGTGAGGGTAAGAGGTAAAATACGAAAGTGAGACATGTCTCATAAGCTGTAAGTCTCCAACTAAAGGCGTTAGCGGCTTGAAATTTCGTCAGTAAAGGCACCTTGACTACGCGGACCGGTGGTGTGATTTTATAACAGATCGGACTGTGACAAGTACCTGCTTATAGATGAGATTTTTTGTATTTTTCCAAAATTTCGGCTAAGTTCACTTTTGCCCGAAAAGGTGAAATACGTGTTGTTCATTTGGGCGTATAAGTGTTGGAGAATAACAAGCAGTTGGATAAAAATGCTAAATAATAGTAAGTTCAGTCCAAAAGAATGAAAAACGGGCCTTTCCTAGTCCAGGAAGGAATATAATTTGCCAGCGAATTGGCATTGTTTTAGACCGAAACGAGACTAAAGTATACCTCCCTCGTGAGCTTTGTCTGGGTACTCCGGTTTGCTCCCACTGCTAAAGACTAGGGTGCGCAAGCGAATTATTGAAATAAAATTAAACCATATGTTAGTTCCGAAATGACCTCGTTTGTGTCGAGTGGACGTTTAACCCCATTTCTCTCTCTCTCTCTCATTTGAATGTTTGGGTTTGGGTTTGTGATTAGGGTGTTTTTGAGCTGTGCTTTGATGTTTTGGACTTTGGGTTCTATACTATATCAACTTTTTGGCTATAAATCCGAAAGTTGTTGTGTGTTAATAAAACATCGCGACTCCAATATTCTGTTCTGGTGTTCGGGGAGGAGGGTGAAGGAATGATTACAGAAACTACAAGTACTACGACTCTGAAATTGTGCCTGTGATCTACATTTGTCTATTGTCGAATCGTATTAAAGTAGTCTGCTGTCGAATTGTCTTAAAATTGGGACTTTGTGCATCAACCGATATTTGTTCTTGAAAAATGGATTTAAATTCAAAATTCAAAAGTCCACCTGTAAGGGAAATAACTCCAGTTAACCTGTAAGGGGAATAACTGCATTTAACAAGCTTTGGAATGAGACCAGCCATTATTAATTATCTTCAAATTTACGTTTTTTCCAAGCTGGACCCTTTCTTGACTGACACTGACACAACTATCAATAATTACGCAATGGGGGGAAGTTAACGTTTTAAAAAGGACACGCTTAACAGGTTAAAACTGGGTTATTTATATGATTACAAACTGTTTAAGAATTTAGAAATTTTACAACATTAGATATATTTTTAGAGAAAAAACTTTATTAAAAACATTACTAACTGATCTAGATACAAACTTTAAAAAAATTGAAACTTTATACAAAATTTAACTTGAAAATTTACATAAGAATTGAATAAAGTGAGTGCTTAGGCCCTCGTTCAAGTTCAACCCAGGTTTGGGTTGGGTTCTCGGGACAGGGTACTACGTTTGAACGAAAATGGTCCAAGTTCATATGGTCCAAAATGCATTTTTTACAGAATCTATAAAGAGTAGGACTGTGAAATTGAGCGTGTGATCTACATTTGTCTATTGTCGAATTGTATCAGAATTTAGAACTTGTACGTCAACGTGAAATGTGTTTTTGTTGTTGAAAAAATGGATACAAAAGCGAAATACGACTAAGTTATTTTTTTTCTCAATAGGATAATATACCCCAAAGCTTACTTGTCATTCATCGATCCAAACTATGAGTAATAGAGATCTGAAATTTGGTGTGTGGTCTAAGTTTGGCTAAGGGGGGGATTGTATTAAAATTTGGAACTTGTACTTGAAGCGCAAGTAGGTGTTTGTTTTTGAAAAATACGAGAAATATGTGGAAAAAAAGGGAAAAAAAAGACTGAAGTGCTTGCATGCACCGCGTAGGCATTTTGATTAGTCGTGTGAGTTTTAAGAATCATTTAACTGGAAAATACCAGCCAGTGATTTCTATTCGTCATCTGTCTCACTACAAATAACTGGGTTTTTCGCATTCACCGTAGGTATATGTTGTTTTATAAAGCGAACGGCGGTAGCCGTGAAGCTCTGTAATATTTAAAAGTGTTGGATCCGAAGAAAATGGCGAAACTTCTTATCCCTGGCCAATATCAATGCGAAAGTTGTTGTGTGTTTATAAATAACATTTTGATTAAAATTAGGGACAGGGTTGGTGTTAGATGGAGATACTCGTTGATACCAGGCATTTACCCCGAAGGTTACCTTACCCAAATTCTCCGCACCTAGTATGATCTTGCGAGAAAGAAAGCAGATAACCGGACCCGAAGTCAACTCACCCCAAGCCTGTAACCCACCCCAGTACCTCTAACCCGAACCTTACCCAGTATCCGCTACCCGAACTCGCCTCACACCCAAACCTTACCCTAAACCAACCCAATCCCAGTACCCTGACCTTACCCTACCCTACCCCAACCCAATACCCGAACACTGACCCTACCCATTTGGTGTTTTTAGAGGATAATTACTAGTTTCCGGATTGATGAATTCCATGCAAAATCTCCAGCAGACATTTCTATTCGTCCCTCGTCTAACATTGATTGTTTTTCTGTTTCTTATAAGGAAGCAAATATCCATGGTTAATTTCTTATGGTAGGAAGTGAAGAGTTATGGCCAAAAGAAAATAAGATAATAAATGTAAATTGGAGAAAATGGTTAAGAATATTAGTCTATTTTAGTTGAGTGGGCATTTCTACGGATTTTGGTTTTTAAATTAAGTGCTTAGAAGATTTTCCCGTAAAATCGTGCTTCTCCGCTGAACATGAAAGACGAGTTGTCCTCGTAACAATAGAATGACTATCAGTTAGTCTAAGAAGATTTCTTTTGTTTTAAAAATTTTAATGTGACCTAGGGCAACTAAGGATACTAGTTGTTACCCCAGGGTCTATCCAGGGTCAAACACAAGGGTATAGGACAAATACGAAGTTGGTCGATTTTCTCTTGGTCGATTTCGTGACGTCATGGTATTCTTAGGAAGTTAATACCGCACACTGCTTCGTTCGTTATATAGGCGCCGTGAAGGTACTTCCATTTAGAATGGCTTAAGATCGATAATAGTTTATTGAAAGAATATAAGATAATAAATTTAGATTGTAGAAAATGATTAAGATGAATAGTGTATTTTGATGAAAGGGGCATTTCTACAGATTTTGGTTGTTAATTTAGGTCCTTATAGTGTAAGTGTTGATGTCGTGGTCGTAAAATCACTCTTCTCTGCTGAACGTGAAAGAGGAGTTGTGCTAGTAACTCTATAAATAAGATTTAACATTTGTTAGTGTGGGAGGTTTGAAGGAATTGTCACAAGATTTCTTTTTAGAAATGCTTACTTGAATTAGGAAATTGGTTATTTAATATTTTTATTTGAAAATAAATTGCATTTTTGTGAAGTGATATATAATGGCGTGTTTATATGCAAAGTTGTGCGTGTGACAAGGCACTTGTTACGCTACGCTAGAAATTAAAATGACCGTATTTCAGTTTGAAAAGATGTGGAAAAGTTTGAGCAAATAACAGAAAGAAAAATTGATAATGAGCTAGTTTAAGATATTCTTACAGTTGAGGAAAGATGGTTAACCAGTTGTGTATATTTCGGGCTATAATTTAGCGTAGGTATTGTGGAAGTAAACGATTTTTGAACCAGTTCAAAACGGGTGTACCCCAATAGTATACCCCAAAACAAAGTGACTTTTATGTGTACATTACGGGCTATAATTTAGCGTAGGTATAGTGGAAGAAAACGATTTTGAACCAGTTCAAAACAGGAGTACCCCAATAGTATACCCCAAAACAACCGTGAACTTTATGTGTACATTTCGGGCTATAATTTAGCGTAGGTATTGTAGAAGAAAACGATTTTGAACAAGTTCAAAACGGGTTTACCCCAATAGTATACCCCAAAACAACCGTGAATTTTATGTGTACATTACGGGCTATAATTTAGCGTAGGTATTGTAGAAGAAAACGATTTTGAACAAGTTCAAAACGGGTTTACCCCAATAGTATACCCCAAAACAACCGTGAATTTTATGTGTACATTACGGGCTATAATTTAGCGTAGGTATTGTAGAAGAAAACGATTTTGAACAAGTTCAAAACGGGTTTACCCCAATAGTATACCCCAAAACAACCGTGAATTTTATGTGTAAATTACGGGCTATAATTTAGCGTAGGCATTGTAGAAGAAAACGATTTTGAACCAGTTCAAAACGGGTGTACCCCAAAAGTATACCCCAAAACAACCCTGAATTTTACGTCTTTTGGTGAATATCTGGTGTCCTCCTGAAATTAAAAACGATGGACAATAAGATAATAGAAAATCATTAAGATAATTTATTGGCTTAATTTTGCTGCATGAAAATAGATTTCTTTGATTGCAAGTTAAAAAATATTCCCTTGATTTAACGTTAAAGCTATTTCACTTTAAAACAATGCAGAAATGAATGGTCTAAATTTTAAAATTTTAAAAATACGAATTGCTTACACATACTTGCTTGTTTTTTCTGATTTCAGGTTTGCGATGAGACAGACACCCACAACAAGCCTGAATTTTACGTCTTTTTGGTGAATATCCCTTGTCTTGCTGAAATTAAAAATGGAGCAGAATAAGATTATAGAAAATCATTAAGATAATTTATTGGCTTGATTATGGACTTTGTCGTTTACTGCATTAAAATAGATTCCTTTGATTCCAAGTTAAAATATATTCGTTCGACTGCATGTTAAAATATATTCGTTCGATTCCAAGTTAAAATATATTCCTTTGATTTAATGTTAAAGCTATTTTACTTTAAAACAATGCAGAAATGAATGGTCTAAATTTTGAAATTTTAAAATTACGCGCAATTTTGGTATCAGTGTTAACTGGGGTTCACCCTAGGTTCATCCCCGGGGTGCAATTAGGGCCAAAGTGGAACCGCAGAAGAACCCCAAAGTGGAACCGCAGAAGAACCCCAAAGTGGAACCCCAGAAGAACCCCAAAGTGGAACCCAATAAGGAACCCCAAAGTGGAACCCACGAAGAACCCCAAAGTGGAACCCAACCCAAGAACGCCAAAGTGGAACCCAAGAAGAACCCCAAGAGGAACCCCGAAGTGGAACCCCAGTTCATCCCTAGGGTTGGGTAAATGGGGTTGGGGTTGGGGTGTAGAAGTGTGAGGGTAAGAGGTAAAATACGAAAGTGAGACATGTCTCATAAGCTGTAAGTCTCCAACTAAAGGCGTTAGCGGCTTGAAATTTCGTCAGTAAAGGCACCTTGACTACGCGGACCGGTGGTGTGATTTTATAACAGATCGGACTGTGACAAGTACCTGCTTATAGATGAGATTTTTTGTATTTTTCCAAAATTTCGGCTAAGTTCACTTTTGCCCGAAAAGGTGAAATACGTGTTGTTCATTTGGGCGTATAAGTGTTGGAGAATAACAAGCAGTTGGATAAAAATGCTAAATAATAGTAAGTTCAGTCCAAAAGAATGAAAAACGGGCCTTTCCTAGTCCAGGAAGGAATATAATTTGCCAGCGAATTGGCATTGTTTTAGACCGAAACGAGACTAAAGTATACCTCCCTCGTGAGCTTTGTCTGGGTACTCCGGTTTGCTCCCACTGCTAAAGACTAGGGTGCGCAAGCGAATTATTGAAATAAAATTAAACCATATGTTAGTTCCGAAATGACCTAGTTTGTGTCGAGTGGACGTTTAACCCCATTTCTCTCTCTCTCTCTCATTTGAAAGTTTGGGTTTGGGTTTGTGATTAGGGTGTTTTTGAGCTGTGCTTTGATGTTTTGGACTTTGGGTTCTATACTATATCAACTTTTTGGCTATAAATCCGAAAGTTGTTGTGTGTTAATAAAACATCGCGACTCCAATATTCTGTTCTGGTGTTCGGGGAGGAGGGTGAAGGAATGATTACAGAAACTACAAGTACTACGACTCTGAAATTGTGCCTGTGATCTACATTTGTCTATTGTCGAATCGTATTAAAGTAGTCTGCTGTCGAATTGTCTTAAAATTGGGACTTTGTGCATCAACCGATATTTGTTCTTGAAAAATGGATTTAAATTCAAAATTCAAAAGTCCACCTGGAAGGGAAATAACTCCAGTTAACCTGTAAGGGGAATAACTGCATTTAACAAGCTTTGGAATGAGACCAGCCATTATTAATTATCTTCAAATTTACGTTTTTTCCAAGCTGGACCCTTTCTTGACTGACACTGACACAACTATCAATAATTACGCAATGGGGGGAAGTTAACGTTTTAAAAAGGACACGCTTAACAGGTTAAAACTGGGTTATTTATATGATTACAAACTGTTTAAGAATTTAGAAATTTTACAACATTAGATATATTTTTAGAGAAAAAACTTTATTAAAAACATTACTAACTGATCTAGATACAAACTTTAAAAAAATTGAAACTTTATACAAAATTTAACTTGAAAATTTACATAAGAATTGAATAAAGTGAGTGCTTAGGCCCTCGTTCAAGTTCAACCCAGGTTTTGGGTTGGGTTCTCGGGACAGGGTACTACGTTTGAACGAAAATGGTCCAAGTTCATATGGTCCAAAATGCATTTTTTACAGAATCTATAAAGAGTAGGACTGTGAAATTGAGCGTGTGATCTACATTTGTCTATTGTCGAATTGTATCAGAATTTAGAACTTGTACGTCAACGTGAAATGTGTTTTTGTTGTTGAAAAAATGGATACAAAAGCGAAATACGACTAAGTTATTTTTTTTCTCAATAGGATAATATACCCCAAAGCTTACTTGTCATTCATCGATCCAAACTATGAGTAATAGAGATCTGAAATTTGGTGTGTGGTCTAAGTTTGGCTAAGGGGGGGATTGTATTAAAATTTGGAACTTGTACTTGAAGCGCAAGTAGGTGTTTGTTTTTGAAAAATACGAGAAATATGTGGAAAAAAAGGGAAAAAAAAGACTGAAGTGCTTGCATGCACCGCGTAGGCATTTTGATTAGTCGTGTGAGTTTTAAGAATCATTTAACTGGAAAATACCAGCCAGTGATTTCTATTCGTCATCTGTCTCACTACAAATAACTGGGTTTTTCGCATTCACCGTAGGTATATGTTGTTTTATAAGCGAACGGCGGTAGCCGTGAAGCTCTGTAATATTTAAAAGTGTTGGATCCGAAGAAAATGGCGAAACTTCTTATCCCTGGCCAATATCAATGCGAAAGTTGTTGTGTGTTTATAAATAACATTTTGATTAAAATTAGGGACAGGGTTGGTGTTAGATGGAGATACTCGTTGATACCAGGCATTTACCCCGAAGGTTACCTTACCCAAATTCTCCGCACCTAGTATGATCTTGCGAGAAAGAAAGCAGATAACCGGACCCGAAGTCAACTCACCCCAACCCTGTAACCCACCCCAGTACCTCTAACCCGAACCTTACCCAGTATCCGCTACCCGAACTCGCCTCACACCCAAACCTTACCCTAAACCAACCCAATCCCAGTACCCTGACCTTACCCTACCCTACCCCAACCCAATACCCGAACACTGACCCTACCCCATTTGGTGTTTTTAGAGGATAATTACTAGTTTCCGGATTGATGAATTCCATGCAAAATCTCCAGCAGACATTTCTATTCGTCCCTCGTCTAACATTGATAGTTTTTCTGTTTCTTATAAGGAAGCAAATATCCATGGTTAATTTCTTATGGTAGGAAGTGAAGAGTTATGGCCAAAAGAAAATAAGATAATAAATGTAAATTGGAGAAAATGGTTAAGAATATTAGTCTATTTTAGTTGAGTGGGCATTTCTACGGATTTTGGTTTTTAAATTAAGTGCTTAGAAGATTTTCCCGTAAATCGTGCTTCTCCGCTGAACATGAAAGACGAGTTGTCCTCGTAACAATAGAATGACTATCAGTTAGTCTAAGAAGATTTCTTTTGTTTTAAAAATTTCAACGTGACCTAGGGCAACTAAGGATACTAGTTGTTACCCCAGGGTCTATCCAGGGTCAAACACAAGGGTATAGGACAAATACGAAGTTGGTCGATTTTCTCTTGGTCGATTTCGTGACGTCATGGTATTCTTAGGAAGTTAATACCGCACACTGCTTCGTTCGTTATATAGGCGCCGTGAAGGTACTTCCATTTAGAATGGCTTAAGATCGATAATAGTTTATTGAAAGAATATAAGATAATAAATTTAGATTGTAGAAAATGATTAAGATGAATAGTGTATTTTGATGAAAGGGGCATTTCTACATATTTTGGTTGTTAATTTAGGTCCTTATAGTGTAAGTGTTGATGTCGTGGTCGTAAAATCACTCTTCTCTGCTGAACGTGAAAGAGGAGTTGTGCTAGTAACTCTATAAATAAGATTTAACATTTGTTAGTGTGGGAGGTTTGAAGGAATTGTCACAAGATTTCTTTTTAAAAATGCTTACTTGAATTAGGAAATTGGTTATTTAATATTTTTATTTGAAAATAAATTGCATTTTTGTGAAGTGATATATAATGGCGTGTTTATATGCAAAGTTGTGCGTGTGACAAGGCACTTGTTACGCTACGCTAGAAATTAAAATGACCGTATTTCAGTTTGAAAAGATGTGGAAAAGTTTGAGCAAATAACAGAAAGAAAAATTGATAATGAGCTAGTTTAAGATATTCTTACAGTTGAGGAAAGATGGTTAACCAGTTGTGTATATTTCGGGCTATAATTTAGCGTAGGTATTGTGGAAGTAAACGATTTTTGAACCAGTTCAAAACGGGTGTACCCCAATAGTATACCCCAAAACAAAGTGACTTTTATGTGTACATTACGGGCTATAATTTAGCGTAGGTATAGTGGAAGAAAACGATTTTGAACCAGTTCAAAACAGGAGTACCCCAATAGTATACCCCAAAACAACCGTGAACTTTATGTGTACATTACGGGCTATAATTTAGCGTAGGTATTGTAGAAGAAAACGATTTTGAACAAGTTCAAAACGGGTTTACCCCAATAGTATTACCCAAAAACACCGTGAATTTTATGTGTACATTACGGGCTATAATTTAGCGTAGGTATTGTAGAAGAAAACGATTTTGAACAAGTTCAAAACGGGTTTACCCCAATAGTATACCCCAAAACAACCGTGAATTTTATGTGTACATTACGGGCTATAATTTAGCGTAGGTATTGTAGAAGAAAACGATTTTGAACAAGTTCAAAACGGCTTTACCCCAATAGTATACCCCAAAACAACCGTGAATTTTATGTGTAAATTACGGGCTATAATTTAGCGTAGGCATTGTAGAAGAAAACGATTTTGAACCAGTTCAAAACGGGTGTACCCCAAAAGTATACCCCAAAACAACCCTGAATTTTACGTCTTTTGGTGAATATCTGGTGTCCTCCTGAAATTAAAAACGATGGACAATAAGATAATAGAAAATCATTAAGATAATTTATTGGCTTAATTTTGCTGCATGAAAATAGATTTCTTTGATTGCAAGTTAAAAAATATTCCCTTGATTTAACGTTAAAGCTATTTCACTTTAAAACAATGCAGAAATGAATGGTCTAAATTTTAAAATTTTAAAAATACGAATTGCTTACACATACTTGCTTGTTTTTTCTGATTTCAGGTTTGCGATGAGACAGACACCCACAACAAGCCTGAATTTTACGTCTTTTTGGTGAATATCCCTTGTCTTGCTGAAATTAAAAATGGAGCAGAATAAGATTATAGAAAATCATTAAGATAATTTAATGGCTTGATTATGGACTTTGTCGTTTACTGCATTAAAATAGATTCCTTTGATTCCAAGTTAAAATATATTCGTTCGACTGCATGTTAAAATATATTCGTTCGATTCCAAGTTAAAATATATTCCTTTGATTTAATGTTAAAGCTATTTTACTTTAAAACAATGCAGAAATGAATGGTCTAAATTTTGAAATTTTAAAATTACGCGCAATTTTGGTATCAGTGTTAACTGGGGTTCACCCTAGGTTCATCCCCGGGGTGCAATTAGGGCCAAAGTGGAACCCAAGAAGAACCCCAAAGTGGAACCGCAGAAGAACCCCAAAGTGGAACCCCAGAAGAACCCCAAAGTGGAACCCAATAAGGAACCCCAAAGTGGAACCCACGAAGAACCCCAAAGTGGAACCCAACCCAAGAACCCCAAAGTGGAACCCAAGAAGAACCCCAAGAGGAACCCCGAAGTGGAACCCCAGTTCATCCCTAGGGTTGGGTAAATGGGGTTGGGGTTGGGGTGTAGAAGTGTGAGGGTAAGAGGTAAAATACGAAAGTGAGACATGTCTCATAAGCTGTAAGTCTCCAACTAAAGGCGTTAGCGGCTTGAAATTTCGTCAGTAAAGGCACCTTGACTACGCGGACCGGTGGTGTGATTTTATAACAGATCGGACTGTGACAAGTACCTGCTTATAGATGACATTTTTTGTATTTTTCCAAAATTTCGGCTAAGTTCACTTTTGCCCGAAAAGGTGAAATACGTGTTGTTCATTTGGGCGTATAAGTGTTGGAGAATAACAAGCAGTTGGATAAAAATGCTAAATAATAGTAAGTTCAGTCCAAAAGAATGAAAAACGGGCCTTTCCTAGTCCAGGAAGGAATATAATTTGCCAGCGAATTGGCATTGTTTTAGACCGAAACGAGACTAAAGTATACCTCCCTCGTGAGCTTTGTCTGGGTACTCCGGTTTGCTCCCACTGCTAAAGACTAGGGT